>JAPPVO010000032.1:145128978-145604703 GCA_030407325.1 Camellia japonica
TGGTGAGAAACACTCATTGTGATATATCTCTCTCTTCCTCTCTCTCTCTTTGAGGGTATGTGCTAACTTGACCGTCGGAGGGGTTTTCCGACAACACACCGCTGGGTAGCTCAGCGCCGTTGTGTTCGTAGGTCGATCGGATAGATAAGGAACTTGGACGAAAGGAGTACGGGCACTGCGGAATATTTGCTCCCCGTACAAGAATTACTTGAAATTTATAAAAGATCCAAATATTTCCAACCCATGGCCGCAGTGAACACGTGCTACTGGCCAAAAAAGATAAATCTTTGATCTTTAAACAAGATTCATAATTGAGGGAGACATATTTCAGTAAGAGCTTTGCAAAGTACTTATTTTATGTGGTATTTGGGATTTTCTAATTGCTGAAGTTTGGACATTGTTAAAATTAAGTGCTCTTTACTTGGATTTTCTCTTTTATGTTGAATTATGTTGGCAAACCCTACCCTTAGTGAAGATCACATTTGGATTCAAAACCCAACACCTCCCCTCCCAATTTTTGGTTTATATATGACAATGTACTACAATACTCTTGTGGATCAAAAAATTTATACAATACTCTTAGGGCATGTTTGATTGGGTGGATTAGAGTATGTGATTGAGATTATTAATCCGTAGGCCCAATTATCCTATGTTTGTTTTAATATTTTGGTTTAGGATTATTAATCCAATGGATAATTAATCCAACAAATTTGTAGGATTATTAGTAATGGGGTGCAGTTGGACTTATTAATCTAATGGATATTAATCCAATTAGATAGTGAATACTACACTAATTTAATAGAATTATTAATACTTCACTATTAGTCTTGTGAATGAAACATGACCTTAGTACTTGGTTGTTAAATCAAGGGAAAATTACCCACGGGTCCTATTTGAAATATGTGTACACTATTTAATCTAACAACTTTTTGAGTAGACCCAAAAGTCCTACTTTTCCTCTCTCTCTTCTTTTTGCCTCACTGTTTACGTTTTCCTCTCTCTTTTTTTCTGCATTTTTCTCTCATCTTCTTTGTCATGGACAACGACCGGTGATCATGTCATTCTTATTCTCTTTCTCTTTCTAATATATAATTATGGGTGACCGACGACCACCATTGATCGGGATTCACTGGTAACCACCAACCATTGAAATCAACTCGTGACTTCACCCTCACCGACGGCGAAGAAGATATATTTCCGACGAAGAAGATGAGTAGATCTACTTAGATCTGATGTAGATCTACATTAGATCTGAGTAGATCTGCATCAAATTTGGCTAGATCTAAACAAAAAATAATTGCTAGAGTACAATCCTCTCTCTATATCCGCCTTTCTCCTTTGATCTCTTATTTTTTTTATATTTTCTCTGTTATACACTTCTCTTTTTCTGTTCTAATGGAGAAAATTTTCAAATTCTGAACAAGTAGTTTTCGAGTTTTAGTTACAGGCGGTGAAAATTGTAAAATTTTGTAGTTTCAAATTTTTTTTGGTACTGGAATGAATCATGGTTTAAAACTGTAAAATTTTGCAGTTTCAAATTTTTTTGGTGCTGGAATGAATCATGGTATAAAACTGTAAAATTTTACAGTTTCATAACATTTTTTATAACTGTAAAATTTTACAGTTTCATAACATGTTTTTCAGTTTGATTAATAAGGATAAATGCTTAATAAATTTTTGCTTTGAAACTGTAACATTTTATAGTTTCAAAACTTATTTTTCAGTTTGATTAATATTGGAGATTATTTGCTTAAACTTTACAAAAATTGAAAAATAGCATATGTTTTTCCCATTGTTGTTGTTTTTTGTCGTTTCATTTTTTTTTTCCTTTTAGTTTATCAATATTTAGCACATTTTACTATGTTTTCTTGCTCTAATTTATCCATTTATTCTTTTTTTTTTTTCCGGCAATATTCTAGACATTCCGGTGAGTCTTCTGTGATATTCTTAACGTCCAGTGAACGTTTGAATATTCCGGTGACTTCCATTAACGTTCTTAAATACTCCTGTGAACTTCCGGCGAAACTCCGGCGACTTCCCGGCGACACTTCGGCGACTTCCCGGTAATGTTGAACATTCCGACGAGTATCCGCCGACTGTTTGATGGAAGTCCGACGGTAGTAAGATGTAACAGTGTCTGTAAATTTAAAAAAAAAAAATAGAATTTTTTGGTAACAATTAAAAATGTATAGGACTAATTGGTGCAAGTATTTTGTTTGAAGATTAGCTGGGTCTTAAACTTTGTATATGAGACTTATAAGTAAATTCCCCTTAAATCAATGGTGATATTTTGCTTATTCTTTCCCTCGTAAAAATCTAGTCTTACCTTCTTTGGTATTGCAGTCAAACTGTTTCCTAACCCGACTCTCTTGCTTCTAAAATCCTTCTTGTTAAGAATAACCAAAACTTTGTATTTTCTACTCTATAAATGCTTCTTTGGTCCCTTGATCTAATAATACATTTTAATTTCTTTGGTTTGGATATTTTCTTAAAGTTGGATTGGTCTTTATAGCCTAGGTCCTCCTCCAATAGTGCCAGCCTACACTTAGTGTTTGTTTGGGAACTTGGCTATTTTAGTAGTTTTTAGCTATTTTATGAGATGAAAAAGTTGTCTTTGGGATAATTTGTGTTTTTTTTTTTTTTTTTTTTGAAGTTGAATATGTGAGAGAAAAATAATTGATTGATGTGTAAAATGTGACATTTTGTTTTATTAATTATTATTATTTTTTTGTCTTTATTGGCTACCCTACTTCCCAAACAACCCTTGAGGTTCATTGGTCCCACCTTTTTTTTTTTTTTTTTTTTTTTTTTTTTTTTTTTTTTGGGACAGGTAAAAATATGTATAAATAGCAGACACATTGAGGGGATGCGGCAACAAAAAACAACGAACACCCACAACCACATGCACTATACACTCTTTACAGTTGTATCGTCATTATAAACTCCAAAAATAAAAAATTAAAGGTTTGGATCCACCCCACCCAACAACTAACTACACAAGATAGCCCTAAATGAGATTTTTAGCCTATATGTAACAACTGCCTTCCATCTTGAAAGGTTCTTTGATCACCAACAATGCGACACCTCCCCAACCGACATCTCAAACGTAACAAGGGTCAAGTTCCATAGATCTCTAGACAGAGAATAGTTAATAAGCATCTAACACCAGTTTCCCGCCTTTAAAAATTTTAATACAAAGATTTTGATGTATGATTGCATGCATGTTTATGTCCCTATATACATATTAAAAAAGTGAGTTGTTTAGTAAAGTACCCTTGTTAAGCAATTTGGTAATCTAGTGTTGGTTCATAATTATTGTTAACATATGTGAATCATTATCTGTTATTTATGATGGAATAAGGAGGTCTCTTCTAGTAGGGGAGTAGTCTTATCAAGTTATTATTTGAAGGTTATTCAATTCAAAATGTTGTAGGTGGCATTTTTGTTGGGTATTAACATCATTAGAAGTGTTATGTTAATTCCATTGTAAAACTTAAACTATATGTCATGAAAATGTTATTCAATATGTTGTATGTGTTTTCATTTTCACTCTGCAACTGTTTTAATTTGTGCAATCTGCAGTGCTTGCTAGTGAAAGGATGGAAGGGAACAAGCTGGAGTTTTCCCCGTGGGAAAAAGAACAAAGATGAGAAAGACCACGCATGTGCCGTTAGAGAAGTAAATATTCTTGTTTCTTATGGAATTCTTAGTTGTTCTCATAGTTATAGTAATTAGCAATTCGTATTGAACACTAGTTTTTACAAGACCTGAATTGGTGACGTGATTCTAAACAGGAGAACTTTTTTTCCTTTCTTTTCTCTTGACATTCTTTATTCTTTAGCTTTAGGCCAGAAACAGAAAGAGTTCAACTTAATTAATTAATTGATGTAGAAACTTATTCCATTAATATAAAATTGAACAAAATGTCAGAGAGGGCATAATTTTCTTTTTAATTATTATTTATATTTGTAATGTGCTGTTGCTGATGCCGGTTTTGAAATCCTCCATGTTTCCTAAAGGCCTGTGGAAGAGATGAAAGGGTAATATGCTTGATTTGCTGATTCATCATTTCTGCAGTGCATCAAGCTTACCTAATAGGTTGTCCATGGGATGCATACTATTAATCAAACAAAATAGCTGTCAGTATACCCTTGAAACTAGAGCACCTTTCTTGAACCTTGAATAAATATTCTTCAATTAAGGCTTCTTTTTTGGGTGGGTGCTGAGTGCTGACTGATCTATTTGGATCCCCATGAAAGGGTCTCCATCTCTAATAACAAAATGAAACTGATAGTTCCACTCATTGGAAACGACTGTATGTCTGCTTTGGATTGCTCACATTGCTCTTCTCGGATCTACAATCTTGAGCTGAGCTAACAGTCACGTCAATGAAATTCAACTTAACATGCCATGATGATTCTTTCTCACTAGCTATCTGGCTTCTTTTTACTCTCCACTGTTACTTGATCTTCTCTATTACTAAGAAATGAATCTCCAGAACATTTCCCCAACCCCCCCCCCCCCCCCACGAACCCTTGATAAAATCTTCAGAGTCTGGACCTCCTTTTAGATACTTTTAAAATTGTGCTCTTCTACTTACCAAGCAATAGTTAAACCATTCCCTTTTGCCCCTGCAAAGAAAGCCATTCCGAAGGTGTCTTAACTTTTCTACCGCTTGAAGTTGGAATGGTGAGTTTGCATTTCATGTAAGTTGGTTACAAAATTACAATAATGTTCCTTATCGAGGCTTGCAATGACCTAGTCAATGCCTTGTAGGCTTCTCTTTGATGAAGTAGTTGGGGGTGGAATTGGATTTGGGGCCTTTTAGTACCACTGCTTTTGGTTTTGATTTGGAATTCCATCATAAATCTGAGAATTGTATTCTAGATATAATGACGATACATAAATCCCAGTGAATAGATTTAACTCACCGATTCTTCGATTGACAATTGGACTGCTGTTTAGTAATGGAAAAAAGAAGAAGAAAGAAAGGTGTCATTGCCACTAGAATGATTGTAACCATAGGCACTGCCACCAACACTCAAGCTGCCATGGCTGTCACAATTTTTACAATTTACTTACCACCGCCCTCACCCCCATCAATGTTGCCATCACCACTGCCAACATTCCCACCATGACCAGCATCATGCATTTCTTGACATCCCTAGTACTGCCATTGCCCGCTCAACCACTACCTCCAGCAGCACCATCACCATCATTTTTCCATCACTATCATTTTTCCATCACTATTACCACCAAATAACTGCTTCAATATGCCACACTAACTGTCTTCTGCCACCAACATTGTTTTTCCTTCACCTCCAGTTCACTGCTATCTCATTTGGAACACTACCATTCACCTTTCATCATTTGAATTTTCAATTTCTGTTTTAAATTAAATCTTAAAATCCATTTTCAAACTGAAATGAGTACTTAACTGCACTTAAGAACCAAAGCCCAACCATAATTTCCTAATGAAAAAAAACCTACTAAAAAAAATGCATTTACAAATTTAGATTCTGATGCTGCATTCTAACTTCTTTCTTTTGACGTAGGTCCTTGAGGAAACAGGTTTTGATGTTTAAAGATTCCTAAACAAAGATGACTATATTGAGATGATATTTGGACAGCAGAGGGTGCGGCTCTACATAATTGCTGGTGTGAAAGACGATACCGCCTTTGCCCCACTTACCAAAAAAGAGATCAGTGTATGTTGCCTCTTCCCATCTAAAACTGTCCAGATTGTGAAAAAGATCACTTCTGTTGTATGTCTAGGGTCATTGAACTGAGTCCTTATCTTGTTTGTTTCTTGTTTGTAGTTCTACTATTAATAATTTGCTTCTAAAGTAAAAGAATTAAAAAGTCCCCCGTATATTTTCTATATATAGAGAGATCTAAATATATACACATAAACATTTGATATGTGTAACTGACAGTTTGGGTTTCTTTCTCCTTAATGGATTACAATGAAGGAGAAGAATAAGCTGACTGTAATAGCTGAATGGTTGGTTGAATGTTTTGTCCAGTCAAAAGATGATGAAGCAGGTTTAAATAGAGAAACTTTATAACAATGTCTTTGTGATGTTGGAAATGTGCCTTCTTGTATGCTGTTTGCAGGAAATTGCGTGGCAGCGGCTTGATGAGATTCAACCTGCAAATGAGGATGTGATATCTCGTGGGACCACTGGCCTCAAGCTCTATATGGTTGCTCCTTTCTTGGTGTAAGTGTCGTGGCACTTGCGTCTATAAAGTATCCGCACAGGTTTTTCTTTCTTGGCCAGTTTGTATAAGATCCAATGTCTTCTTGCAGATCTTTGAAAGCTTGGATTTTAGCACATAAGCCCCCAGTAGCACCAAAATCTGATTTGCCTTTGAAAGGTTTGTCATTTCCTTTTTCTCTTAAATGGAAATGCTGACACTTTCTGTTTCCTAATTATTCTAGTAAGAGTACATAAAAAATGAAAGCAAAGAAACTGGTAGTTTTTCTGTTTTCTTATTTTTCACTATAGCAACTACTTCAGTTTATCTTGTTGATAGAATTTAGGCTGTGTTTGGCGGTTGAACCATACCTGTAGACGTCCCCGAACGTCCCGGGAGGGAATCCTGTTTTGTTCATTTGGGCTCACTACAGTTCAGGACTCAATGTCACGGTCCTGTATCTAATCTCGCAGAGTGCAATGCAAGACCGATGAATCATCAAAGAGTCCAAATTCGGCAAATTGTTTTTTGAAAACAGATTTTTTTGAAAGAAGTGCCAAACATGGACTGCTTTGCCAGATACAGAGTCGCCACCTAAATATTTATTTTGGGGGAATTTAGGAAACCCTGACTCGTGCCTAAGGCCACGTGTCCGTCATCACCAAAGTTGCCTCGGCTCGGGAACTTGGGTACGATTGGGGAAAGTCACTTCGTGAGCACCCCCGTTCGCCCGATCAAAGATCGGCCTCTACTAACCATGATATCAAGTTTTGAAAACATTATGTGTTCTTATTCCGGTTATTAGCCTAGAATTACTATGTGATGCGCACAACATACAAGTATAGATTGGGTCACCTGAATTGGAATAAAACATTTCATGTTCGTTTTGAAAAACGGTTTGAAGGTACTACTCGCAAGTAGGCTAAGACGTGGATTTTGCCACTCTCAAGTGGGCTTAGAAAACATGGTGATTTGCTACTATCTAGTGGGCTTAAAACTCGCAATCAATGAATTGTTCCAATTCAGATAATCCAACCTTCACCCACAGGCATTCAGGCAGTTATATCACAAAAATACATAGCCTCATGGTAAGCATGCTATCATGGTAGTCACTCACACGCATGCAAGGACGCTAAAGTATAAACACTTACCGAGTACTCCGAGCCAAAGAAAGAAGCTAATTAGAAAACATGCATGAATCCTAACTATGCTGAAATGTCTAATGCAACACATGCAAGAATGCAACTAGGAATAGGCTCGGCTATCCTAAACATGGCATATGAAATGCAACAGATAACATGTATTCAACTTGGAATTGAAATACAATGCAGTTAGTATGATGCGCCGAGCCCGGTGCATGCAAGACAGATGAATGGATGCAAACATGCGAGCATAAGTATGCTAATTGAAACGTGCCCTAAAACTAACCATCATAAGCTGGTAAATAAAAGGGAGAAAGACGTGGGGTTGGAAGACATACATCACACACACGCACGCTTATTACAACATTGCCCTCCTCGGAGGGTCCGAATAAATAATACACAACCGAATGAATAACGAATCACAGCTAATTATTACATAACCCTAATTAATTAACAAATTAACTAAGATAAATAAGCTAGCATGCAAATTAAACAAAAACGGACTGCCTCAGCTCTATTCCGAATGATAGGGATGCATGCATGCTCGAGTCGCCTTGTCGGGAAATCCGTCACGATGCCCCGATTTGCCTCTGTTTGCAACTGGTCTCGGAACACTGTACAAAGCTCCAGAAGGCTGTTGACCAGTTTTTGCTGCTGGTTTCCGGTTTGCTGGAACAGAGAGCAAGAAAGGGGCATGGCAAAGTATTTTCAACATATGTATGCATGACCACTCTCCCCGTCATTGCATAAGCTCTAGGGAGTGTAGTCCTCGATCCTTGCACGACTCAATGTGAAATGAATGCACAAATGGACGCCTAAAGCCAACAACTCTATCATGGATAGTCAAGAGTGTCGGTGACTGGGAATTGAAGCAGGTTTACGAAACGTCCTCGTTTCCCATGTTTGGATGTTTGGACTAAACCCTACTCCAAACACAATGCAATATACATGGCATGCGCGATGCGACTCGGACTATGCAACCTAAATGCAATGCGACTAAATGATGCAAATATGCAGAAAATGACATGCAAACGTGCTACTAGCATACACAATGCTATGAACTACATGGCATACTCGATGCAAGACACCTTATGCAACAATATGACAACATGTGATTAGCATACACAATGCGAATATCGAATGGCATACTCGATGCAACGAACTACATGGCATGCGCAATGCTATGACTAGAATGGCATACACAATGCAAGATGGACTTAAACCAAGATGGGTGAGCCTCAGCCACACCCAAATCAGTGGCCAAACACAATGAAATTAGGCAACAAAACACATGCGAATATGCACAAGTGCAAGGGACCGAACCTAAGGCACCAAATGCAACTCTATCAAAGCATGGCAAGGATGAAATATGGCATACAAACACACATTTTCCAGCTCTGAAACATGATACACAATGGTCCCGAATCATGTAAATATGTCACACAATACATGCTAGATGGTCCGAATACCGAAACTAGTGAAGTGCGTTACACTAGAGATACACAAAGCAATGCACAAATGGCAAAACCAGCCCTAAACAGACCCTAGGCAGGTCCAAGACAGTGGGAAAATGGCCTAAAAAGATGGCTCAACATGCATAGAAATGAAGCTCATGCAATGGTCAAAAAACGAGGCAAACTAGCACGACTCTCAAACGCATTTAAAGAGTGGAAAATATGGGAATATGGCATACATGTAAGCTCTGAAATATGATGCACAATGGTCCTAAAACATGGAAACACCTCAACATAAGCATGCAATAGGCCCCAAAACACAAAGCTAGGCAAGAGTGTTAAACTACAACCATGCATAGCAAGCATCATTCGACCATGAGGCATAAAAACAGAGCTAAGGCAGTCCAAAATATGCACAAAATTAGTTTAAGGCATGGCCAAAAAGTGCTAGAATCGAGGACCGAAATAGCATGCAATACAAGCTAGTGAAGAGGGTTTACACTACAAGTATATTGAGCATTCAAGAAGTCACTAAACCAGCAAAATTCAGAGGTATGACATGCCAAATAAACCCCAAAAACCCACTGAAATATGGTCTATGCATGCAAGAATGAGATACTCCTTTGATAGGCCATGAAGAGGGTTGTTCTACACATGCAAGAAGGACACCTAATATGGCAAAACCACCTCTGGACAGAGGTTATGCAGGCCCTAAAACTCACTGGAAAGGGCCTGAAATAAGGCTAGAAAGCATGCAAGTATAGGCTCCTTTGTTAGGCCAAATATGCTAGAAAACAAAACAAGGGGTGAGAGGGTCACCCCTCTCTGATTTTGGTGCTCAAAAACACATAATAACCACTGAAAATCCGCTGGATTTCAGTGGTCAAAAGGGCCAACAAAGCTCAATACAAAGGCCCTAATGCATGGCTCAAAACAAAGGGAAATGAAGCATGCAAGGGGGTAGATGGCCCCCAACAGAAAAATGGTCTTAAACAAACATGTTAAGAAGCTCAAAATAAGACTTTTTTCAGTTTATGACAAAACTCAAAAATGCTTGCAAGTAAGGCTAAAAGATGAAGCAAAATAAAGCCTTAAAGAGGGAATATGGTGTTACCCTTGTAGCTTAGCAACTCCAGCAGCTTCTGGACAAAAAATGTAGCTCTTTAACCTCTGAAAACAAGCTCCAAGGACCTTAGGTTGGTGTTGGAGGTGTTAGGCTAAGAGTAGTGTGTAAAGGGGCAAGAGTTTGGCTCTTTAAAGGCTAAAATAAAAAGACAAAGGGAGATATATGTATGTATGCTCCAGCCAACTTCTGAACCCTCTACAAGGAAGGCAAGGCCCTCCTTTATAGAGGCAAGGGTCTAAAGCTTCTTCAAGAAGCTTAAAACCAAGGTTAAACATCCTCCATACACGTGTATGGAGGATGCAATCTGTGGTTTCCAACTGGCACAGCTGGCACCAACTCAGTGAGACAGAAAAGGAGAAAGCTGGCCGACCAGTTCAGGTGGTCGGCCGACCACTCCCCCTGGTTGGCCGACCAAGGTCAAAAGGTTCAGCTGATCGGTGGCCTCCTAGTGTGGTCTCCAAGCTGAAAGCAAGCTAGTGGTGTGGTGGAGACCAGTCAAAAGTGGCTCAAAAACCAAGGAGACTAGCTTCCTGACAAGAAAACCGGCCGCGGAAGAAAAGGTGGTCTCCAAGAGAAAAGGTGGTCTCCCACCCTTGTTCCACCTTCCAAACAATAAAAACAAGGTCCATGCCAAAAATGAACCAAGACGAATGCAAAACGAGGGTTTGGGGGCCAAAACGCATAGCCGGATGCCCCGAAAACTGACTGTTAAGCATCGAAAGTGGTGTGCGACCACGAAAGTGGTCTCCCGGGCCACAGTGTCCCTCTAAAGAGAGGAAACAAGGTGTGTGCCAAAAATCGGAGCAAACGGAGAAAGTTAAGCGGTCCCGAACCGAGGCGCACGGCCGACGGCTCCGAAAACTGGAAACTGATCTCCAAACGGGAAAAGCGGCCTACGACCATGAAACGTAGCCTACGGCCACTGAGAGATGGTCTACGAGACCTCTCCCTCCCTTCGGGAAGAGAAAACAGAACCTGATTCGCAAACCGAGGCAAAGCACAAGAGAGTCCCGAAGTCTAGAGGTAAGGCTCTCAGCCGAGACCCCGTAACCTCAGAACGAGCACAACATGCGTAATCACCGAGCGCTCAATCGATGAAGTCTGAGTCTTAAGGTCGGTCAAAAATGGATGTCTACAATGCCCAAGAGGAGCTACGTGGCATGTGGACAATTTTGAATTTAATTTTTTGAGGGAAGAGTTGTGTTTGGGTAGAAATCGTTGTCATAATTTGGACTTGAGCTTGGCTGATGCCTTTGTGTTCTAGGTGAAGCATATTCACATGAGCTTTGATTCCAAACTTCGTAGGGAATCAATAAAAAAACTAGAATTATGCTACCTGCAATGGTTTAATGGTGGTCTAAGGTTATGATAAGCTTGTAATTTTGAAGCTAGGATGAAAGATGGTTGGGTTATTGATGGAATCATTTTGAAATAGCTAAAGCTTTTAAAGTGTGAGGTTTGCTTGAATTAAAAGTTTATAAGAAGGTGGCATGTCGTGTCAGACACCGACACAACACGACACTCATGGGAAACTTCTCGACCTTTGCCAGAAACACCTCCAAACATGTTCTACTATTTTTTAAAATATTTTAGACAACATGCTTTAAGCACTTGGGAACATGTGCATATCGCTTAGACACATGAAATACATTACAAGTTTTGAATAAAATAACTTGGAATTCAATGATAAAAGACTAACAATGCATTAGCAATCTTTAATTTAGTTTAATGCTTAATTTAAAATTTACTACTAAAGCTTTATCTCCATTGATTTTGATAGGAAAAGAATATTTAGAAAATATATATATATATATATAGAGAGAGAGAGAGAGAGAGGTAACAGAAATAAAAAGAAATGAAGCTAAAAGAAAGGAACGAACAAAAGAGGCAAAGTTTATATGTCGGTAAGTATACTTTGTCAAAAAGTATATGTATGCCGGTAAATATATTTTTGTGCAAGCATAGATGTCAGTATTTTCCTATCCAGTGACCCAAAAAATGCTTACTTTCCCTTTCATGGTATAAAAAATAGCCCACCCTATGGCCTAAAAAATTCACTTCCATGGCAAGTGCCTCAAAAAAAATAGTCCAAGGATAATGCACGTGTTTGGTTTTCCAAGAGACCAAAAATCCAGCACATAAAAAACAACACTGGATATACACAATTTTAAACTTTACTAACTATTTTAGGCTATCATTACGAAAGTCCGAAACTTAGGCAAAGCCTTAGACAATTTATAAAATTTTGCAAGTTATGAAATAAAGCATTTTGTCGGGGCTTGAGATAAAATGTTAAACAAAAGTCTGGATGCCTTTTTGACTGTACTAAGAAGTTATTTGGAGTGTCCTAAATAAGTGTATTTTTTGTCTTTTTAGACTAAAAAATTGAGGTTGCAAATATAGATGTTTGTGTTAACTTTTTGACTTTTTATGGAAAAATGTGTAATAAAAAATTGTAAAAATTGATTTGTAGGGAAAAATTCGAATTGGAAGTTGTGCAGCCGTAATTGTTGACTTTTGGTAAATAGTGTTAACTTTTTAACTTTTTGAGTAACTTTTTAACTTTTTGACTTTTTTACAAATTCCCAAACTTGGCCAAAATTTGCAACTCTCTCTTCACAAATAAATGGCAAGTTCCTGAGTCTTACTAACGTATAAATTGGTTATTAACTTCATTTTAATTTCTCAATGCAATATGGTCGAAGGAGTCATGCTAAGCTTTATAACAGTGGTCTTTGAAGGCTATAAAATTAGCCTAGATAAAAATAAATTAAAATTTGAGCATGAACTATGGTTGAATTGATTTCAGTCTGGACCTTTTTTTTTTTTACCGACTTGAATGTGTAGCCAACCCATTCCATTGAGTGCAGTCACAAAATAAAAACAAAAATTCAAATTTAATTTGAAAATAAGAACTGCAACCATCTTGATTCCAGTTTGAACTTGTTCTCGATTCCACTCTAGACTTGTCAACTTGAATACGTTCACAACCCATTCTATTGGGTACAGTCACAACACAAGTAAGTAAAATCCAACCAAAAAATTGAACTTTGAACTACTTTTGGCTTGATACCATAACATTGGACACGCAGGCAGCCTAGATGAATAATCTAGGTCCAACCCTAAAAATATAAAATAATAATCACCCTTGTCAAAATGGGACACGTGATATGAAGGAACTAAAATCAAAGGGTATTTTTCTTCAAACAAGGAATTTATATTCGGAAATGGGTTCCACCTACATAATAGTTCATTTGACGTAGTGTGACATGAGTGAAATTGTGTTTGGTGAAAATGAAATTTTTGGTTAACATAATTTTTTGTATACAAGGTAATTCTACCGTGCTCAAAAAATTACTTGAGTTTTTATTAGAAAATAGCCACATCAGCGTGTGAGCTCCTTTCTTTATTATTTAACTTCCATGTATTTTGTTTCTTTTCATAGTAAGCAGTCAATATGCTGATGTGGCTATTTTCTGGTAAAATTTCGGGGCAACTTTTTGGGTCTGTAAAATTACTCATGTAATTCTTTCATATTCTGCACTAGTAATTGTTTAAAAATAAATTGAAGTAACACATTTATCCAATTTTAAAAAGTCTTAGATAATATAAGAAATTGTTATCAAATTGTGAATTGTTTTATTGAATGGTGAATTGTATCAAATTGTGATTTGTAACATCCATTTTATATAAATATAATATATTACTTTATATATGTATATTTATATAAAAATACGAGGGTTGAAATAGGTGCGGTTTGGTTGGGGTAAAGAGGAAAATTTGCTTCGAACTGATCATAGTTTTGTGCACTTGAGAACCGAAACCGACCAAAGAAATTAAGCAACTGAGCCAAACCGATGTATATTGTGAAGGTTCGGTCTGATTTTAGTTTGTCGGTTTGTAAATTAAGAACAAGAAAAGAAACAAAAAAAATCAAACCAGTCCATCTGTGAGCATGTGACTCTGTGTATATGTGAATATAGATACAGAGGGGCTCATAAAAGACAGAAGGCAAAACCAAAAGCCAGATCCGATGACTCAAGTCAACAACAAAGAACAAAAAAAATTAAAAATCAAGATAAAAATAAAAGTGAGTCAGATTTTTGTACATATGTACATACATGTATATACATATGAGAGAGGGAGACCTGCTGCAAGGTTCATCTTCTGAAGTCTGAAGGGATGATCTTTGCCAACTCCAATCTCGCCATCTTCTTCCAATATTGTCACCGGAGTCTTCTTCGAACCTAGAGGAGTTCGAGATAGAGATAGTCCTCTGGTTTTGATGCTGCTGTGAGAGAAACTGTGAGTGTAAAGGAGAAGTGTTTATATCAGGGTTATTATAGTTCAGTTGTGATTTGTGGCACTAAATTGAGGGGTACTAATACCCCGAATTTCTATATCAGGTAAAAAAAAAAAAATAAAATTACTAAAACAGGAAATTAGTGTCATTAGTGCTCAACAAATTAGTGCCACAAATCATTTTTCATTATAGTTTTAATTGGGTGCTGAAAAGGGTAAAAGATTAGTGTGCATTTTAATTCGGTCGGTTCGGTTCATCTCGGTATAAAATTCTGAAATCTGCAACCGAACCGAAAAGTGAATTTTTTTCATATCAAAACTAATGAAGTAACTGATCAGTTTGGTCAATTTGATCTGGTTCGGTCAGTCGTTCAATTTGTACTTTATTTTTTCCCCACTCCTAAAAAATACATCCACAGTGTTTAAAATAAGAGTACCCCGGCCATAAGTCCATTTTATAGGCTTTTAAGGGCATAGATCCACGCACCTTCTGTTTGGGTCCATAAGGACAGTCCCTTCAGTACCGTCGTTGATAGCTATGGTCCTTACCATGTTCTCTCCCAAATGCTGCGCTACCTCCAAAACAAACCCACGTTCTTGTATGTAAATGCAATCATCACAAACAAGTCTCAATTTCAGATCAGAAAAGAAAAGCAGTGAACTTGCTTCCAATTCCAAATCAAAACCATCAACTTTTCAAGCAAACCCAGTTTCAGTTATAAATCCATTTGCAACAACCACCACCCATCATCAACAATCAAAACCCTTGATTCTATAATGTCTCAAACCCCTTCAAATCTTTCTCATTCCCCAACTCTCTCTTTATCTTGTTTTCGCTCTTCCTCAATTTCAGTTGTAGCTTTGGCCACTAAAACAATCGCTTTGAAATTCTCTCACCATTTTTTGTGATCTCCAATTTACTTGAGTTCATTATTCTTCTTTCTTTGCCTTCTCTGATGACCTAGCAAACCTTCTTGATGGAGTCGGCACCGGTGAACTTGTCAGTGATCTTTCTGCTGGGGCCACTAGTTTTCCGTGGTGTTGCCGCCGTCTACGACAGAGTTGTGGCGGTGGTGGAAGCCCTTGGGGAAAGGCGGTGGGAGGGGCATCGCGAGGAATCAGGATCCTCTCCTTGAAGTTCTTACTTGACTTCCTACTTGATGGGTCATTGGGCCAACTTTTATGCCTAATTTTGATAATTCGAACTGTTCACATTTTAAGATTTGTTGAGTATATCATACTTGTAAAAAATCAAGTTGATCGGATATCAGAAAGCATGTGTTCGGAAAACTAACTAAAAATTATTTTTTAAAAAAATTTTATAAACAGTTTTCCGAACACATACTTTCTGATATCCGATCAACTTGATTTTTTACAGGTATGATATACTCAATAAATCTTAAAATGTGAACGGTTCGGATTATCGAAATTGGGTCTAAAAGTGAGCCCAATGGCCCAATGAGCAGGAAGTCAAGTAGGAATCTCAAGGAGAGGATCTTGATTCCATGGCGAGGGGGCTCCTAGTGTAGATTTGGAAGGAGAGCGATGCAAGGATGATCAGAGGAGAGAGGACAACAATCAATTTGGATAGATTCAATTTGTTTAATTTGGAGAGATAGATTCAAGCTCAGTTTCTTTAATTTCGACAGATAGATTCAATTTGGACGGATTCAGGAAAAATTAGTAAGACAAATAGCCAAAAATTCTAGGGCATATGGATTCAATTTGAATAGATAAGTAAAAAAAACTAGGACAAATAGATTCAATTTGGACAAATTAAAAAAAAAAAAAAAAACCACCACAAATAGGTTAAAATAATTTAGGTAGATACGTTCAAAAAATTGAAAATAAAAATTTGTACAAATAGATAGTATTTATGAAACTAAATTTCTTAAACCCGTCGTACATGGATTTTTCATCAACAAATGCCCTTATGTCCCCAACAAAACCACCCTTGTCCTCAATGACTTATATGTGTGAAAATGTGGATTTATCAAGGATTATCCCTTAAAATAAAGTAGATATCAATATAATTAAATTGTATTTATGTATGTACTTATGAAATAACATATATCAATATTATTAGTTAATTATATATATCTATATATATTTTTGGTGTTTTGATAGAGATGAAAATGACGTCGTTTTATGTTTTATACAAACAAAAACAAAAATAGAACTGAATCGCAGTGAATAGTTGTGAATTGCAATGAATCAAAAGTGAATCACAAATTGAATTGCACGATTCACTCAACTGCTGATTCAACAATATGATTTGAATAGTTTTGATTGAAACTCTTATCAAATCGTGAATTGCATGATTCTAACAACCATGCTCAAGACTAGAATTTCTAACCGTAGTTTCAGATGCTTTTCATTGTATGCCATATTGATTAATTTCACTGTGTCGTGGCACTTGTGAGAAATATATCTACTTATTTTGTGATCTTAAGGTTATGTGTGGTTCGCAAAAATGGTAGGGGAAAAGGAAGGTGAAGTAAAACCAAAAAATGATCTCGTTAGCATTTTCTCCATTGCTTAACTAAAACTGAAAATTTTAGGTTTCTGTGTTAAACTGTGCAATTTAAGAAAAAGGCAGTAAAATCTAAAAATTTATGAATTTTTTACCTGCTAGCATTTATATTTTCTTTCTGTTAGCGAACCAAACAGTGACCAGAGGTTTTCAAATTTTCTTTGGAAGGCAGAAAACAAACGTGTGACAGTTGCAATAGAGGTCATATTCCTTCTTCATATGAGCAATTATTAGCCCGATTTAAGCTCTAGCTAAGTTGACATAGCTTGAGCTTTGATTTGAACAATTCCAAATCCAACCCAAGGTGGGTTGTGTAAGATTGTAAGCAGGCTGTTCAACCCAATCTAGGCTTGGATTGGCCTAACTGGCCTTTGCTGTAGCTCAAGATAGAATGAATGTTACTATCACCCATCTTAAAACCTTTTGAACTTCACCACAGATGTTCCACCCTTCATGTGTTATAAATTTTCATGTTTCCAATGTTTTCTCAGTAGCCGAAAGGAGCATGAAGGAAAATGTGGTGAGGAATTTAAAAGAGTCAGAATGGTAAAACGGTTGCAAAATTTTAGAGTTAGGCACCCAAGTCGGCAATCTTGATTTTTACATTTGTGTGTTTGCATTCCTGGCATAATGAGAAATTGCTTTACTTTTTGTTGAAATCATTGGTGCTATTCCCGCCTTTGATCTGTTTTTCTGAGGATTTTGTGTAGGAATTAGTGTATGGAAAGCGACGAACAATTCCACAGGGAGCAGCTCAATGATAATTGAGACTCAACTAACTAAACCTGTAGTACAGTAGTAGATGCCCATTTCTCTGACAGGGGCCCAGGAAAAAGCTTCAGAGATTTCCGGTTTGATACCAATGTGATGTTCCGAGCAATGGAAACTTCCTTCTCCTTGTGATGCTGAATTTTAATTTGATATTTGGTTGTTGCTGTGGTGCAATATTCTTCTCAACAGCATTTATGGCCTGTTCTTCATGTTACCGTTGGTAGCTGTACTAGTTATTTTGTGGGTCAGAATCAGATTACCAGGTTTGGGATTATATGTATATATTCTGTACAGAAACTCCAGTGGCAAATACTTAAATCACTTCACTGAATTTGTCAACTTAACTAATGCACTTAAAAAAATTGATTTAATTTAAATCACTTTGCGAGAGAGAATGATCCGTTTTAGCCACCCTTATTGGTTGCTTTTGTAGATGTAATTATGTTGAGATGTGTTTTTAGAGTGGATTTTGGCCTCAATTTTAGCTTCCTTCTGAGAAGTGCCAGTAAAAATACTGGATGAGTAGACCATCTGTAATAATAACTTTTGGTGAACTGATTGGATCCGTTGCTGAAAATTGATGATCGGTAGGAGATTTTTCTGTCCAACCTGTTGCATTGCGAGCTTGTTACTGTTGAATCTTGAGGCCCAAAGGTCTGAACCATGTTTAGCACATTCGAGGTTGCAAATGCACAGGTATCATGAGTCAACCTTCTTCGTTTGAAGAACTTAAATGAGTTTTGAAATGAAATGAACAACACATTTGGAAGTTTTGAAATGATCAACACATTTGGAATTGATCTCAAACAAGTTTACTAGCTAAACTTGAGTAGTTTAATTTTTAAGCATTACTATTCAAATTTAAAAATTAGACTTTATTTTCTAATAATGTAATAATCAATTAAAATATGTAAGACAACTCTCTCACCTATCTTCTTTAATTATCAATCAATTATCTCACTTACATATTATTGATTTTAGAAAATGAGTTTAAAAAGTAGGCATGTATATTACTTTTCTTAATTTTTAATAATCCTAGAGTGCATGAGCTTGTTAAGTTGATTTCAAGTTGGACTCAAAAAGATGAATGATTCAAAATGTTTTCAAATTTTAACTTGTTAATAGATATATCAAGAGAATTTCAAACAAATTTTTAATAAATTATACACGAGCTTAATTCAAATAGACTCAATTTACAGGCCTACTTTGCCAGATAAGTTAGCTGGTATCTTTACATTAAAACGCCCTTTACGATTCAAAAATTAGGTTGCCTGTATGCATGCCCCAAACTTGGAGCCTCGTACAGTCACTGGACTTGTTTGGTTTCAAGTCAAAAATTAATAATTAGAAAACAAAAATAAAAAATACCCTTCCATCAGCTTTTAGATAATTAATTTTTTTTTTCCCGATTATTTCTGCCTAACAAACTATAAACATAAATTGAATCAAACAATAGTGCTATTTGATGCAGCTAATTGTAAATTAAAAATTAATAATCCAAAAACAGAAGTTAAAAGTATTCTCTTACCCAGTTTTTAAAAATCAACTTATTTATGCAATTTTTACTTGATAAACTATATGCAGAAACTATACTAAATAGTCTAACATAGAAACTCCAATAATAAAAATGTTATAAACAACTCAAGTAAACTACATTAAATAGCTCCAATCTAATACAGACTCCCAAATTAAAACAAACTATAATCCACTCATTTAAGCAGCACCAAATAGCACCTCTATCATATTGTATTGTTTTGGATGATAGACATGCGCCACCACAACCTAGACTGGCTAAGCATTCATCGATTTAAAAAACTGAAATCTACCCTAAGAGCCTCCTTTCTAATAGGAATGGCAACGCGGCGGGGCGGGGCCAGGGATCGCCCTCCCGTCCCCGATCCCCGAAGGTATGGAACTCCCCGTCCCCGTCCCCGTCCCCGCCCCCGATCCCCGACGGGGAACCCCTCACTCCCCTTACCCACGTCCCCTAACAGGGATCAGGTTTCCCCGATCCCGTAAAATCCCCGACGGTGACGGAGTTACAAAGCTGAGTGAGTCGTTATCATCACACACACACACACACACACACACACACATCTGAGATTTGAGTCGTCACATTATCATCATCATCATCTCACACACACACATCTGCAGATCTGAGTCACCATCGATTCATCATCATCATCACACACACACACAGACACACAGGGAGAGAAGAGAGGTCTTGATTGGTGACGGGCGGCAAGCTTGAGAGAGTGACCATGGCGGTGGAGCTGTCAAAGCGACGGAGACTTTGGTTGCGGTGGTGTGGAGCAACGAGTGGCAGAGCTGTCAAAGCTCTAGTGCAACGAGCTTAAGAGCAAGCGGCGGAGTGCGACCATGGCGGCGGAGAGACGAGAGACAGAGCCGTGGAGGAAGAGAGGATCTGAGATAAGAGAGAGAGAGAGAGAGATCTGAAATGAGAGAGATGAGAATATATTCGTATAATTTTTAGATATAATATTATATTATATTAGATGAAATGTATTAGATCTGAAATGAGAGAGGGAGAGGAAGAGGGAGACGGAGGCGGGGAGAAACGGGGACGGGGAACGGGGTCGGGCCGGGGCCGGGAAGGAAGAGCTTATCACCGTCCCTGGGCCGAAAATGATCGGGGATTTTTTTTTGAATACTGTCCCCGGCCCGTCGGGGGTATTTTTCGAGGAAACCCCGTGTTAATCGGGGTCAGGGGGTTGGGTCCCCATCGGGCCGGGTTTAAATTGCCATCTCTACTTTCTAGTATGGAATTCAGTTTGAAAGTGGAGTCATAGTATACATAGAGAAGGCTGTCTTTCGGAACATTGAGGCCAATATAGCATTTTCCTTATTGTTGTTTACTACAAGAGAACAAACAGGAGCCAACCAGAAAGCAACAATAATAGTTTATAATTCCTCATTCATTTTAATGTCTGTACTATTATTATTATGTATAATGGGGTTCAAATTTAGTTGGTACTCTTCCCAGAGAACCCGCCAACATCAAGCCGGACAACATTTCCCCAGATCGAAGACATAGGCTATATTAGTTTCATCTTCCTAGCAAAAGGAAATTCAAGAAGAAAAATAAACTCTACATATAACTCATAATATGTAATAATAATAAAATAAATAAAAAAACCTTAAAGGTTGTGTTTGAATCATGAATTTGGGTAGAGTTTTAAAAAGAAAAAAGAAACGGTGAAGAAAATGTGAATGAAATATAAGCTAAATTTTTTCTCCATTTCTTTCACATTTTCCTTTTCCTTTTTCCTTCCATTTCCAAATCACTACTTAAATCCATGATTCAAACATAGCCTAAATAACCTTTCTTGCAATTCAAAACCTCGTGTGCTTGCTGTCAAATCTTTAGCCCTTGCAAGCCTTGTATCACCACAGATTCCGGCCGGTTGTCCTGCACTGCACTCTTCCTCTTCTATATCTGCGCTGAAGAGCCGGATGGAGGAGTGATAGAAACAGGTTGCTCCTCAACACGAGCTGGAGCAGCAAAAACTGGCACTGCGTGCCTTATGCAGACAGGTGGGGCAATACATGACGGTGGAAGCCTCAACTGTGGGGACTGGCTCGGTGGAGGAAGTGGCGGTGCAGAGAAAACAGGTATTGCGTTTCTTATCGTCACTGGTGGTGCAATTCCATAGTGTGCACTAAAATGCCGGACAGGAATATAGGGTTCTGCTCCGGTTGCAGGGAACTTCTGAGGTCGGAAACTAGGGCTTTCAGGTGATGGCAAGGGGGCATTAGCGGTTACAGGTCTGCTTTGTGAACCTGTCTTTGGGAACATCGGGCTGTTACTTACAGGTGTCATAACGGGTCTACTCTGAGGAACAGTCTTGGAGCATATTAAAGGAAGGATCTTTGATGATCTCATAGGAGATGGCTGTGTGGTCAATGGTCTTGGATTCTGTATTGGAATTTTAATTGGGAATGATACATTACACATCTTTGCCTTCCTAAGAAAACTCTGCAGAGCACGTGCTACAGTGACGTGCTCTTGCTCATCATTATTCACCTTTTCTGATGAGCCCTCAGATTTTTGCGCTACTGGACAGACATAAAAGAAGCATGTTAGTTGCATAAAAGAAATGACACTTTCAAAAGTCAATCACAGAACCACGTGTTTAAGTTGCATCTGCCCAAATACAATGAAGTTGGACAGGTCTCTACATTGACATTTGGGTTGTGCACAACCAGAAAAGGGAATAGATCAAAGTCAACATAAGATAAAAATAGACACTTCATGATCTATTTGAGCTTGTAAATGAAATTGAGTTTAATTTCATATGGCGCAAGGGAAACTTACAGGTAAAAATAAAAAGCTAGCTTGTGAACCAATGAGTCTGGATCGTCACCAAAATGGAAGGAAAAAAAATCCCCACCTTGGAACCAGGGACGGGGGAATTATTGATAAATTCCAATGTTATATACATGCAATTTTCCAAAAAATGTGTATTCTGTGTAATGGCGTCTCCAAACTCAATCCGGCACCCCCCAAAATTTTGGAACTCTCACTTTATATAAAGGTTGTCCTTCAAAATGTCTCATGTTATATGATCCTCAAAAAATTTAATATAGAACAGTCCACTTAATTGGCATAAAATCATATTTTAAGGCGGAGAAAAATTTGCTTAAATTCTGCAAGAGAAAATTGATTTCTTATGTAAATTTCTATAATTTTTTAATTAGATCACTTGAGAAACCTTTTTTAATTAGGTCACTTAAGAAACTTTATGAGCTCAAGCCCGTTGAATAGTATTCAAATAATTACAAAGGCCTGTTTGGTTTGGTGTAGCTTCTTATAAGTTTAAAGTTGATAATTCAAAAAAACCAAAGCTAGAAACATTCCTCCCCAACATTCCAATAATGAGCTCTTTTTAATTTATTTAAGTTATTTTTATTTTTTTATATCATAAACTGCAAGCAAAAGTTGCACCATACTCTGGCATATATTCTTAAGAAAAAAACAGAAAAAAGAAAAAAGAAGCCCCAAACAGCCAAATAAATTCCACCAAACAGGACCATAGACTTAAAAAAAGTGAATAGCATGTTTATATTTAGACTAGTCTCCTATAATTTTTGATGGGGCTAATTGCCTTATATTGATTTATATTTAATAATTATTTAATCCTTTTAAACTCGACCTGACCCACCGTTTGCCTGTGCGAATTTTGCCCATGTCTTTCTTTTGGCCCTCCCGATTGAAGATCCCTGGCTCTGCCCCTGCTTATGTGAGTTTCTTATATTTGTATGATTGTACATTTATTCTATGTTACATGGATTCGGGTACGAGTATTGGGTGCGGGTTTTGGATCCAAGCATCAGACCTCCATAAATTTAAATCTTGGGATACATATCCAAAATTGGATATGGGTACGGGGACACTTCATATGCACATACATATTGCACATTATATAATATTCTCGGATGAGATGCTTTAAATTATGTAAAAATATACTAGAAATTAAATAAGATTCAAGAAAAATATGAAAGTTTTATATCTAATTACTGTGAGAGGCTAAAAATATTGCTTTACTAACAAAAGTGAGTTTCATCTGCTTCATGTATTGTCACAAATTAAAGGATTTGAGTGTCTAAAGTGGGTATAAGTGTCGGACACATATCCCACACCCTTAACCCATATCATATCTGGTGGACACGGGATATTGTGGGAGAAATAAAAGAGTCCATGTAACACAATTTATTTACTCTCACTCCACACTTTCCTCTTATTCTGGTTATTGATTCATAGCAATCATACACGAAATTTCACATCCAAACAAGTTGATGACATATCATATCACTGTGAAACCCTAATTATTTCCTTCCACGCATGCACGTGCATGAGGCAGTAGGGGAAGCTTACCTACTCATGTATGCATCAAAATGTTTCATTAACAAAGGAAGTTTGACTACCATAGTATGCATGTGCATAGATTTAGTGTCCATTGATCAATCAATTCACAATAAGTTCATCATTTTAACAAAAAATATTATCTTTCTTCTTTTTACAGAATACATAAAACTAGATGAGCAATGGATTGATTGACAAACAAAAGCTTCAAATATTTGAGAATTCAGGAATTGTTCAAGCAGGAGCAAAGCTGGAGTGGTTGAATTTGAGGGGCTATGGTGAGTGAAAAACAAAAAAAACAACTGGAAGGACCCCAGGGAATGAAAAAAAAAAAATTGAGGGGCCAATAATTGAATATTTCATGGATTTGGCAAAAATAAAAAATAAAAAATAAAAAATTTCCAAGAAAATATTTCTGACAGTCCCAAGTAATTTGGAACTATTGAATGATTCTTTATTTTCAACACACGTTACTTTGTTATTCATCTAATTGGATTCTAGACATTTTGCAAATATTTTCATAACATCTCCATAAATAATATCCAAAATCAGGATTTGGCATATGTTTTCATATACATCTATCTATCTATTTGTACTATTATAAAGTTAAGGCTGGTGGTGGTATCGACATAAATGTGTCTCATATTTTGGGTTTTCCCAAAATACCCCTATATTTGGAGTTTTTGTAAAAATTATGCAAAGAGGAGGACGGGCCTCGAACTCATGACCATGGTTTTATTATCTATCTATTTATCTATCTATACTATACTATACTATACTATACTATACTATTATAAAGTGAAGGTTGTTGGTGGTATTGACACAAATGTCTCATATTTTGGGTTTTCCCAAAATACCGCTATATTTGGAGTGTTTGTAAAAATTATGCAAAGAGGAGGACGGGTCTCAAATCCATGACCATGGGTTTAGTAATGAAGGCACATACCACTTGAGCACACACACTATATGTGCATTTTTCTTTGTCATTATTCTTATAATGTTTTTTTTTTTTTTTTTTTGAGTTGCAGACACGATGCCAGTTTATACTACTATGTGAGGGCTTCTCATGGTGTTTGACATAAAAATGTCTTGTATTTTTTATTTTCCTAAAATACCCCTATAATAGTTGCTTCAACAAAAAATTATATAGTGAGGCGAATGAGGTTTGAACCCATGACCTTAGGTAAAGAAAATAACATATTTACCACTTCAATAGCACACAACATATATATTTTTAAATTAAAATATATATTTTATAGATTTAACAGCACACCTATCGGTTGGGTACACACCCACTAGTGAGTATACAAGTAAGGAGGACTTACATAGTTTTAGACATGACCAAGCTGCCATAGCCACATTCTTTTCTGCTTGTTTCTTGTTCTTGGCTGGTTCACCAGTAAATCTAACGCCAGCCAACTCTACAGTACAACTGAAGACAGGTAGGTGTCCAAGGCCTGATCGGAAAGTGGTGTATATTGGCAAAGATGCTTCAACTCTTTGTGAAACTTCCTGCAGAAGATTCTTGTAGACCCCCGTCTCATCCTGTCAATTGCAAGATTTAGTTAGGCTATGGACAGATGACTAGCAGAATAGCAGTAAGAATGGTAAATTAAACATATTGGGGAATTAAGTCTCAGCATAGGGCATTGAATTATAATAGGGACAACAATTTAACTGAAACTTACAATGGTATCATGTTACAACATATTTATCCAGTCTTAGACATGGCAATCAATGGGTATGCCTTGTGAATCATAAATAGAGACATAAGATACATATATTTGAGATGTGAAAGGGATGGCCCAGTGGTCCCGGCATCCTTTCACCAGGTTGCTGGCGTCAGTTTCGAGCCTATTGTGGGTATTCCCGCCACTCTTTCCCTTTCCCTTAGGTCAGTAGTTCTTCCTGATGTTCTTATGATGTACCAAAAAATAAAAATAAAAAGATATATTTGTCTGTATGTACATATTGGAAACCACTATAGCCAGTTCACATCAGTCGCTCTATCAAAATATCTTAGATTTGACTTTATATATAATCTTTATGGTGGCAAACTTTAGTCCAACCAACAATTTGGGTTCATACAAAATCCCAGTCATTTGACAATGGGTATTCTACATCGTCAAACTTTAAAACCACGATCATGCTCAAATTATCAATGCAAGTATGTATCAGGAAAATGGAACATGTCATAGAATTACATAAAACAGTACATTCTGGACAAGCAATGCTTGTTTCGCTTAAAGTTTTAAAAGGCTTTACTGAGGCTCGCTTCGAGACAAGGCCAAGGAAAAACACATAAAGGCTTTGATTTTTAGGCTATACTCCCCAAAGGCATACGCATCATAGTCTGAAGCATGCGCCTTGTATGCCTTTTGTGCAAAAGCATATGAGGAGAACATATACGACGAGCTTGACTTAAACTCTTGTCAAACTTAGTAAATGGTTTAAACATAAAACACAAAAAATAAAAATAAAACCTTTTGCAACTATATTCTACAAGGAAATGACCAATCAAGAGAGAACAAAAAGTGAATACTAAAGTGAGAAGCTCAATCACAAAAGCTAAGAATGTTAATTTCACTTTCAATGAGGGCAAAGCAAACTGCCTTTTCTGTAGTGAAATGTTTGACACCTTAAGGAGAAAAGCACTTACACCTTTATATTTAATTTTTTTAATATTTATTTACTATTTTAAAATATTTCATTTATTCTAAATATAAAAACTAGAAATGCAAAATGCTTAAGTCTCGGTGCGTTAAGGCTTACGCTTCGCCTCATGCGAGGTAAAACACCTCGCATTATGCATTTGCCTTTAAAAATTTTAATCTGGCTATTTTAGTTGGCCAATATAGACATATAGGTAAAGTCCAGAAAATGAAAATTTTGTCCATTGTCCAATCAAGAACCACCCTATTTAGTTGGAAAAAAGGAAAATGGGTAGCACAGTCAACCTGAATTAAGACAAGATGTTACCATATGCAAATATGATGTAACTAATAAGATCTGAGATGCCAGTTAAAGGTTTTAGACTAGTAAAACCACTTTCGGAATCTGAACTAACAAATATTACTTGGTCAGCAGCTTAAATTATTGTTTGAAGTGGAAACGAAAAGTTCAGTTAAAAGTAAACAATCATCATAGAACAAAATAATAGCACCCTGCTAATTTATGTGGTAATGCTGAGCAGGACATCAATATTCACCATAATTTCACTAACAAATAAAATTATAACCACTCAACAAGGTTATAACAAATTATCTTTGATGTCAAACCACTTCAAGCTTGTTTTGTCAGCCGTAATCTATTTTCCAGTTCATGGTCAAGATTTGATGATATGAGTACATCAATCTGAGAACCAAATCAGTGGAATACCTTGTTTCTCTCCACTTGCATTGGAAGATGACGAAAACCTTAGTTGTTTAGCAGTCAGATATGGCAGTCATCATTACTGCCAAAACATTATAAGTAGTAATTGTCGGAGACATATGATGGAGATGCATGCATGACAACTAACTATCTTTTGATAACCCAAAATATACAAGAGAATTGCAACAACAGAAACTCTCCAGGGATACAAAAGTCCTAAGCTACGAAGCACGGGTACTCCAAAAATGTTGCGGTACTCGTTCCGAGTACTTATCGGGTATTGGTACTCGTACTAATAGGGCTCCATGCACACTGGGTACTTGAAATATGTACAAGGTACTCTTTATACATTCTTTTGGCAGTTGGGTACTCTGTGGGTACTTCATGAGTGCGAGATGGGTACATCGGGGATACACCAAGCTATAGAACATTAGTGGAGATATCTTTAATTTATCAGAGAGTTCTAATTTACTTGAAATTGCAAATCCTTTACTTGATGTGCCAGAGATGAAAGATGTACTATTTAATAATGAAGTGAATAGAAGTGAAAATTGAAAATTGAAAATTCAAGTTTTCCAATTTTGTTTAGCTTGCTTTTGAAATAAAATTTTGTTTTGTAAATTCTCCTATTTAATGGTATTAAATTAGCCTATGGACTTTGCTTTGGTATTGGTCAATGTAGCACGGACATGGACACATGATATGACACGCACACGACACAAATACGCCGACACGTTAATTTTCAAAAAATGAGGGGCACGACACGCTAAGGACACATTAAAAATATAAATATTTATTTTTATGATATACCTCATATATATAAATATATTTTTAAAATTATGAAAAAAAAAATATAATTTAACATTAACTAAAAATTTAAACATTATAAAATCACCCACACTCACATGGCACACAATGATCAACACAAAAAAAATATAAATATAAATATTTTGAAATAGCTATTTTGACCATTTAATTAGTTGGTGGATGCTAGCTGTTTTGACCTTTTGACTGATAGGTGAAAAGGTGAGCTTTATTAGCTGGTACATTCAACTTTTATAAGCATTAACCCTTTTCTTGGAAGACAAAGTAAAGAAACATCGGTTATAGCAGTAACAAAAGAAAGCTTGGTCTTCTTGTTTTTCTTCTCCTCTCTCTCTCTCTCCCTTCTTTGTATTGCAGCAGGATGTTTTCTTCTCTCTTTCTCATCCTTGTGTCGCAGATGGATCCCGTAGAAGCATTGGTTTTATCACAGTAGAAGCTTTGTTTTCTTCTCTCTCTCTCTCATCCCTGTGTCACAGATGGATCTCGTCTCAAGCATGTCTCTGAACATAGACTACGGAGTTTCGATTCAGGGACTTCTCTCTCCTCCCTCTCTCTCTCTCTCTCTCTTTGAGGCTAGGGTTTCAAAAAGCTTCAGGCGTGTCCCAAACATGTCGATGGAGTGTCCGGACATGTCTGAGATGAAAAAAAAAAAAAAAGACATCAAACGACGTGTCGGTGTTTGACACATGTCGGACTCTGATACGCAACCTTAGGAGGCGCGTCGGTGCTTCATAAGTATTGGTATTGTTGAACTATGATTTCTCTTTTGATTTATAATTTCTCCTTTTAGTTTTAGTATTGAACTTTGATTGTAGGTTGAATCTGAAACTATAAATTATACAAAATAAAAAATTTATTGGCGTACCCTAGCCATGCCTGTATCTTATTTTTTTTAGATTTTGCCGTATCAACGTAACTGTAACGTACCCATACTACTATCTGTACCAGCACCCATGCTTCATAGGTCCTAAGGTATCCAAAAACAAACAAACATGGACCTACACCTATATTTCAATATCATTCATAACATTAAACTATAGTCAGCAAAGTAACACTAGCCAAGGCATAAAGGTAATCCTAATAACAATTTCAGGCAAAGATGGATCCCTCCATCAATTATGGCATTGAAAGTATATCATGAAAACCAAGTGGGATGTAAAAGCATCCCCAAATTGTACCTTTGAAAGCTACACCAGCTGTATGTGTTGCATTAAACTCGATTTACATACAATATATAAAAATATAATACTCTAGGAGGCTAGGAAGCACAGACATTTCAAAATGGGCGCCGTGTCCATGTCTGACACGTATCATACACCGACACACACCAAAGACTTGTGTCCACGAGTCAAACATGCCACGTGGCGTGTCAATTTTTTTAAATATCAACATTTTGCAAGGCATGTTGGAAACTCTTCACAGACACACATGTCCTGTGTTTGGATACACGTTAGGACACATTTGTAGTTTTTTTTTTTTTTTAATTGTAGATAGTTCGATTCGGGGTCAAAGTAAACTATATGGAAACAAAGAGCGGAAAAGTGGGAAAATAAGTATACATCCACATATACATTGATGTGTCTTATATTTTTGTGCCCTAAATTTCTATTGACATAGATAGCGATTAAAAAATATATAAACTAGTGTTTTTTTCTTTTTTGGTCATATCCCTGCAGTGTCTGTATCTTAATTTTTCCAAAATCGTTGTATCTTGTGTCTGTAGCCATACTTGTGAGGGGCTCCACCACTCTTTTCAACAAAAGATAATATTACATCTATATTGTGTTACATCCATCATTATATTTTCACACCAGCACACTCTATTTACAAGTCAAGTAACACTGAATTTATATAAACTATCCTGTAAAAAATGCAAAAAGAAAAACTATCTTTACAAAGTACATGTTTACTTTCTATAAAACAGCAAACAATACTTGGTTTCATCGGTAGTTCAACAATACTAATACTGCCACCTTTTTATACTTGTTTAGGTTACCTCGACGAATTGATCTCATCGTTGCTCTGGGTTCCGATAGAATGTGCAACATAGCAAATAAACTACTTCAGTTAATTTTTTACTTCTTCAACCCTCCAAACAATCCAACTGGAAATGCCACATCATGGCGGCAATTAGGGCAACTGATGGAGTCTGTAAGGGCACAAAAATCAAATACTATTTGTTATTCTGCAAATGCCACTTGCATAATAGATGGAAGCTCATCAAATTGTTAGTGCTACAAAAGTACAGTACTTCCAAGGGCCTTCAATGTTAGGTAGTTGCCATCCAACAAAAACATAAAGATATTCTTATTGCTTCTTGACACTGGCCTCTAAATTTCCACCCACGAATTACTAGACCCGTATCATTTACCTTGCCTTCTCAATAATTTATTTTCATTTTTAGATCAGTGCCTTTCTTCTCAAGAACAAGAAATGCTGATAACTCAATTACTAAATTTAGAAGGCATAGACCGTCTAATTCAAGACTGTCTCACTCAATTGTTAAAATAATTTGTTTTTACCTTGGAAGGCATCTTTGTTGATTGGATAAGAATAACCTAACAATTTTCTTTTACATAGTTTATAAATATTCATAACAAATACTACTAGTCCCCCTCGGTCCATCCCTGGTGACAACCTTTTACACGCATATATACTTGTACACAAGGTTCTGAAAAGCGGTTGCGGTCGCCGTAACGGTAGCGGTGACGCAGTTGTGGTTACGGGATGTAAAGGCCGTAGCGTAACAGTTGCGGTAACCGGAACTGTGAATTTTTTTTTTTTTTACACAATTTGAAAAAAACTTACCGATACGCATATTTTTTTTCCATGATCATATTTATTGGGTTTAAAATAAATATTGATCAATTTTTGTAAATTTTTAAGTATGATCCAATATGGTTTATATTTTTAAATCACTATAAACAGAGTTTTTTACATTTTATTTTAATAATTACTGACTTTATATTATACAAAAAATTAATCACTAACTATAATATATAAGATAAACAATGACAAAAATAAGAGAATAAATAAAAGTCTAAATATATATATATATATACATATTTTAACTAAGCCAAATAGATAATGACCACACTTAATATTATTATTTTCAAACAATATATAGATGGACACACACAAACAAAATGATTGAGTGATATCAACTAAATAGAATAGCATAGATCTTACAGCTTAAACAAATCAATAACATGTTCTTCATTTTCCCTCTTCTCTCTCTTTATCTCTTGCTCCTTCATCTTCTCTCTTTATCTTCCCTCTTCTCTCTCTCTTTTTCCCAATTTTCAGCTTTTTTTTGTGTTTTTTCGAAAGAAGCAGTTCGGAACCGTTACGTAATAGTGCGTAGCAGACTGTTACAGCTGTTATGACACCGTTACGACTACTACGGCAGCCGCTACGACCGACACATCTGTGAATCTCAATCACATTGCAAAAGTGGCTGTAACGAGTGGCGATAACTACTACAACAGTTATGTAACGGCGTTACGAAACGGTTGCGGCCGCTTTTTAAAACCTTGCTTGTACATATTTGATTGGCAACAACCTTTTATACATGCAGTTGCAGTAGGATATTATCACAATTGCTTGATTACCAACACACACACACTAGCAGTGCTAATTCTCACTTAGAAAAAAAGAAGCAAAAGAAAAAGAAAAGTATCTCAAAGTCTTTTCTCATTGATTCACCTAATGACCACCAAATCAGGCAAAAAGTGAGCATTCACTTAATTTTTAACCGAAATTAATGCAATAGGGTATTCAAACACGCGCTCGATTACCGGAACACAAAACATACAACTTCACCAGCACATCGTCCACATTAGCATTGCTAATTCCCCCTTTGTTTTCAATTTCAACACAAATTCACTACTCATTTCATTGCTTTACCAAATCACCACTAAATACTAATGCAGGCAAAAGTGACAGCATTAACTTAATTCAACAGAAATTCAAACAGAACAAAGATCAAACCCTAACATCAAGAAAGAAATCATACACAAACACTGACTCACCAGTATCCTGGCGGCGAGCGAATGCGACAGCCCTCGACTCGACAGCGCATTGAGAGCCACCTCGGCCGCCGAGTGCTCGGCCTGCCTGAGAGTGGTGCAGAAGCTAGGGCTCTCGAAGGTCTCGCCGTTGAAATTCACAGTCGCCTTGAAGCGCGGCGCGTGATCGGGACCTTCCCTTATGCACATGTACGAAGGCAAATTGAAGCAGCTCCGTTGAGCCAGCTCTTGCAGCTGATTCTTATACATCTCTCTCTCTCTCTCTCTCTCTCTCTCTCTCTCTCTCTCTCTCTAAAACTCAACAACTCCAAAACCAAATTTCAATACCTATCAATCGTCCACGAACCAGCTCGAATCGGACCGTCGAGCTCTCTGATTGTAATGCATACCATCGAAGTGGATCGGCGAACTCTATGCCTTTGATTCATACATACATGCTTGTATATATATATATAGAGAGAGAGAGAGAGAGAGAGAGAGAGAGAGAGAAGAGGGGTAGAGAGAGAAAGTGGAGGGAAAGAGAGAGAGGTGAGATTGGAACTTAGAAAACAACGAACAGCGACTGAGAAAAGTACAGTGCATTTTGGTTTAATTCGTGGTGAGATGTTAGGAAGTGGTCGCCCTCATGATAATAATATTTTGATATTAATTTGTCTGTAACCGCTTGATTATGATACCTCACTGAGTTGGTCTGATCCGAGGGATTTCACTAGTGTATATAGGATGGTCACAAGTTGAGTTTGGAACGAATTTATAGAAATCTATTTTCGTCCTGTATCATGAATTGGGAGGATTGGGAGCGGAGCGAGAGTCGAGTTAATTTTTTAAGTTAAAAAAAAAAAATATTAATAAAAATTATCAATAAATTTATATTTAATGAGAATTTTTTTTATAAGGTAAAAAATAAATATTAAATATAATTATTTAGTGTTTTAATTTTATTATAATGAAAAATAAATAAATTATATATATATATATATATATATATATATATATTATATAAATATATTTAATAAACATAATTGGGGTGGGGGAAACAAAACCTGCCTTGTCCTACTTCTTAATCAGGGTTGGGCGAGAAATGTGGGTGCGGAGTGGGGTGGGAGAAAATGATCATAACTAAACGTATTTTTTGTAGGGGGTACTCACGAATCGGGTGAGGTCGGGTGACCTCCCATTCGTCATCTGTCTATATTTAGGTGAATTAAAAAAAATCAATATGTATTTATTCTTTTTAGTTAGTGGATGGGAATTGAGCGGGTTGTGTGTGTTGGCATGTGGATGCGAATTGATTTGGCGATTTGAACTTTATTGTTTTATGTAAAAAAAAAAAAAACTATTTTAGAGAAATTTTTTATTATTATTTTGGGTCTTATTTGAGTTCGAATTTTTTTATTATTCATTTTTTATAATTAAAATAAAGGCCAAAATTTCATATCTTATAAGTAGTCAATATTGCTACTAAATAAAATGTCATTTTTTAAACATACAAATTAGTAATATAAAAATCTCTTAAAGAGATTTCATCCTCCCAACTGTAAGAATTGGATTTGAATTATTCGGTATGCCCAATCTTTTGCTGCTTTGCAGACCTTATCCTAGATGCCTACAACAGTTACATACCGTGTAGCACCAATTGAGGACCTCAAAAGAGACGGTAAAAATAAGGGCCTTGCTCATAACCTCCTCCAATTTTATCACAATAAAACCACCTAGGGTTCGAATATAACCAATCCAATTAAGGGTTCCGAAATAACTATTTGTGCAAGACTTAACTTTCAATAAAGAACACATCTCGCCAACTTGTAACGACTCGGGTCGAGATCCGACCTTTATTCTTGTTCATATAAAGATGGTTGTATTAAAAAGGTTTTCTATCAAAGATTGGACTTAGAAAATTAGATTTTTCAAAATTTGCGATTTAGAAAATAATTTTTGGCGCTAATTTGATTTTATGAGATTTTTCTACGAGTTATTAACCACTTTACTTCAACGTTAAACTTAAAAATTTCAGTCGGAAAATTATTTTCGTACTAAAACTGGGGGAACCACTTTTTGATTTAATTGGATTTTTATTTATTTGTTGTATTTTTCTATGAATCCAAATAGGGGTATTTTCTTATTTACATTGTAAACTTAAGTAAATGAAATATAAATGTAAGAGGCTAAATGAAAGTATGTACTTAAATAGTTACATATGGAAATAAGGTTAATGTGCTGGGAGTGCCTTAGTAGACGAGTTGTGTGACTTGTTGTGTCCTGGGTGACCACTTGAGCGGTTAGTTTACCGCTCGACCGGTGAAGAGGGTGCATCCAGTATTTTGCTCTGCAGACAAAAATGCTAAGAGCTTGAGTTCATCGCTCGAGCGATGGAAAGTCTGCTCGAGCGGTCTGCACAATATTAGCAACTTAAAAGTTGCATTTTAGATCATTTCTTTTACTTTTTCTTTTTCTCTTCCTCTCCTTTCTCCTTAACTCTGAAAACCCTAATTTTCTCTTTCTAAATATCTTACTTTTCACCAAGATCCAAGCCTAAACCTCTTGTAAAAGACGAAGACTATGTGGAGATCTTGATTTTTACCGATTGGATTGCGATTTTGTCAAAGTTCTTGCTTAGGTCTTCGTTGTTTGCTCTTATTCTTGAGGTAGGAGATTCTTTTGGCTCCATATATTTATGATTTGGTGTGATTTGTAACATTTTGGAATCATGGGTTGTTAGGAGTTTGAAAACTTTGATGGAAAGTTGTTAATGTACTAAACTAAGGTTTTTACTCAAAATTTTGAAATGTCTTGAATGTTTTGACATATTGATGAATAATATTTGATGATTTGTGGATTTGATAAAGAAATGAGGAAAACTCTCAATTTTCTTGAAACCCTAGATTTGAGATTTTTAATTTAAAAGAGGGTTTGAACTAATTGATACTTTATGTTGAAATTTCAATTGATTTTCCTTGAATATGTGTGAGTGGGATGAATTTTTGATTTATGATGATATTATTGAGGATTCATGGAATATGAATCGTGTGAAAATTTGGGAATGTTGGAAGGATGTAAAATTAATATTTTGCATGGATTTATTTTGGTAATGAGAAAGATTTGGAGTCATGGAAAAGAGAATATTTTTATTAGTTTTTACTTATTGGATTCTTGTGCAATTGAATTGAGTTTTAGGTAAATTAGAATATTTGTAAATTCATGCATTGCATTGCATTATCATGGTTTTGGACTAATTGTCTGGTAATTTAAAAGTACTTGTATGTTTCAGGTATGCATCGTGTGTTTAGGTGCTCAATTGACCTTTCATCCTTGTAGGGCGGAAAATGTGGGGATGTTATCGGTATATTGTTAAGGTGCCAAATTGCTCTTCCATGCTAAACGTCGGTAAATGTGGGGGATATGGTTGAATAGATTGTTGGGTGTCCAATTGCCCCTCTGTGCTCAATGGTCGATAAATATAGAGATGTTTTCAAAATGAAATGGTGTCCAATTGCCTCTCTGTGCTCACTAGCCGGTAAATGTGGATGGAAAATTACGTGTTTCGTAATAGATTTAATTGCAACAATTCCCAAACAACCAAAATTAATAATCTAAATCATTTAGCACGTACAAAAGTAATTTAGATTGTTGTTTCAAAAAGAATAAATCAACATAAATGATTTTTATGTAGAAAATACCATAGTTGGAATACCTTTAATTGTGAAGAAAAATCACGTGTGAAACGCTACTAATCAATCCACTATGAAGAAAAAAATAACATAAATTTACCAAATAATTTACCCAAACTCTGTAAAATTGTCTTCAACAATCCGTGTCTCTTTCACCAACGCCTTCGTCTTGAAATTGATCAGCTTGATGTCGAATCCACAACATCCATATCGAATCAACGACCACAAGTAGCTTTGAACTTCTTCAAAGACTCCACGCTCGAATCTTCCAAATCCACTGAAGAAGAACACTCTTGTATCGAACAATCAAACAATCTTTTGATGTATACTTATCAAACCATGAGTTAAACTCAAATAAACATCAAAAAAACTAGCAAAGATGCGCCAAACGAAAACCCTAATTCCCAAAAAGATGATCTGGAAGTTGTACCCTAAAATTTGAATGAAACTCAGCTTTATAGCAAACAGGGCCGTGATGGTCGTTCGAGCGCAGGAACTGTCATTCGAGCGATGAGACTGATACGTGTGTATTGCCTTAAGTGTCTTTGCTTGAGCCACCAAAAGGTTTGCTTGAGCGCACAATAACCCTTCTCAGTATTTTTACAGTCAGTGAAAACTACTGGGACCAAAGTTTCTTTGCTCGAGCCAGACTTCCTTCGTTTGAACGAGTAAGCCAAATTTCCAGGAAACTTTACAACTCGATATACTATGTTTGTTCGTGGAATTGGTAACACTAAGGGACCTAACAGTGGAGATGTTTTCAAAAGTAAGAGATGTCCACTTGTCCTATTGTGCTTGGTGGCCAGTAAATGTGGGAAGTGATTGAGATGTGTAACATGGATTTTATTACAAAATGAAAAGCCCTTGGTTATGTTAGAGGTTAAAGAGTTGGTTCAAACATGAGTTTTAAATTATACATTGAGCATTTGAGTTTCAAACAAAGTCAAAGTCTTAAGTATGGCATTGCATTGCATGAACATAAGCATATCGAACATTTATATATTCGGTTTATTTTCTACTGGGTGTAAAAGCTCACTTTCTTTTTTGGGCTAGATATCCAACATTCTAGATGATGAAGACGTGTCTCCGATTCGTTGAGAAGCAGAGGGATTCTAGATGGAGCACTGAAGCTCATTTTGATGTAGTTTGTTTATAGCTATTGAACTTACTTGTCAGGATATGATTTTATTTTGTTATGACCAAGGCCTTTAGCCTTGAAAGATGTAAGCCCTTATGGCAATTTGATGTAAATTTTATAATTCCGTGTATCGTAAATCAATGTAATGAACTTGATGAAGAATCGGTGAGTTTTGGCTTATAAGATTGTTGTCTTTTGTTCCTTGTTCACATTAGTGTTATGAAATTGGCTAATAGTAACGGATTGGTAATCTATAAAATGGTATAGAAATATCGAGGCAATACAACTAATTCAAATGTAACACAAGTATTATCTTATAAAGTTATTCAAGTGATCGAAAACTCATTTACCACCTCAATAAAGTTTCCTATTGAGCTAGATGTTTTAAGTTAAAATTAGAACAAGCTATTGAAATAATAAATTCTACACAAGTATGAGCGTTTCATAGTATAAATTTAAAGGAATATAGCCACAAACATATGTAGATGTCCTACTAAGATTTAAACAAACAATAAGGAGCATAATCAAGTAACTAAGAACATGAAACCATTAACAAAATAAATTTCCAAATTCGGTTCACTTTAAAAATCACTATCAAAGTAGCATTTTTAGATTTTTCTTGAACACAGCCTTTCTAATGTTTGTAGAGAATTTTATCTAGTTTCAAGATCATTTTTTAGAAATGTGATAGCTTTCCTAGATTTTAGTTATTGAAGAAATACTCAAGTGTTGTTTAGATTCGTCGACTGTTACAAAAATTTGACTTTCTCTCAAACCGCTCACTTTCTTTTAACAAAACCAATTTTACTAGAAAGTTAACACTTAAAGGAAGGTTTTGATATAAAAATGAGGTCAAGAGGATTTTTTTCGAATTTTTGAAAATTGGATGAAAATACCAGTTATATGTGCACAAAACTTGAAATAGAAATAGTAGTAAAAAAAAAGGAGCAACCATGGGTAATTTTCCACTTCTTTTATGATAAAAACATGCTAAATAATATATTAAAAACTCAGATTTTTAGTTTGAAGGTGTGTCTTTAAGAATAATTTAAGATTTAGATTGAAAGTGGTGGGTTTACTTTAATTAAGAGAGATATACATGCAATGTGGCAATCAAGACTCAACTTCTATTATTCAAATACAAGAACACCATGCATACAAATTTGAAAATAATACTCTAAGCCTCTAATATCATGTATTTGAAAAAGAATAAAAGAATAGGTTGTGTTATGGCTTACTTGTTTGCTAGATTGCCAAGGCTTGGACAAAATCATCTCCTTTTCTTTTTCTCCCTCCAAGCTCGCTTTTTGCTCCTCTTTCTATCTCAACTGACTTTTGTGTGTGTGTACATGTGTTTGAGTGTGTAAAATGTTGGAACAATTCGTCTTGAATTCTTCAATTGGTGGTCTTTGGGTCTTCAAAACTTGGTGATGAACTTGTCTATGTAGAACAAAAATATGATGTTTCAAGTCGTGTTACTTAGTCGCTTTCCTAAAGACAATATTTGCACCCACCAAAAGGTGTGCAGAGGGTTACAACAAATTCGCCTCTAGGATACAATGAAGCCTGATCTAAAAATCAAGTCTACCAGCGTCTGCACTGATGACAGTAGATCAGAATACTCTTGATATAATCAAGAAAACCAAGACACTGATAATCAAATCTGCCAAACTTGATTATCAGTAAGAAAAGCTGAAATTGCTTAAAAAAACTCTTGATCAAAAACTCAAAATCAAGAGGGAGGGAGAGAGAGAGAATTGCAGGAATGCTTCTGAATTTTTTAGATGGAATAAAATGGCTGATTTCACAGCCTATTTATAGGCCTTGATGCACTTGATCGAATGGTTATGTCCCTTGATCGCATCCGATTAGATCTGACCGTTGGATCGACGATCTATGGTACAGATCATTCTCACACTGAATAGATGCCTTGACTAATCATACCTGATCACGAACGGGTGCCATCTCATCTGTACGATCGCGCGCATCTCCAATCAACGGCTATGATCAAATCGCTTCAGATCGGACATACAACCGTTTGATCGGTTGGTTGACTAACAACCAACGAACGCCACGTCACTGCCACGTAGAGCTGACTGTATTCCACGTCACCCATGCCACGTTGGATCCACGTCATCGCTCCAACCTGTTCCGATGCAAATAGGAAAGCGCTCTCATGGCACCGAGCTAAGTGCAAAATGTGCCATCAAACGGCACACAATCCAATATGAGTGCATGTGTACTAGCATTCATCCCATAATACCATATTCAAAGGAATATTCCATGTAATACTTTATTAAGTACTCCATGTTTTCCTCTCTTTCCGATCTGGAACAAAGCCCTAAGCTTATTTCATGCTTTCCAAAGAAAAATATGAAAGGTTTTGAAAACAGTCAAAAATAAACTATAAATTTAAAAACCTATTTTGAAAATTCCCCAACATAAAAAATGTTAAGGGAAGTGACCTATTTATAGAAAAATTGTGGTGAAACGTTCAAAATGTCCTTTAGTTGGAATTTAATGAAATAGACTTATACTTAGTTGAAATGTAAAGGAATGAGAGGTGATTAACCTCTCTTGGTTGAAAAGAAACAAGATAGATATATAATATAGGTACAAGACAAACTTCCAAGTTTTGAGGGTACGTGGTATACTTTTTTCATAATTTCCTTATTTTTGTTCAAAGATGTACACTACAAAATCCTCATAAGGGTGGCCGGCTATGTGGTCCATTTCACCAGGGTTTTTATTTTGTATGTATATATATAGTAGATATTTTGAGAACAATTGATATAACAATGGATGGTGCATATATACATATATAAAGTAATGAAATTAAGGTTAAAGTGCAATATTAATAAAGTATGAGGGTATGGACTAAATTTACAAATTAAAATATCTATTTTAAGTATAGAATTTAATTAAAATAGTGATAGAAAAAATAATTCGGTTGAGTTGCTTTGCTTTGAATTAAAAGATGAATAACGTATTGAAAATGATAAAAATCGGAAACTAGGGTTTAAAGTGATTAATCTATAATTAGATAATTAAGTAATTAACATTAGAGTATTAGACGCCATGCATTTTCAATTCTAGGACTAAATTTGTGATAAAGTGAAAATTCAGGGTTTTAATTGTAATAGTCTCAAGGCTTGGGTTTCAAAAGTAATTATGAAAATTGGTGTCTCTACAATCTCTACCTATTTCATTGGAATAACTCTTAAATTAATGAATATTGATTCTATTTGCAATGTTCAATTTTCTTTAACTGAGCCAAGTATGAAAATGAGAATGAGTATTATGAGACAATATTGAAAAATTGATTAGTTTGTTAAATAGTTTGAAAAGTGGATTATTTGGATAAATAGTTTACTTTTTTGAAATATTAAAAAAAAAGAGCTTTTTGTTAGGGTAAATTATACTGTTCTATCTTGAAATTTAAAATAAAAATACAGTAAATTTTATAAATTTGACATATAATATTGAGTTTTGAGATTTTAATTTAAATAATATTTAGTTATATTTTCATTAATAATTTGTTAGTTATATGACTGAAAAAATAATATTATCATATTTTTTACATGAAAATATATATTTTACCTTATTTATTTTTATATTTTCACACCATCTATATTAATTTTGATTTATTTAAGACTTGAATAGGTTTCATTTGGCTATCTCAGTTGAGACTAAAAAATCACAAAATACAAAATATGTTAAATACGCTAATAAGATAAAATGCCACATCTAAATCATAATTATTTTATTTTTTTCTCACAAAAGTTTAAAAAATCTAAAAAAAAATTGCTAAATGAACTTTTTAGTCCCAAATTTAAAAAGTCTCAATTCAAAAAAGTTTTTACCAAACGACAACTAATTATCCTATTTTCTAAAAATTTCACGTAGGTGCTATGTCCAATCAATAACAGGAGGTCTAACAATTATATGGACCAAAAAAAAAAAAAAAATACAAAAATAACAATACACTATTAAATGGGTACATATAGTCACATAATTATTTTGACCTATATGATAATTTCTCATAAACTTATTTTTTTAAAATTAAAAAATAATCGTGTAATTTACCCTATTAATTATGAGTGGTTGATTTGTTGACTGATGTGTATCTTCGTGTGATACATGATGTAAACAGCTCTGGTGATAAGATCATAGTTTACTTTCATTGGTCAAAAAAAAAAAAAAAAAAAAAAATATAACTATTTCATTTTGACTTTCAAACGTGTTTGGTGCACTTTTTGTCAAGCTAAACATTTGATAGTAAAAAAATTGATCATCATCATTTTTTTTATAGCTTATTAAGAAGGGTATTCATAAAAACTGATGGAACCAATAATTGATTTAATTCTTCCTTTTAGCTTATTTAATAGGTGTTCATAAAAATCGATTGAACCAATAACCTAATCCATGGTTCAAATTGTTGGTTCAATTCCAATTCCAAGGCGTTGATTCGACTCCAATTTTATTAGTTTCGATTATTCTATTATCAATTTTCAAAATGATAAACCTGTTGACAATTTTAGATTCTCGTAACATATCGAACAAACCGTGATATGTAAAAGTAGAAGTGACTAGCAAAATTCAAACATCAATTTTGGCTCTCAATTATGTTATTTGTTATTATAATAAACTATGCATCATTTTTCTTGTCACGTAATATTTTAGGAATTGTAGAACAAATTCTAATCAAATTGGTTTTTGTGGTTCAATTATGGTCTAGTTACATAGGCTCAACGATTCCATTATGATTCTAATTTCGGAAGGAAATGTAGGGTCCAATTTGATTCATAATTTATTATTGAAATTGGACCAATTTAATTCGAGAACACTCATATTATTTAAGCTATTTTTGGTTCTTAAAGTGAGAAGAAACAACTACACTAAACGTTTTAATACAGATTCTTAAAACAAAAAAGAAGTTATAAACAACTTTAAAACTTACATCAAACATAGCGAATGACTTAATGTTGTAAGCAAGTAGTGGTTTGTTTAACATTAATTTTAAAACTGCTTAAATTTTAGAATGTGTCTAAATTTGACATATTTATTATTTGATTGATATTTAACAAAATTTGATGGAATTATTCATGAATTAAACCGGAGTAGTTTGGCTTTATATACAATTTTAAAGTTATCAATTCTAAAAACCTTATCAAGTTGAATTCCAACAAATAGTTTAAAATAACAACTAAAAATGTACGTTTAAATTCACTTGTTTATTTAATCCATAAATTTTAAATAAAATTTAATGAATTAAACACAAACTAATCTCCAATAACTATTAGTTTTGCAAGGAGCACTTTAGAAAAAATAATTTCAATCAAACTATCATCGATAGGTTGATAATTTCGTAATCCGCCATTAACTTACATGGCCTCAAAATTGACAAGCTAATTTAAGTATTTTGGTAGTTTCAAATCAACAAATTCAACGAATTGTGAACTTTAACATACCGTATGAACACATTTTAAAGGCATAAGCTTTGTAGTATAATTCTAAAGTTGCAAAATATACAAAATAAAAATAAAGGAAATATAAGTGCCCACGGGCGGGGGGGAGGCCTCCCCTGGGGGGCATGCAAAATTAAGGGGTGAGTAGCCTCATTGAGAAATTCAGAGAGATATGAAAGTCAACAAAACCTACATTTGTCTTATCGCCAAAGTCTCGAAGCCTGAACTTGTTACTCAGTACAGACCTATCAGCTTACACAACACGATGTATAAAATTTTCACCAAAACTCTTGTCTCTTGTATCAAACATTTGCTTCCTGATCTCATTAGCCCTTCTCAAGCCAGCTTCATCGGGGCCGTAAAGCCACGGACAATGTCATCATTGTTCAAGAAGTGGTTCATCATCTCAAAAATAAGAAAGGAAAGTCTGGCAATATGCTCATTAAAATTGACCTTAATAAAGCCTATGATTGCCTAAACTGGAATTTCATTCATAAGGTTTTAATGGCCTTCAACTTCCTGAAAAGTTGGGTAGATATCATCATGGCTTGCATCACCACACCAACCTTTGCTATCTTATTCAATGGTGGTGTGTCTGAATCCTTCCACTCATCCCAGGGCCTTCGCCAGGGAGACCCCCTCTCTCCTTATTTATTCATTCTGTGTCTTAAATACCTCTCCCTTACCATCTTTGAAGCTTATGTCCTCAAAAAATGGAAACCCCTCAAAGTTTCTAGAAGTGGCCTTCCACTATCTCACCTCCTCTTCGTAGACGATCTCATCTACTTCAGAGAAGTTTCCATTCAAAATTGCTTGACCATCATCAACACAATCCAAGAGTTTTGCCAGCTCTCAGGCTAACAAATCAATTTCCAGAAATCAAAACCCCTTTTTTCGGATAACCCGAGTGTAGACGCCAAATCCCAGCTTTCTAACATCCTTAACATCCCCCATTCGGACCAGCTTGGCACTTATCTAGGCTATCCCATTCCCAAAGGTAGACCCAATAAACAAGATTTCAACTTCTTCATGGATAAAGTCCAAAATAAACTTGCAGGTTGGAAGATTAAATTTCTGTCTCTTACTAGTAGAGCCACTCTCATTAGAGCTGTCACTGACTCCATCCCTCCGTATGTCATGCAATGCAATGTGCTCCCCATTTCAAATACCAACAACCTTGGTAAGCTCAATCGTGATTTCCTTTGGGGGTCAAATTCTGAAAAAAGAAAAATCCATGTTGTTGCTTTGGGACAAGATCACAAAACCTAAAAAGTTAGGAGGACTGGGTATTCGTCAAAACTCACACACAAATAAAGTCGCTTTGGCAACTCAACAAAGGGTCCACCCTCTGGTCCTAAGTGATAAAAAAACTACTATGTTTTCCATTGCAAAACTTTGAGTGGTTCTCCTTTCTGTAGAAGTCTTCACAAAGGTTCTAAATTGTTTTCCCTATGTTCCAAAACCCTCATCCGCAGTGGTCTCAATACTTCTTTTTGGTTTGGGAATTGGCTTGACTCTGGACCATTGAGAAACTCTCTTGCGGGACCGCTAAACAAATTGGAGATTAACACCAAGGTTTCTGAGTACTGGTCTAATGGCATGCGGCTGTTCCATAAAATCTCTTTCGAACTCCCAATCCAAATCAAGGCTTCCATTGTTGACACTTCTCCTCAATGGTTTGGCCAAGAAGCCGACACCCTCATTTGGAAAAATAGTCAGGATGACTCCTTCAATTCTTCATCTGCGTTTGATTTCATCTAGGACCCTAAACCAAACCCCCCTTATCTGACTGGGTTTGGATCTGGAAAACTCTAACCACTCCTAGAATCCAACACTTTGTTTGGCTAGGTGAGAGGGTAATTTGTACAGATAAATTGGGCCGAGCTGGATGAAGGGCCATTTTGGGTCGCATTGCGAAAGGCCAGGTATAATAGCCATAAAGTTACTCCGGTCCGAAGAAGAAGCGTTGGAGTTAGACCGGTCACACAGCCGTGGTGATTAGCCCGGTCACATAAGGTCTGATTTCTACTTCGGTTGAGTAGTGTAGTGTGAATGTTTCAGTCTTCAGTAATTGGTTCGGTCGTAGCATGTGGAAACCGAGGTATGCTAAGTCCTGTTAAGGACTTGGTTTTGAATATAGTTCGGCTCAATTCTCTTGTGGATAGCTCGGTCTCAGCATGGGTAAGTCGAGGTAAGGGAAAGGTTTGGTGGATGTATCTCACCTCTCTCTCACGCACACACATCAAGCTATTAATGTTTCGTTTACATTTCTCACAACGGAAATAATAACAGTTTGATTTTTAATTTTTATTATTAGAGGGAGAAAAGACCTACATTAAGATAAAGGAAGACTACATATGAAATATTATTGAAATATTCAATAATATTGAAATATTATTGAATATTTGATGTAACAAACAGAGTAAATTATTGAATATTATTGAAATATTTGATTTGATTTTTAATTTTTAGTTTGATGTAACAAACAGAGTAAATTATTGAAATATTCTTCTAGATATTTAAAGCCTACCTTTCCCTCCTTTAAGTCTTTAGAAATTCATGGAAACTGGGTGGGGAAAGGTTTCTCTTGTTATATGCTTATCAGTACCCCTCAGTGCTCAGCATCATCAAATTATTGAAATATTCTTCTAGTTATGTTTTCATTTTCCTATTTTTTGTTTTCGCTTTCTAGAAAACACAAAAACAGAGGGGATTCTTCGTTTTGGACTTTGGTTTTGTGTTCTCGAAAATAGTAACAAATGAAAGTTCAAAAATACCCATCATTTTTTTTAGTTTTTATTTTTTTATCTTTCTTAATATGTAGAGGTTGTTTTCATAAATGATGTTTTGAAAATTGTTTTTGATTCACCAAACAAATATTTGTGTTGTTCTTGAAAAATAAAACCAGAAAATAGAATTGCGCTTTGTGTTGCTATGGGACTAAAGGAGAGAACTGATGCCAATTGGATGAACCTTGTATTATTAATGTTGAAATATTTTCACTAAATCTCTGTGTAATTAAAAATCCCATTCTGAATTCGTTTTTCTTCTTTCTTTTTTACACAAAAAATGAGGCAAATAAGGCTAAAGATGGGATTAGCTTCACTGTTGCAACTTCAATATGTTACATCAGTATGCTATTTTAAACTTGTTATTTAATTATTTGAAAGTTACAGTATTAGGCTTATCAATGAACCTCTGAAATATCATATTCCTTAATGACAAAGAAAGACATTAAAAAAAAAATGTGTTAGTGTATGAATTAGTTGATATTTTTTTGAAGTCTGATGCAAAGTTACAAGCATGTGTGGTTTTGCAGTTCTTTATTCATCCCCTTTTTCCTTTTTTGCTTTTCCTGTTAGGCTATAGTTTGTTTGAACAATGAGTTAGTGGGTACTAAAATGGTGAGAGAGCATATATGCTATCCATTTGTTTTAGTTTAGACCTGCCTGGAAAGAGAGAGTGGCCCTGTTGTCATCTACAAAGAATATAAAAGGATCATAATAGAAATGTCCTCATCATACTATCTCATCTTAAACAATAATGTTAACATAGTGTAGGTTCCTTTCCTTTTCTGTTTTTTGATACATATAATGACCCTTGGGAGAAGATTTTAGATAAGAAGCAATAGTACCATATATTAGAGAAAAGGCAAAAGATTTGAATTTTCTCCTTTTTCCTTAATCATTGATCTTTAGCACCCATACTTCCTCCTTATGAGTGGTGGGACCTATTTAGATAACTCAATGCAATTCTAAAACTGCATAACTCAGATAAACGAAAACCATGGAAGCATTTCATGTTTGAACTCAGAATCCTTATCCTTCTTGAATAATTAACTACTTAAGAGCAGTTACAAGAAGTCAATGAAACACATATAAATTTGGCCCAAGGAACCAAATACAGATGCAATTTTGAATCTAGAGGCCTTGTGTGAAAAATCGCTCACTAGAAAATCAAATAAAAGAATAACAAATGGCGTGGTTTAAGATTTTGAAAGTTGATTAACAGTAATTGTGATATTTTCTTGTGTTTGTGCATATACAATTTATAATAGATCACAATAGGATGACATAACAGTATTCAACATTATTGATTGATGCCAAGCATGTGTGGGTGTTCATGACATAACAAAAATGGTGTTATAGAAATGAAATAGAACACTACTAAGATATATTGGTATGTGTGGGTGTTCATGTAGTAGTGAGAACTTGTTGCTTACTTGTGATAATCTGGTTATTCTTGTAGAATCTTCATTAGAGATACCTAGTCTTTTTTCTTTTTTTTTGATAAATAGAGATACCTAGTCATTTTTTATGAATCTCTATATCATAATCTATCAAGAGCATTGTAGAAACTTTTAGTTTCTTCATTAATATGCTTCATGCTAGAAATGCTTCTAGTATGCTTGATAGTTTTGATTCAGGTTGCACCACCGGGATGCAATAATCATGATAGTTGTTAATTTAGCAAGTAATTATCCATGCATACATAAATAGCCTTAGACCCGTCCAAGAATCTTCATTAGAGATACCTAGTCATCTTTGATGAAGCTCTTCTTGGATTGTCCAATTGGGACAGTTCAGGAGCACAAGTCTATGTTGTAATTAGTAGTTCTACCGCTTAAATGTAGTCCATCTCGTAGAGATTTCGTGTAGTAGCTTCTCATGTTCTCTGAGTGCATACTAGACAAGGTGTAGCAGTACACCTAGTCTATGTCGTGTACTTGGAGAATCATGGGGAGATGCTGCCGAAATTTCGTTAGAGATGGATAGAGCGGTATGAGCTACTTTTTACAATATAGACTGTGCATTCCTGAATGGGAAAGTAGGATGAACCAACCTATTAGAGAAGAGTTAGCGGTGAATGGTGCCATGTCGCATGCATTGTAATGTACTTAATTGAGGTTAAAAATAATTAAAATGAAATGATAATTTTGAACCTTGTTGATTTGGCAGTAACATTTGTAGTGTAAGACGAAGTCAGATGGATAAAAGTTGGATAAATCAGCATAGGTTGCATCCAGAATATATAGAAGAGGTTAAGGAATTTGTTAAACTTGCATGCCAAAATAATCCTCTATCAAATGAAGTCACATGTCCATGTAAACGGTGTCGAAATGTCAAACTAGTAAAAAAAGACCTTTTGGGGGAACATTTAATGGTCAATGGGTTTCTTCCAAGCTATACCAGATGGATTTTTCACGGGGAAGATTTACCGGCGTCTGTGCCATTGAATGAGAATGTCAGTGATTCGAATGATGGCGATGAAGTCAATGAAATGATATATGAGGGGTTCGGACTTCCTCCACCAAGCTTGGTTCATCTTGCTAGTAATGAGACAGGAAGTTCTAATATCGAACTAGGCCCGGATAAGAAACTGAAAGATTTTTCAGTTTATTGAAGGAGGCCGAAAGAGAGTTGTATCCAGAGTGTCACAAGTTTTCAACGTTGTTATTGTTGTTCGATTATTGCATATCAAGTGCCTTAGTGGATGGAGCGACAAGTCTTTCATGATGTTGCTTAAACTTTTGAAGGATACATTCCCAAAAGGTGAAACTTTGCCAAAGTCGTTCTATGCAACGAGGGCACTCCTTAGGGAATTGGGCCTCGATTATCACAAGGTACATGCATACCCAAGAGATTGCTCACTGTATTGGAATGAGACATTTAGTAGGGATGATTGCATAGTGTGTCAGATGTCTAGATACAAACAGTTTGAGGGTGAGAAGAATGATTATAAAAAAAAGCAACAAAGAATTCCCCAGAAGATTGTATAGGCTGATACATAGTAGCATTGCTAGAAAATTCATTTAGTTGGGTCATTCAATAAGTTATTATCAATGTTAAAAATTTTACACAACTTATTAAAGGTCAGCTTACATAAACCAGAACTTGAGATATTAATACACTATAATTTTATTTATTTTCAATTACATTGACAATTTTTATCATTCTTTCTAGTGTCTTCTAACTTGATATTGATATTTGGATGAGTAGGTCATAGTTCGAGAGGCCCAACACTCATGCATGGTAGTGATTGGAACCCAAGTGGTGGCATTTTACATATTGTGCCTAATGAGTTGAACCAAGTGGTTGACGGGTATACACCCTTGGCTTCTCGTTTGGGTGTTTTAGCTCGAGATGGGAACCTTATGCCCCTCACTTATAGAACTTGGAGCCATGTACCGAAGGAAAACAAAGAGAGAATTTGGAGAGAAGTAAAGGTAAAAGAATTATTGCATTTTACATATCAATTTTAACTGAATATTAACTCATTTTACATATTAATATTGTTTGCCTTGTCTAGTAGATCCTTGTCAATATTAATTCCTTGAGTTTTGAACATATATGAGGATAATTAGTTTAAAGCATGCTTTAGGATGAGATAATTTCATAAAGTAATTGTGTCCTGATCTCTCGATTCTTGTCTTTTAAATGTCTACAAGCCTGTGATCTTGAAACAACTTCTGAAATATAGAGTTTCAGTCTTCAGTCATCTGGCATGGCACAATATATAGTCACAAAGTTGCCAATTATTTGCAGGTCAATACAGATGCCGATGAGTCAATGAAGAAATTTGTTTTGGCATCTGTTGGAAAAAAATGGAGAGAGTGAAAGGCTAGAGTTAAACAAATGGGGTATACGCCATTCGACAACGATGCTGATAGGTTAACTCATCGACCTGAAAGAGTACATGAGCATCAATGGCGAAGCTTAGTCTATTATTGGGGCACTCGGAAGGCACAGGTATCATTTAAATTGTTTATTGATCTCTATCGTAATCTCATAAGATGAGTTTGTTAAATTAATAAATTATCTTGTGTTTGTGTTCATATGTAACAGAAAAAAAAGTACAAAAAACAAAGAAATTCGGAAGAAGAAGACATTAAATCACATAACTGGCAGAAAACCATTCTCAGTTGTTCGAGTAGAGGTATATAGTTTCTTTATATTTCAAATTGAAATTGTATATTTTGATTTTGCTACTTAATTTTAAGTGTAATTGTAGGAAACTAATAAGAAGAATGGAGTTCCTGCAACTCGCTTAGAGGTGTGGATGGCTGGGTACTCGAAGGATAACAAACCAAGTAATGATAAAGTTGCTGAGGTCATGGTATGTAGCACCATAATTATAATAATGCATTTTGCAGAACATTGACAGCTATGATTAGTTTGAGAAATCATTTCAAGTGCTCACTCTAGAGACTAAGTGGAGCACTGGCTTCAAGATGTTTATGATATCAACCCAAGTAATTTTGAACTCTTATTGAATTAAAGACATAAATCTACTACTAACATATATATAAGGTAGTTGGTAATTATTTTTGGTTGGTGTATTTATTGATGAGGATGATAATTTGATGTAGAAACTACCTGATGAATAAAGTAGAAATCTAAACTTGAAGAGAGACAAAGTAAATAGTTAAATTTGATAGAGAGTTACCTTTAACAGTGCCTGCAAATTGGAAGTGAGAATTAACTAATTATGTCTTGCTCGTAGGCTGAATTTTATTGGTGGCTAATTACTAATTAACAATTGTAGACACAAATGAAGGATCTTGGGGCACAATCCAATGCTACGGATGAAGAAATTATCACACAGGTTTTAGGGCCTGAGCGACCTGGTCGTGTTCGAACATATGGATTGGGTCCTTCTCCGACAGATGTCTTTGGAGGCGGATATAGGCAATCGCAAGAACAAACTCGTATCATCCAAATGCAAGTCCAAGAGCAACTTAACCAATATAAAGCACAAATGGAGATGCAAATGAAAGAGATGATGGATGTTATGCTTAATCAACAGAAAGTACAAATGGAGATGCAAGGCACAATCCAAGCTCAACAAGCACGAATAGAGCAATTGGAGTCTCAACAGGCCATGGGTGGGCCTGTTGCACCAGCTGCTACACATGTGCATTCACAACAACAATCCCATGCATACACCTCATCGTTTAATTGCCATCGTTCGTCCGAGGAAGTGAGTAAATAGTTAATTATGAAATTTTCATATGACATTTTATTCATGTTATTTGTTCTTATCAAATGCAGGTTCACATATCAAAGAAAGAAAAGAAGAAGAAGAAGAAGAAGTAGATATGACAAACTCAGGTTCATTCTAAACCATTCTAGTTGGATTGCTTTCTCCTTCTCACTTATTTGTTGAATTTGAAAATATAAAGCATTGGAGAAGAGGGGAATTTTTAAAAGATTTTGATGAAAGGATTGGAGTAGTTTATATTATTATATAACAAAAGTTAATTTTCAATTTTACCCTGAATCTGCTAAAGAGTAGAGGATGTATTGTTTCTACCACTCTCTGTGTATTTTTTTAATTGTCTACTACTCCACTTTGATACCTAGGCTTGTTTTAATCCCATAATTTTGGTGTGAATTGGAATGCAGCTGCTTGATGTAGTGGTGGGTTTATAATTTGTTGTCAAAATGTCTATCTGTGTTCAGGAATTGGTCTTTGGACTTCTAGTTCTTACCAGACATTGATCTTTCATTATTTTGTTTAAGAGTTGGTCTCCATTTCATGCTCAGTTCTCAGAGTGCAATAATAAATTGCATGCATGGATCTCCAGCTGATGAAGTTAATTGATGTCTGGAAAAAAATATGATTTGATCATTTTTATTGTGGTGTTTTGGGTCCATGAAGTTTGTTAATTCAAATAGTTGCTTCATGATACCTTTTGAACAAAGTTTATATGCAGTCCCTTTGTCTTCAATCCATCAGGAAGCTGATGCAGCATAGTTGATGTGGGCTAGGACTTGCAAAAAGACAACGTGCATATTGTTTTTGTAGGACTCCTACTGATTTGATACTTAAGTCCTATTAAGTTACGATATTGGGCAGAAGTGAGTGGTTTAGAAGGTTTTCATATGGTGATTAGATTTGATGAAGCCTATAAATTGGCTCTATCTCTACAAAACAAGATTAAGCTCTCAAATATGAATAAAATGCAGATCTAATGTATATTACATGTACTAGGATACGAGTATTGGGTATGAATGTTTGTCAAATCTTCCTAAATCTAAATATTTGGTTATTGAGATATGTATCCAAAATTTGAGTATGGGTATGTAGATGCATCTAAATATTATACAGGTTTTGGAAACATATCTCATACTCTTATTCTTGTCATATTCAATGAACATGGGTACATTGGGAGTAACAATGTATTATACAGTTGAGTAACAATTGCTGTAAGTTTTTCCATAACAAACTTCAAATAGTTTAGATTTAATGCTTTATTGAGTAAGAAAGTATATGTCTTAACAATAAAGATGATCATTAATCTTAGTAGTTATGACCATAGGAGCTTGTGTGCATTATGGACCTGTTTAATAATTTTTTTATTATATTAAATTCAGTGACTCTTTAGCTTCTTACAAAAAAAAAAAAAAACTCACTAGTTGGTCGTGAATTGCCATGGCATTCAATCTTGTAATTTTGATCAATGATCATATCACTCTTATATATGGTTTAATGTCAAGATGTTAAAACTTAGCCTTTCCTTTCATTTGGTTTGTAGTAGGTAAGTTGCATAATTTCTTTGGCAATTTTTAATTTTGAATTGATATGCTGTGCTACTGGTTCATGTGTTTCTCTAATTTTTCTGGCTTGTGTTTTGCTCTGTGTTTAGCTAGTGGCCGGTCAACAGTGCACCTTGAAAGATCTTTAGATCATGATGGTGACCCGCTTGCCATTACCACAGCTGATGCAGTTGCAGCCAGTGGATCATTACTTTTTTTGGCAAAGTATGTTTAGACATTTACTTCTTCTTGATCATTTTCACAAAAGTATCTTCCTTTTTTTGTTTTTTTTTTTTTTTTGTTGTCATTCAATTTGGAAAAATAATGACTTTAGTGGTAAACAAGTCCCATATATTTTTGAATCACGAGTGACTTATCTTTTTATGAATGTTGCTGCGATATCAAATGGTGTACTTTCATTTCTTTGGAAATTGGAACTTTTCAGTATTCACCTATATGAATGTTGTTTGTAAATAAAGCTCACTTTATTTTCATGGAGACAATTGTTAATCTTAGTCTTGATGCCTGCATTTACAGCAGAATAATCTATATTATGAATCGCTTCTATATGGGTCTTGACATGTTGTGTTGCAGTTGATGTTAGTAGTAGTTTCTAAGGGATGTGCCTCCTCATTTCAGTGCTCTTTTTCTTTTTCTTTCTTTTTTTTTTTTGTTTTGTCATACAAGAAACGATTCAAATGGAACCAAGAATAGCTTCATTTTAATAAAATATTCCCTAATTTCAATTAATGGTTTGTCATACAAGAAACGATCCAAATGGAACCAAGAATAGCTTCATTTTAATAAAATATTCCCTAATTTCAATTAATGGAAGAAAAAAAAAATATTCCCTACTGAGCTAACAAGAAAAAAAAAAAAACCAACATATCATTCAAAATGGTATTTTATTTCATATTTTTGCATCAGCAGCAGGCCCCCCTCACCCCCCCCCAAAAAAAAAAGTGGCGTTTTTTGAAAAAAACGCCACTAAATGACATCATTGTGACGTCACACGTTAATTTGGGACGGAGGGTGAGACGGTCGTCAAAGATTTTGCGGCGTTTTAAGAAACGCCGTCTAATATTTTTAGCGACGTTTTTTAAACGTTGGGTAGCTATTGCGGCGGCCGTATCAGCGGCGAAAATTTTACATGTCGCTATAAGATATTACGGCGTTTTTAAGTCTTTTCGCAGCGTTTTTAAAACGCCGCTAAAAAACGAATTTCCTGTAGTGTGTCCACTAAGTTTCCTCTTCTCCAAGACACTTGCCCACAAGTTTCCTCTTCTATAAATTGAGTCTTTCACCTCTCTTATTGGTAGCTCAAGTTTCTTATTTGTGAGATTATCAAGCAAATAAAAGGGTGTATGTGTAAAGCTTTGGGTTCAACCAATTGTGCAGTATTGGTTAACCATACGACTTAGTCAGGCTGTTGTATCCTGGGGGGGGGACAAATCAAGGTTTTTTCTGCTGCACCGGTGTGAGGCTTTGCCTAACCGCAAGGGCTTGAATCTCCTTAAAGAGAGCGAATTTCCCGCGCCTCAGCCCTTACAATAATTATTGTAATTTTTATTATTTGTATTTTCTGGTGTTTTATTTGTAATTATCACCAACAATTTTAAGGAGATTTAAATAGCAAAAATTCATGGAACCAGTACTGGAGAAACCAACGAGAATACCGACGATCTCAACAAGCCCTTGCGGTTCAAGGGAGCCCATTTCAAGAGATGGAAAGGCAAGGTGCTTTTCTACCTCAGTCTCTTCAAGGTGGCCTATATCCTGACCGAGAAAAATCCGAACAAAGTCTCCACTAAAGAGATGACCGACGAGGAGTATACTGCTCATCTTGAAAAAATCGAGAAATACAACACAGATGAGTATAAATATCGATATTATCTTTTGAATTATCTTTCAGATCAATTTTATGATTATTATGATACTACTTACACCACTGCCAAGAAATTTAGAAAGCCTTGCAGAATAAATATGACGCTGAAGAGGCAGGCGCTAAAAAATATGCTGCAAGCCTTTTTTCCCCTATCAAATGATAAATAGAAAATCAGTGGTGGAGCAAGTTCAAGATTTTCAGATGCTAGTGGCTGAAGTTAGATCCGAAGGCATCAAAATTAGAGAAAATCTTGTTGTAACAGGTATTGTTGACAAACTACCATCATCTTGGAGGGAGTTTCAGAAGTCAATGCGTCATAAGCAAAAAGAGACATCCTTGGAGACTCTAATCACACGGATTCGGGTGGAGGAGGAAGCACGAAGACAAGATGTGCTTATGACACAAGAGCATTCCACTGCAAAGGTAAATTTAACTTCTGGAAATACTTTACNTCCAAAACAATGAATCCAAAACAATGAACTCAAAACAATGACAAATCAGAGATCTGAGTTCATACAAAACAAATGCATATATAATAAAAACTTACAGATTTGAGTTCTGCAACAAAAAAAAGAGACCGATTGAGCGAGATCTGGAGAGCTTCAAATCTGTGACAGGTTCTGAAATCGACAGATCTGAAATCGATCGAGAGTGTTTGAAATCGAGCGAGAGAAAGTGTTTGAAATCGAGCGAGAAAGATTGGTTGAAATCGAGCGTTTCAAATCAGTGAGAGTGGGGGTTTTTGAGCTTCAAATCGAAAGGGTTTCTAAGCGAGAGAGAGTCTGAGTTTAGAAAGTGAGACTGAGAGGGAGACTGAGAGTGAGACCGAGGGAGAGACGTTTTGAAAGGGACGGAGTATTGAACGGTGTTCACAAGTTGACCCAAATGGTGCCGTTTTACTGAGATCTGATACAACGTTTTTAAAAACGTTGTATTTAAATAATCTATAATGGCGTTTTTCATAAATGCCATAAAAGAAGCGTTGCCGTAGCCATCTTTTCCTGTAGTGACAAGATTCTTGGAGGAGAAGAAGACTTGACTTGGTAGGCAAGACTTGGAAGACTTGGAGAAGAAGACTTGATTTGGAGGATTCTTGGAGGAAAAGTATAGGAAGTTGTTTGGAGGATTCTTAGTCACCAAGAAAAGGATTAACTTGGAGGAAAAGAAAACAAATCAAACCAATAACACATTATAATAAAATATCTATCTGACATATCTTTTAATGCATGTGTACAATTTATAAACTAAATCACCCGCAAAACTAAAGAAAGAATGATTTGTTTCACAAGTTTTTGTACTTGGTTTTGATATTATTTATTTATTTATTTTTTGTAACATATCTCTTGTTAATATTGACTTTTCATTTTTTTTTAATAACAAATATTGACTTTTCATTTGATGAGGTTTTTTTTTTGTTTTCAACAAAACAATTTATAGTTATGAGGGCTTTTATTTTTATAATGACAAAGATTTTTTTTAAAAAAATTTTAATTTGTATTTAACAATTAGTTTATGAGAGTATTTTTTTTTTCTTTTGTCATTTTCTATGTTGATAGACAGTGGAGTAAAATGATGACAAATAAAATTTATAATAATGGTAAGGTAGTTTGTGTTAGAAAATCAGTGTGTTTGGTTTTAGTTTTCTGAATTTAGTTTTTTAAAAATTGAGTTTTTTATTTTTCGTGTTTTTTTATTTTTAGTGAATATTTTTTAAATTTTAAGTAATTTTTTTTACTTTTTTAGATGTACTTTACTTAGATATATCTAAATAGTAAAATATTTGTGACAAAATATTTTAAAAATTAATAAATACACAAAAATACGAAAATGTACTAAATTTTCATTTTTTTTTTTTGTTGGTATTTAGCGTATTTTTTAAAGATTTTTTTCAAAAATATTTTACTTTTTGAGTGTGTTTATGTTAGGTGTGTCTAAAAATTAAAAAAAAAATTCTTAAAATATTAAAAAATTCATTGAAAACATTAAAATACGAAAAATAAAAAAGTAGAATTTTCTGAAAACTGTTTTCTGAAAACTGGAACCAAACAAGCTTTTTTCGGAAACTTTAATTTGAAATTAAAGTGAGATCCAATCGTCGATTGAGGTGGGTCTAAATGGTTTTTTATTCTCTTTAGTGAGAAGATTGTAATACAAAAATAATGAGCCGAAATCATTGAATTGTAAATGAGAATTGTCTCATAAAGTAGACATCAATAAAAGTTGGGCTTAGATTTGGACTTAATTTGGACTGAGCCTACGCTTGTGCTTGTGCATGTGCTGGGTTTGGTCTTAGATTTGGACTTGAACTTAATCTTGAGCTTAGGCTAGGCTATGTTGTATTGAACTTAGCTTGTGCATGTGTTTGAGAAATGGAGTTGGATTAGGTTGTAATCCAACATCAGTATCTATTTTGTGACCCATCTAGTTGGTTTATTCAAACATCATTATATATATATATATATATATTTATTTATTTGTATATATTAAGCACATGAGAATGTAAAGTTTTGTAACTCTAACTCTAATGGCTAGAGTTGATAGCCTTGGTTAATGGCATTTGATGACCCTATTGATATATAGCTTTCATGGCTAAGGATTCCTCTACTTGTATAAATAGAGGTCTTTCCCCTCCAACTTGGTAGGATAATTTTGGAGAGGTTTTTCATGGAAAATGGAGATGGTGTTTTGAGATAAAAAGTTGGAGATGTTTTTTTTTTTTTTTCTATCAAAGAAAATTTTTCCTATCTTCTTTTGCTAGCTCTTTCTTTGGTTCTTGTTAGAAAGAGTGTAACCATTATCAAGTTCGTCGAAGCTATTCAGAAGGTGCTTCTACATTAGCTGGTTTCGACCTTTGTATCTTGGGAGACGGACGCCGGCCTACCTCCAGCCTCTATCGGAAGGCGGTGAATCTGTTTTAAGGAAACTATCTAGTGCAGGCTTTGGTTTACTTCTTGTCATATCATTTGTTCTTATTTTTTCAAAAATTTAGTTTACAAAGATGAGTTCTAATGTTTAGTTATATATGTTAATAATTTGTTCTATTAATAATATAATCTAATTCATGTCTATATTTTTAGTTGTTATTTTATTCTGTATTTCATTCTTTAAATAAAAAAATTTGTTTTGTCATTTCTATTTAATTTATTTTATATATTTTTCTTATATTATTATGGAAAAATACCAACAGTTTGTTTGATATCTATGAAATTCAATTTATTCAAATATATATATTTTACATACTTTTGTTTTTTTTTTTTTTTTCATTTTTACTGTTACTTTTATTTTCATATGATGTACACTGCATATTAAATGTGTACAAAAAATACGATCTCTTTTGGACAAGGGCTTTAGACAAGCGCATAACTTGCTTAATGGTCAAACCACTATTCAATATAGTTATACATGTTAATAATTAATGTATATAATTAATGTATATGTGTAACGTATAGATTAATAGATAGTGGCTAAGAATTGTGCTCTCCTTTCGGCTGAAAGCTTGCCCTCATAATGGTCTCCCTCATGATGATGTTTTGTAATAGCATAGCATAGCATATTGTTCTCTTCTATATAAAGAAGTGCGGTGTGTTCCTCTAGATTCAGAAGACTGAATATAAGAGTTATTTCTTTCTCTTCTCAATTAACTTTCTCAAATTATCATGGTATTAGAGCCTAGATTTTTCCTCTAGCCTTTTTTTTTTTTTTTCTTTCTTATTCTGTCTGTCTGGCAGATTACTTACTTCTTACGTTGGTCTCTGCGTATCTAGTCTTTTTCTGTTTCACAATTTGGACAACACTAGATTCTTCGTCTCTTCCAGACGAAGCCAACGCCATCGGAATCATCATCAATCGACGCTCCACGCGCCGCCAGAACATTGGCCACGCGCTGTCCTGTTATCCAACGTGCCCTACGCGCCTCCTGCACTTGTCTCGCGTTATTGTGCGCCGCGGCTTCATCTGCGAATGTGAGCCACGTGTTTCTAATGTCAGCTGACGTCAGCCCTGGTTGCTTCCGTGTGCTCCTCCTGCTCTCCTGCTATCGTGCGTCGCATGCCTCTATGCTAACGTGCGCCGCGCTTGCTGACATCATTTTTTGCTTCAGTGACATCAGCCCTAGCCCAAGTTTGGTCAACTACTTCGACTAAACCAATTCCAAGCCTTTTTTTGGTCGTATTTTTGGTCCGCTTGGTCCTATTCCCACTAATTTCGACCTTCTGCATTCACTGGTACCCTTAGTTTTTTCAGATTCTACATTTATCGTGTTGGTTTCCTTCATGGATCGGCCCGGACTCTTCTCATCACCCTATTTCCGTTGTTCTTGACAGGACCAACTATATTTTATGGACACAAGCCATGTCTGGCTTCCTCAAAGGCAAGAAACTTTGGCGTATTATCACTGGGGATTTGCGCAAACCCATCCAAGCGACCACTAAATCCGTTGACAAATTTGTCGACCGCTTGGAGGATTGGGATAGTAAAAACTACCAGATCATCACTTGGCTTCGGAATACATCTACTACCTCCATCAGCCTTCAGTTTGGCCGGTTCCAACTTGACTCTGTTTCCACTCCAGCAAAAGACATCTGGGATTTTTTGAAAGACCGATATCAAACTACTGGTCTTGCTCACCAATATCAGCTTCAGAGTCATCTTCATCATATGCGCCAAGAGCCAACTCAGCCTATTAATGATTTCCTCTCCCAAATGTATTCTGTTTGGGATCAACTTACTCTTTCTGAACCTCTATGGCCCCATACTGAAGATGCTACCTTGTTTACTACTTATCGTGACCAACAACGATTGGTTCAGTTTCTTATGGCTCTAACTCCCCATTTTGAGCTGGTACGTGCATCTCTCCTTCATCGCACTCCTTTACCTACTCTTGAGCAGGCTATTTTCGAACTCCTATAAGAGGAAACTAGACTTGGTACTCTCCATCCGCACCCTGTGGACTCTGTTCTTGTTACTCCCCAGACTCGGAGTTCTCTTTCACCACAGCAGTTTACTGCCTCCATCTACTGTCAAAATCGCAGTCTTCTGTCAACTCATCTTCTGGTTCATTGTCCAGTTCGTCTTTGTCGATTTTGCAACAAGACTGGTCTTGGTCATCTCCAGCAAGATTGCTTCTGCAATCTAGACCGCGCCTTTCCTGGTTCCTCCTCACACTGGTCCCTCCACTGGGAATTTTTCACGCTTTTCATGTAATAACTCTCAACGTTCTAGGACTCTGTATAAATCTCTGCCTGTTCATCGCACTATTGCTGCTGCTGCCCCAGAGGATTTACCTTCTTCTATCCCTATAGACCCTTCAATTTCGGTCTTCTCTCAAACCGATGTTGAAGCCATGTTCAAACAATTTCTCTCCACTTTCGGTACTCCTCCCTCCACTGCTTTGTCTGTCACCTCAGGTAACACTTCCTGATACTTTGACTCCGCTTGTTGTAATCACATGACCTTTGACTCTACTATTTTTACTTCTCTCTCTTCTAAGCCTCATGTTCCTTCGATTCATACTGCTGATGGGTCTCTTTTGTCTGTAAGTAATGTTGGTTCTGTTTCCACCTCTCACTTATCCTTATCCCATATATATCTTATGCCTGCACTTACTTTAAATCTTATCTCCATTAGTCAATTGTGTGAGCATGGTCTAACTGTTACCTTTTCCCCTACTGGTTGTTTGGTTCAGGACCCTTGGACAGGACGGACTCTTGGGATCGGTCGGAAGGATGGACGTCTCTATGAACTCATCTATCTTCATGTTCAGGTTTCTTCTCAAATTGCCGCTCCTACCACTACTCCTCTTTTCTCTCATTTTCAGCTTTAGCACTGTCGTTTAGGCCATCTTTCTGTTGGTCGGCTAAAGTCTTTAATTTCTAGTGGTCAATTAGGTCCTATTAATTCTGATACTTTAGATTGTTTGTCCTGTCAACTTGCCAAGCAACTTGCTTTATCATTTAATAAAAGTGACTCTGTTTCTCTTGCACCTTTTGATCTTATCCATTATGATATTTGGGCCCCTCCTCTACTCCTACTATGGGAGTTGCACGCTATTTTGTTGTTTTTATACATGATTTTTCCCGTTTTACGTGGTTATTTCTTATAAAGAATCGTTCCGAACTCAAACAACTTTATTACAATTTTGCTAAAATGGTCCAAACCCAATTTTCTAAAACTACTAAAATCTTTCGCTCCGACAATGCCACGGAATATACAGATTTTGCCTTTCTTTCTTCTCTTCAGAGTCATGGTACTCAACCCCATCGTTCCTGTCCCAGCACGTCTCAACAAAATGGACGTGCTGAACAGAAACATCGGCATATTCTCAACACTACTCGAGCTCTCCTTCTCTCTTCCTCTTGTCCGAAAATTTTTTGGGGCGAAGCCGCTCTCACTGCTGCTTACACTATAAATTGTATCCCTACACCTGTCATTCATAATCACACTCCCTATGAGCGTTTGCATGGCACTCGTCCCCCTTATCCCAATCTTCAGATATTTGGGTCTACATGTTTTGTTCTTCTCTAACCTCATGAACACAACAAACTTGAACCTCGTTATCGTCTTTGTTGCTTCTTGGGGTATGGTATTGAACATAAAGGGTATCGTTGTTGGGATCCTATCTCCCAACGCCTCTGTATCTCTCGTCATGTGGTTTTTTGGGAACACAAAATGTTTTCATCTCTCTCCCAATTCTGCTTATCCACTCCTCACCCTCTCTCTTTTTACTAACCCTTCCACCGATCTCTTTTATGATGAAATTGATCCACAACCCTGTAGACACCCCATTTTTGACCGACCTTAAGACTCAAACGTCACCAATTGAGCGCTCGGTGATGTTGCATATTGTGCTCATTCCAAGGTTGCGGAGTCACGGCTGCGAGCCTTGCCTCTGAACTTCCGGACTCTTTTGTGCTTTGCCTCGGTTTGCGAACCGAGTCCCGTTTTCTCTTCTCGAAGGGAGGGAGAGGTCTCGTAGACCATCTCTCAGTGGCCGTAGGCTACGTTTCGTGGTCGTAGGCCATTTTTCCCATTTGGAGCCTGGTTCTCGGTTTTCGGAGCCGTCGGCCGTGTGCCTTGGTTCGGGACCGCTTAACCACCTCCGTTTGCTCCGGTTTTTGGTGTGTACCTTGTTTCCTCCCTTTTGAGGGACACTGTGGCTCGAGAGACCAACTTCATGGTCGAAAGCCACCTCCGGTGCTTAACAGCTTGTTTTCGGGGCCCCGGGCCACGCGTTTTGGCCCCCGAACCTTCGTTTTACATCAGTTTCGGTTCATTTTTGGTGGAGACCTTATTTTCACTATTAGGAAGGTCGTAGAAGGGTGGGCGGCCAGCAATTGTTCTGAAGACCAGGTTTATTCCTTCATCACTCTTTGTCGCCCGTTTTCTTCACTAGAAAGCTGACTTTTTCCATCACTGGGCCACTTTTTCTGACTTTCCTCCACACCATTGTGTTGTGCACACCTGGGAGGCCACCAATATGGATTGGCCGGCCATTAACTCTTCCTGACCCTTTTGAACCCCTCTAAAAAGTTGGTTTTTCCTCTCTCCTGGGTCACATTTCCTGGTTTTTCTCCACATAGCTGTGTTGTATACACATGGGAGGCCACCTTTTGGGGGTGGCCGGCCAATAAATCTCCTTGACCCTTTTGACTCTGGCCTACCGGCCAGGAGAGGTGGCCGGCCGGCCACCTGAACCCTCTGAACCTGGCCGGCCAGAATCCTCTCTCCTGGTTCCTTACAATTGTACCCTCTGTTTCCCCCCAGACCCCTGCCCGGGGGTTTGCCCTTTTGGGGGGGAAATTTGAATTTGATTTTCCCCCCCTTTTCCCTTGGCCTCTTCTCCCTATATAACTAGCACCCCCACACCCATTTTAAAGGGTTACAAAAATTGCTTGGAGCCTTGCATACAACTCTCCCTCTCCCTCTCTTCCAAACCGTTCAAACCCTAAGGTTCTTGCACCCTTTACACTACAACCCATAGCACCACACCTCCATCCTTCATTCCAACACTTTGAGGCTGATTTTCAGAGGCTAGGAGCTCCTCTTCTTGGACCAAAAGCTGCTGGAAAGTTGTGCTACAAGGGTGAGTCCTCTTCTCCCTCTTTCTTGCCTTATTTTTTTCTATATCTTAGCCATACTTGCTTACATTTTTAGGCTCCGACCCAAACTGGAAATGGTCATATTTTGAGCTCCTCTCCATGTTTGATTAAGGACCTCTTGTTGTTTGAGGTCTCCTACTATCTCTTGTCTCTTTATCCCTCTTTTAGGCCTATTTTTGCATGATATATTAGCCTTGTTTTTGAGCATTTCTGGGCTCCGAGCCAAACTGTAAAATGTCTTGTTTTGAGCCCCTCTTCAACTTTGTTGAAGGGCTCTCCTCTGTTTGAGGCCACTTACTACCACTTGTCTCCTATCTCTCTTTGTAGGCCCATTTTTGTATGATAGTTTATCCGTACTTGTGCTTATTTTTGAGACTTGACATAAATTGTAAAGTGCTTTATTTTGAGCCCCTCTTCAACTTTGTTGAAGGGCTCTTGGCCATTTGGGGCCAGATAGTGTACCTTGTCTCTAATCTCCCTTTTAGGGCCATTTTTGCATGATAGATTAGCCCTACTTGTGTTCATTTTCGAGAGTTGTCATAAACTGAAAAATATCTTGTTTTAATCTCATCTTCAAGTTTGTTTAAGGTCCCATTTTTTTTTGAGGTCATATGCCTCCTTGTATGCTTGATTGTCTTTGTTTGAACTTCTAGCCACTGGAATCCAGTGGATTTCCAGTGGCTTTGATGCTGTTTTGAGCCTCCAAATCAGAGGGGGGTGACCCCCTCTCACCTTAACTTGTTTGAGAGTCATTTTGGCCTTTCAAATGGGACCCCTCTTTGCATATTTCTTAGCCACTTTTCAGGCCCAATTTGGTGAGTTTTGGAGCTATCATATTTGATTTTCAGAGTTTTTTGTGCCATGTTAAGTGTCCTTGATGCATGTGCTTAATAACCCCTTTGTATGCCCTCCAAAGGAGCCCCTCATTTGTGCATGTGTGGGCTGCCTTTCCATGTTTATTTGGGTATATTTTGGCATGTTTTGTTCACTGATTTTTGCTGGTTTGATGAGTTCTCATTTGCTTCATGTACTTGCCATGTAACCCATGTTTGATAGTCAAAATTGCATGCTATGTTAGGCCATCTTGCTAGCATCTTTTGGCCATGCTTTGAACTAGAATTGTTCATTTTTTGGGACTGCCTTGGTTCTGTCTTTATGCTTCATGAGCAAATAATGCATGCTTTGTATAGCTATAGGTCAATGCATGTGCCTAGTTTTGTGTTTCGGGACCATTCCATGCATCGGGTGCCATGTTTCCATGTTTCAGGATCATTTTGCATCACATTTCAGTACTGGAACTTGTATGTTTGTATGCCATATTTCATGCCTTGCCATGCCTTGTTAGAGTGACATTTATGCCTTAGGATCGGTCCTCGGTTTGCGTGCATGTGTGCACGCATCTCGAGTGTCTCATTTTCATCTTATGGCCACTGATGTGAGTGTGGCTGGGGTCCACTCATATTGGTGTAAGTCCATCATGCATTGCGTATGCCATTTCGATTCATAGCATTGCGTATGCTAGGTTGCATGTTAGAGCATTGTGTATGCCGTGTTACATCGAGCATTGTGTATGCCATTTCATAGCATTGTGTATGCTAGGTTGTATATTAGTTGCATTCATGCATGTCATGCATATTACATTGTGTTTGGGGTAGGAGTTTAGCCCGAGCGCGGGAAACGAGGGACGTTTCGTACTCCGAGTGACGGAACGTGTCTCAATTCCTGGTCGCCGACGCTTCGGATTATCCATGATGGAGTTTAGGTCTTGTTGTGTTCATACGTGCATTCATCTCATATTGAGTCGTGCAATTCGATTCCTCGGCCATCATGTATCGAGATGCGTGATTGGTGGCACGAGGATCGAGGCATGCATACATATGTGAAAATACATTGCCATGCCCCTTTCCTGCTCTCTGTTGCAGCAAATGAGAAACCGACAATCTCTTGGGACTTCGCGCAATATTCCGGGCTCAATTGTAAACAGAGGCTAATCGGGGCATCGCGATGGATTTCCACGCCAAGCAACTCAAACATGCATCATTCATCATCCGGAGCAGAGTCGAGGCAGTCCCCTAGCTTGCATGCTAATTTACTATTTTTCCTAGTTAATTTATTAATTAATTAGGATTTTGTATTTATTCGGACTGTACTATTCATTCGGACTGTAATCATTTATTCGGGACTGTATATTATTTATTTGGACCCTCCGAGCGATGGCACAACTGTAATAAGTGTGCGTGCGTGTGATGTATGTCTTCCAACCCCACGTCTTTCTCCCTTTTATTTATCAGCTTATGATGGTTAGATTAGGGCATGTTTCAATTAGCATACAGTATGATAGCATGTTTACATTCATTCATCTGTTTTGCATGCACCGGGCTCGGCGCATCATACTCACTGCATTGTATTTCAATTCCGAGTTGAATACGTGTTAGCTGTAGCATTCCATATGCCATGTTTAGAATAGCCGAGCCTATCTTAGTCGCATTCCTGCATGTGTTGCATTAGGCATTTTTGTATAGTTAGGATCATGCATGGATTTCTAATTAGCTTCTGTTTTGGCTTGGAGTACTCGGTAAGTTTTTATGCTTTAGCATCCTTGCATGTGTGTGAGTGACTGCCATGATAGCATGCTTACCATGAGGCTATTTGCTTATGTGATATAACTGCCTGAATGCCTGTGGGTGAAGGTTGGGTTATTTGGATTGGAATAATGCATTGATTGTGAGTTTTAAGCCCACTAGATAGTGGCAAAACCATCTTTTCTAAGCCCACCCGAGGGTGGCAAAATCTGCATTTTAAGCCTACTTACGAGTAGCAAACCATCTTTCAAAAAACAAACATGAAATGTCTTGTTCCAATTCAGGCGACTCGGTCTATACTTGTATGCTGTGCGCATCACATAGTAAATCTAGGCTAATAACCGGAAAAAGAATATATAAGGTTTTCAAAACTCGATATCATGGTTAGTAGAGGCTGATCTTTGATCGGGCGAGCGGGGGTGCTCACGAAGTGACCTTTCCCAATCGTACCCAAGTTCTTGAGCCGAGGCAACTTTGGTGATGACGGACACGTGGCCTTAGGCAACGAGTCAGGGTTTCCTAAATTTCCCAAAAATAAAATATTTAGGTGGCGACTCTGTATCTGGCAAAGCAGTCCATGTTTGGCACTTCTTTCAAAAAAATCTGATTTCTCAAAACAATTTGCCGGATTTGGACTCTTTGGTTCAGATTAAGAACCGTGACATTCGAGTCCGAACTGTAGTGAGCCCAAAATGAACAGAACGGGACTCATCCCTCCCGGGGCGTTCGGGGACGTCTACAAGCCCCTGTCTGCACCTTCAGAGACTCCCTTACCTACTAGTCTATCCCATGCTCCTGCTCGCTCTGATGGTCTTGCTCTTGCTCCCTCGGGCTCCTCACCTCCTGTTGTGTCTCTCCCATGCCCTTTGGCTCCTCCGCCCTCTGCTCGACCACACCGGGTAACCCAACCTTCTACTCGTCTTCGTGATTTTATTGTTGGTTCCATTGCTTTTTCTACACATGAACCTACCCCCTATCGTGAGGCTTGCTCTAATCCTCTTTGGCAGCATGCTATGACTGATGAATTGCAGGCTTTAGACAAGACCCATACTTGGGATATTGTTGATCTTCCCTCTGGCAAGATTTCTATTGACTGCAAATGGGTGTACAAAATTAAGATTTGTTCTTATGGCTCTATTGAGCGTTACAAAGCTCGCCTTGTTGCCAAAGGCTTCAACTAGGAATATGGTATTGATTATGAGGAGACCTTTGCTCTTGTTGCCCGTCTCACCTCTGTTCGCAGCTTGATTGCTGTCGCTACCTCCCGTCATTGGGACCTTTGCCAATTGGACGTGAAAAATGCTTTCCTTAATGGTGTTCTTCTCGAGGAGGTCTACATGTACCCTTCTCCTGGGTCTACTTATCCACCTCATTAGGTCTACAAACTTCGGCATGCATTATATGGTCTTAAGCAAGCCCCGCGAGCTTGGTTTGACAAGTTTAGCTCTACTATTCATGATTATGGTTTTACATCTAGCTTTTATGATATTGCTCTTTTTATGCGGAAAACTACTCAAGGGACCATCCTACTTCTACTTTATGTGGATGACATGATTATCACCGGTGATGATGTGGCTGGGATTCTTCGTCTCAAACAGTTTCTTAGCCATCATTTCGAGATGAAAGACCTTGGTCCTCTCAACTATTTCTTGGGTCTTGAAATCTCACATGATTCCATGGGTTCGTTTCTCTCTCAGGCTAAGTATACCTCTGATCTTTTCGCCTGCGCTGGCCTTACCGATTGCTAGACTGCTTCCACTTCCCTGCAGACTCAGAGTCGTTTTACTTCTCTTGACGGCATTCTCCTCTCTGATGCTACCCTATATCGTCAGCTGGTTGGCAGCCTTGTCTATCTCACTGTTACTCGTCCTGATATTGCCTATGCCGTTCATATTGTCAGCTAGTATATGTCGGCTCCACGTACCCCTCATTATGCTGCTTTAGTTCGTATCCTTCGCTATCTCAAAGGTACCTTGTTTCATGGTCTTCATTATTCCGCTCACTCCTCTCTTCAGCTTCGTGCTTTCTCCGATGCTGATTGAGATGGGGATCCTACTGACCGCCGATCTACTACCGGGTTCTGCTTTTTCTTGGGCGATCCTCTTATTTCTTGGCGCAGCAAGAAACAAACTCTTACAGCTCGTTCCAGTACCGAGACTGAATACCGTGCTCTTGCTGATACTACTCAAGAGCTTGTCTGGCTTCGTTGGCTTATTGTTGACATGAATGTTACCCCTTCTGGTGCTACTACCCTCTTTTGTGACAATCAGAGTGCTATTCAAATTGCTCACAATGATATTTTTCATGATCGCACCAAGCACATTGAGGTTGACTACCATTTTATTTGTCAACACGTCACTCGTGGTACTGTTTATCTCCATTCGATCTCTTCTGCTGATCAACCTGCTAATATCTTCACCAAAACTCATTCTCTTAGCCGCTTCGTTGACCATATTTCCAAACTCTAGTTGGTTGATGTTTATCCTTCTTGAGTTTGCGGGGGGCTATTAATAATTAATGTATATAATTAATGTATATGTGTAATGTATAGATTAATAGATAGTGACTAATAATTGCGCTCTCCTTTCGGCTGAAAGCTTGCCCTCATGATGGTCTCCCTCGTGATGACGTTTTGTAATAGCATAGCATAACATATTGTTCTCTCCTATATAAAGGAGTGTAGAGTGTTCCTCTAGATTCAGAAGATTGAATATAAAAGTTATTTCTTTCTCTTCTCAATTAACTCTCTCAAATTATCAATACATATTCCAATTTTACTATGTACACGTATCAACTATCAAGTAAATCTCAATTTTCAAATCTTCTTTCTCAAATTTCCAAATAACTTGAGTCTCGTAGGACCTTGAGGAATGCCACCCTCAATGTACTTAGAGATTTGTTTGTGAAAAATCTAGAAATCCCCTAGATGTTGATTTGTGATTATGTATCAATTTTAAGCAATAAATAACAATCCCAATCAAACAATCAAGACAAATCAACACAACGATTTTAACGTGGAAAAATCACAATTGGACACCTCCAACTGTGATTAAAAAACCACGGGCAACAGCCACAAAACAATCTACTAAGAAGATTTAAATGAATTACACAGGTATACTCTCAATTACCTAGCGAATCCACGCCTAATTGAACCAACCTCTATGTGTCTCTTCCAACCCTGTCTTCACCTCAGAATTGTCTTTACGATGAGCCACTCTAGAATCCACCGAAGCTTCAGGCTCGAATTCTTCAGAATCCACCGAAGAACAACTCTCTCTCTTGTGTAACAAACAAAACCTTTGATGTATACTTTTCAAACCATGAGTTGAATACTCAATCAAAAAATCAAAGAAACTAACAAAATATCCCCAGATATAAACCTTAAGAACCAAAAAAAAAATATGGAGGAATTAATTTAGTTTTGGGAGAAAACCAACTATTTATAGAAAACCAAAGTAATCCTAATTTTGGGAAAAAACCAATTCCTTATAGAAATCCAAAGTAATCCTAGTTTTGGAAGAAAACCAATTCCTTATAGAAGTACAAGAGTGAATAAAATTACAACTGAAAATTTTTTTGTCAAACGGGATTGCCAAGAATAAAAACCTAACAATCTCCCCCTTTGGCAATACCGTGACAAAACACACCTAACAAATAAAATCCTAATCACCCCAACCCATTATAGCGAACAAACGCAAACTTCTTTCTGACGGTCAAGATCTGCAAAACAACTATTAATGCCACAATCTCCAAAACAACTATTAGTCCCACAAGAGTATATGAAAAAACAATAAACATATGACAAGATTATCTTAAAGTGTGAGAAGAAAAACATGAATAGATGCGACTTGGAGATTTTAAGAACATGTAGCATGGATAGATGAAAACACATGACATGAATACATGAAATCCTAAGACACATGAAAAACAACGTTCTTCCCCCTTTTGATCACAAATTGACAAAGGAAGCTCAAACAACTATAGCATGATCATAAACCACACAAGCAATGACATGATAACGCCTGACCGAACTCCCCCTTACTAAAAACAATGAACAAGAAGAAAACGACAAAAAATAATATGGTGGAGCAAGCAAGGAATTCCAGATTTGTACCTTAAAAACACAAAAGATGATCCAAGAAGCACAATTACTAGAAAACACAATGTGCACAATCTATAGAAGATTCTTCATGAAAGAAAGTGGTGCATTATGTGAATAGTATAGATCCTATGATAAAAGTGTGTGTGTGACTCTTGGAGTTCGACAAACACAAAATTCAAATCCTAGTAGTGATCTGATAGCTGGACCTCTGGCAAGAGAATCTAAGCACAACAAAGGAAAGTCAAACCACTAGGAATCAAGGGGTATTTGGTGAGTAAAGATGGAGGCTCCCCCTCAATCAATGAATTCCTTGCTTGCTCCACCATATTATTTTTTGTCGTTTTCTTCTTGTTCATTGTTTTTAGTAAAGGGGAGTTCGATCAGTCGTTATCATGTCATTGCTTGTGTGGTTTATGATCTTGCTTTTGTTGTTTGAGCTTCCTTTGTCAACTCGTGACAAAAAGGGGGAGAAAGTTGTTTTTCATGTGTCTTAGGATTTCATGTGTTTTTCATGTGTCTTAGGATTTCATGTATTCATGCCATGTGTCGGGTGCATGTGTCTTAGTTTTCAGGTTTTCATGCTGTATGTTCTTAAAATCTCCAAGTTGCATCTATTCATGTTTTCCATCTCATGCTTCAAATGCTTCAAGATAATCTAGCCATGTGTTTATTGCTTTTTCATATACTCTTTGTGAGACTAATAGTTGTTTTGGAGATTGTGGCACTAATAAATCTGGAGGAATTAAATAGTTTTGGAAGAAAACCAACTATTTATAGAAAATCCAAAAGTAATCCTAGTTTTGGAAGAAATCCAATTACTTATAGAAATCCAAAAGTAATCCTAGTTTTGGAAGAAAATCAACTTCTGTAAGGAATTCCAGATTTGTACCTTAAAAACACACAAGATGATCCAAGAAGCACAATTACTAGAAAATACAATGTGCACAATCTATAGAAGATTCCTCATGAAAGAAAGTGGTGCATTATGTGAATAGCATAGATCCCATGATAAAAGTGTGTGTGTGACTCTTGGAGTTCGACAAACACAAAATTCAAATCCTAGTAGTGATCTGATGGCTAGACCTCTAGCAAGAGAATCTAAGCACAACAAAGGAAAGTCAAACCACTAGGAATCAAGGGGTATTTGGTGAGTAAAGACGGAGGCTCCCCCTCAATCAATGAATCCCTTCTTTTTTTTTTCTTTTCTTTCTTTTGCACATTTTTTCTTCTTCGTCTTTTTCTTGTTTTTCTTTTTCTTTTGCACACTCATTGGCGGCTGACACGCTCAAGAGTATGGAAATCGAACCAGAGAAGCATGGATATAATAAGGATGGCCTGGTTAGTGACTCTGAGGTAGCCTTTTCCTCATGGCTAGACTCCAAAGAACAGAGGGGAAAGCCGTGGAGATGCAAAAAGATGGAAGGTGGTTAAGAGACTCAACATCACCCATGATATGCTCGTATAGGTCAATTCCTCTAGAAAAGCAAAAGATACAATGTCAGAAGTCCATAGAGAAAAAAGATCACTAAGGCAGAAGACTCCAATATTTGCTTATCCAAGAGTGTGTATAGAATGAGACATACTAATCAAGGAACACACACTCCAAAATGAGAAACGACCACAGAAAGCACACACGTATTAACATGTAAAAGATATTCTCATCAATCCCAATATGTAACAAGGACCACTCAAAAATTTTCAAGCTTGCAAAACCATACTAAGAAAATCTTTTTGAATTTTTTTTTTTTTTTCTAAACAAAGCAAGATAGAAAACAAACATGCACACATTTTTTTTTCTCAAAAAAAAAAAAAAATACACAGAGACCCAAAAACAAAAAAAAAAATAAACAAATTAACACAAGTCAAGTTTTCTCACCCAAACCGCTTTAGTATAAACAAAGTTGTGAGCATTGCGGTTCTTGGGTGGTGTCTTGACGTTGTGGTTCCCTTTGCTTTCAATGGGAACCCGTCTCGACTTGGTTTCCAACTTCCGATTTCTAGGTCTAGGTAAATACACTCTCCCATGCAACTTATAACAATAAGGGCGAATATGATCATGCATACCACAATGATGACAAATAAAAACAGGGTGTACCTTCTTTTCTTTTACCTTACCAACTCTAGGAAGTTTGAGAAGTCCATCCTTATGTTGAATTTTTTGTTCTCCCTTTTTTTGAGTTCTGGTATCATGGGATGTAGATGCACACTGTTTTTGCCCTTTCTTACCATCAAAGCCAATGCCACTCTTGTCAGAACAAATTTGTTGAGAACCAATGATACTGGCTAAAGTCTTTGATCCTTTGTTCCAAAGACCAATGGTAGTCATAGCACACTTGAGTTCTTCCTCTTTCTTGATGATTAGCTCCTCCAAGGCAACTTGAGACATCTCGAGACTTTCAATCTTTTCTTCATATGTTGCAAAGACTTGTTGTAGCTCATTCCTCTTTGTCTCACAAGTCAAGAGTCTTGCACAAAGAGCTTGTCGATCATTAGCTATCTTGATGGCATCAATCCTGGCCTCGGAAATCTCCTCTTTTAGTTTGACATTCTCACTTTCACATGCTTTGAGTTTCATTGTGAGTTTGTCATTCAGTTTGGATAAGTTAAGAGATTCCTTGTACAACTTTTGATATGCTTGCTCAAGTTCTTCATCATCACTCTCTGAGGATTCATCATCAGTGGCATTCTCAACTGACCTCTTCGGATACTCTATTCGTCCTTCAGTTTCAGAAGCTGCCATGAAAGTAAGGAATTGTTTATGTCCCTCTTCGCCTTGATCTTCGTTGTCACTTTCATCTTCATCAGATTCTGATTCATCATCCCAAGTGATGGCAAGGGCTTTCTTCTTCTTCAAACGAGTGGGGCATTCTGAAGCAAAGTGGCCAAATTCTTGGCATTCATAGCATTGGACTCTTTCAGAGTTCCCTTGTATCTTTCCTTTCTCCTTCTTGGCTATGGAATTAATTTTGAGTTTATCTTTGCCTTTTGATTTATGAGTATGAGTAGATTCTAAAAGATTAGGATTCTTTTTCAAAAAAGATTTTTTAAATTGTTTAACAAAAGCAGCCGTAATCTTGAAATCTATCTTACAATCCTCATCAGAATCCTCTCCAACTCTATGAGCACTATTAAAAGCAATATCTTTTTGTTTCTTTTTGAAATTCCTATGTGCCTCATAAGTCTGGAGATTTCCAACCAAATGATTCAGCTTGAGGTTGTCAACATCTTGAGCCTCCTCAATAGCCGTAACTTTTGGTTGGAACCGATCGGGCAAGGATCTCAAAATTTTTCCCACAACTTTGGATTCTTCCCACAACTTTGGATTCTGGTATTTTTTCACCTAAATTGAAGCTGTAATTTACAATGTCACTCAGCTTTGCATAAAATTCATCAAAGATCTCACCATCTTTCATTGAAAGGTTTTCGAAACTAGACGCGAGCCTTTGAAGTTTTGAGCGTTTAACAGAAGGAGTGCCCTCATGAATAGTTTGTAAGATATCCCAAGCCTCTTTTGCGACTTCACAATTGCAAATATGACTAAACTCTTCAGGTGTGACAGCGCAAAAGAGAGAATTGATAGCTTTACTATTCCAACTACAATTTTGGTAATCAATTGTGTCCCACTTATCAATTGGTTTGGGGAAAGTTACTCCATCAATGGTAATCGTTGGTTCAGTCCACCCATACATGACAGATTGCCAAACTTTTTCATCAATAGATTTTAAAAACGATCTCATCTGAGTTTTCCAAAAAGAATAATTGGATCCGTCAAGTAGGGGTGGTCAAACCATAGAATTTCCCTCACGAATTGTATCCATTATCACAAATCAAACAAGATTTCGCTCTAATAGATTTGTAAAACAAAAAAAAAAAAAAATAGAGCGACCTGCTCTGATACCAATTGAAAAATCTAGAAATCCCCTAAATGTTGATTTGTGATTATGTATCAATTTTAAGCAATAAATAACAATCCCAATCAAACAATCAAGACAAATCAATACAACGATTTTAACGTGGAAAAACCACAATTGGACACCTCCAACTGTGGTTAAAAAATCACGGGCAACAGTCACAAAACAATCCACTAAGAAGATTTAAAGGGATTACACAGGTATACTCTCAATTACCTAGCGAATCCACGCCTAATTGAACCAACCTCTATGTGCCTCTTCCAACCCCGTCTTCACCTCGGAATTGTCTTTACGATAAGCCACTCCAGAATCCATCGAAGCTTCAGGCTCGAATTCTTCAGAATCTGCCGAAGAACAACTCTCTCTCTTGTGTAACAAACAAAACCTTTGATGTATACTTTTCAAACTATGAGTTGAATACTCAATCAAAAAATCAAAGAAACTAACAAAATATCCCCAGATATAAATCTTAAGAACCAAAAAAAAAATCTGGAGGAATTAATTTAGTTTTGGGAGAAAACCAACTATTTATAGAAAACCAAAGTAATCCTAATTTTGGGAGAAAACCAATTCTTTATAGAAATCCAAAGTAATCCTAGTTTTGGAAGAAAACCAATTCCTTATAGAAGTACAAGAGTAAATAAAATTACAACTGAAAATTTTTTTGTCAAATAAGATTACCAAGAATAAAAACCTAACAGTTTGCAAGGTCTTAGATCTAGCTCACTAAATAACGAGAAATTTAATTTCATCAAATATATATAAAAAAATAGAAAAAAAAACTCTAAGTAGGCAATAGAAGAAAATGATATATATATTGATATATTTTTTTTCTTATTTTGATAATTTAAGAGAAAATTCTGGGTTCTCCTTTACTATTGCTTGAGAAAGATAATTGGATAAAGGAAGAAGTGAATAAAGAAGCTTTATAAATGAGAGAAAATAAAAATAAATAAAGGTTCATAATGCAAGCAAGAGATGAAAAGTGAAAATTGTTCCTCATTAAAAAAATAGGGGCAAAACCCGAAAATTGGTAATTTTAAATCTCTCAATTTTTGGAGAGAGTTAAAAGGGGGTTTAAATAGAAAATTTTGTTTTTATTCATTAATTTCGATTTCACACTTTTTCTTTCCTCTAAGCTATCTAAATTTACGAAGATTATGTGTTTCTTTACATTATGTTTGGGAATTTAGAATAGAAAAAAAGAGAGCAAGGATTACATATGTTAGGAGAGAAAATAAAATAAATTGTTTGGATAAATAAGAGAGAATATATATATATATATATATAAAATGATTTCTCTCATATCTTACTTGGTTAAACTAATAAAGGATGATTCTATTTCTATACATAAATTCTCATAAGTTCACACACTTAATGAAATTCTTCCTCAACACAATTTTGTCTTAGGATAAAAATATCATAAATAATATCCTTATCTTCTTCCATTCAAATCCTAATTTTAAAATACCATAATCACCTTCCATCACGAGCTCCACCTCTCTCCTACGTCATCCCTTCATCACCTATTTTTTCTTCCGTCTGTTATCACCTTTCGTCATGAACCATATACTCTCACACATAACCCCCGCCGCAAACCACCCCATTTTCAAGATTAACTATAGAAGTCTAGTATGGAAGGGAATAAGTTGGGAATGGCGACGGCGGTAATGACCATGGCGATGGAAGACTGAGAGTGGCGGCAAAGATGTTGTAGAAGGTGTGGGTGAATGGAAGAAAATTAAGATTTTGAAATTGAAGATAAAGGTATTATTGAAATAAAGAGATGTATACTGAGATTTTATATTTTTTTTTGATGTGTGTATTAAAAATGTATTTATTATTGAGGGAAATTAGCACGTGAGAATAAAATTACTCCTACATAAAATAAAAGAAAATAAATTATTTCATATTATATTACTAAAACAACCTTTTTTAGGTCAATTTTTTTTTTTTAATTTTTTTTTTCTTCTATATCTAAAAAGACAATTTTTGTATTATAGAAAGTTGGTTTCTTTTTTTCTCTTGATCTCTCCACTTTTAGGTAGTTACGAGTTGATCATGTAGATTGGATTTTATTTATTAAATTTTTTTACCTAATTTTAATTTTTTTAAAATATAATTTAATTATATATATTTTTCACATAATATTTCAATGTAAATTAACATAAATAAATTTAAAATAACACTTCGTTTATTTAAGCAGAAAATATTTTTTGAAAAATATTTTTTGTATTTATTCGTGTTTGGTATAATGGAAAACGAAAGTTAATGAAAAATATTTTACATAGCCAAGAAAATATTTTCTATTTTTAAAAGGCTAAAAATATTTTTTAGACTAAAATTTCATCAATGTCACTACACAACGACCGTCACTCTCGCCTCCACCACCACACCACTATTACCATGGTCATTGCTGCCGCCAACCCACCACCACGCCATTATCTCCACCTCTACCTATACTTTCATCTCACTATCACCATTACCAAGCATAAAAAAATATTTTCTCTAAAAAAAATTTCGGCGGAAAATATTTTATGCTCAAACAAATAAAGCATAAATCAAAACTTATAAACAAAAATCAAAATGTCTTAACCATTTATCACTTTGATAAAGTTATCGGTATATTTACCAGTACCAAATGATCATTTCACAACACAAAACACATCTCATAAAGCCTTTGAATTTTCTCATTATCAAAATGAAGGAAAAATACAGTTAAAAAAAATCACTTGAGACTTCTAACTAATAAGTCTAGTTAATATGATTTATCAACAATTATGCCTAATATAAAAATAATAAGCATTTATTATTTATTATTATTATCATCATTATTATTATTTTTTTTTCTAAAAATTACAACAAAAAAAAAAAACAAAAAAACAAAAAAACACAAACAAAAATGAAAACGAAAGCAAGGCCTATTTTTATTCATGTTTTTTTCCCATCCAAATCATGGCATCAAATGGGCTTTAGAGAAAGTGACACAAAACTCAAAAGAGAATCTTAAGATGTAAGCAAGCAAAGCACGTACAGCAACGGGCCAAAAAACCCAAAACTCGGACTCGGAGTTTTGATGAGTCGACTCTTTTCCCATTCAACTCATCCTCCTTCGTCAAGCCACCGTACCAGCCAAAAATCCATATAAGCCCCCCCCCAAACACCTCTCTTTCTTTCTCTCTCTCATCTCTCTCTCTCTCTCAAATTTTCTCAAATTCCTCACTCTACACATATACACTATACATACATTTGCAGTAGTTATTATCATCCATTGATCGTTCGACTATGGATGCATCAGAGCTTCTCAGCATTGACCCCTTGGAGCTCAAATTTCCATGTAAGTTTGATCATATCATCGTTTTCTTTTATTTCATCGGTCATCATTCTAGGGTTTTCTATGTTCTGATTGTGTTGTGTTTGATTTTTTTTGGGTACTTTGGGTGTGAGTAGTTGAGCTCAGGAAGCAGATCTCATCATCTTTCCAATTGTTGAACAAGACTGATAAACACGTTGCTTTCAAGGTAAGCAATTCCCTCTTCTCTTTTTCGCCATCTACACACTGATACGAAGCATATACTCTCTCTCTCTCTCTCTCTCTCTCTCTTTTTTTAATTCTATCAATCATTGTGATTTAGGATATTCTGTATATTCTTTGTTTGGTAACTGTGAAACCAAGGATGAGAAAATAAACTGAACACAATGGCCTGTTTTGACTTATTAGAGTTGTTTGTGAATATATATATATATATATATATATTAATTTTGGAAATTATTTTGATAATCGGATGTCCGGGCCAACTGGCCATGAAGTTAACAAGCAGACAAATCTCCAGTGACCCCTTGACTCGAACTCGAGACCTTGATCTTATTCTCAAGTATTTACCGCTCAATCAACCCGTTGGGTTTGTATTAATTTTGGGAATTTGTGCTAGTGTTTGGTAGCGTTTTTGCTCATCACTTGTAAAATAGTTTAAATAACTTGAAAAAACCGATTATGGGAAAGCTAGTAGAGAAATGCTTTTAGCTCTTCGTGATATCAAGTTCTAGTTTACAAAAAGTTGTACCAAAAAAGGCTAGTGAGTGATTCTAAGGCTGGAGGAGGAGTGTTTTTAAATTATGTTTATAGATTATCAGCTTTTGGCTTATAATAAACTATAACAATCATGTCCTTTATCTTGTTATAATTTGTAATTGCTTTGATGATAAAATAAAGTTAAAATCATTTCTAAAAATCTAAGCCATCTTCTTTAATACAAGACATGGTGAACACAAATAATGGCTCGTCCATGTATTTGATTTTGATAGTTGGTTTTGTGCCCTTTTTATGAGTAATTGTATGGAAATGTGAATTGGTGCTTATCAGGTGAAGACAACCAATCCCAAGAAGTACTCTGTCCGACCTAATAATGGCGTTGTGTTGCCTCGTTCAACCTGCAATGTTATTGGTAAAATTTATGCTATACCTCTCTTTGCATTTTTGTATGCTGTTCTGTGAACCATTATGAATCTTATTGTTTAGTTATAATTGGATTTTAGTTACAATGCAAGCCCAAAAAGAGGCACCTCCAGATATGCAATGCAAGGACAGGTTTCTTGTACAGAGTGTGGTTGCACGCCCTGGTGCTACCCCGAAGGATATTAACCCAGAAATGGTGATGATATTTTAGTTTAACTATTTGACTGGTTTTAGTTGGGTATTCAATTTATTGGTTGTTTACTATGTTGGAGTTAATTCAGTTTATATATATGTCTTAGTCTATATGTTTTAATTTCAGTTTAACAAGGAGGCAGGTAATCATGTTGAAGAGTTTAAATTGAGAGTTGTTTACGTTTCTCCACCTAAACCACCGTCACCAGTTCCTGAAGAATACGAGGAAGGGGCTTCACCTAGGGCTTCTGAATCTGAAACTGGACATTTTAATACTCCCGAACTAGCTACTGTGAGTTTCTATAATGCCTTTATTTATTCAATTTAATGTTTTTTTGCTTTTGCTTTTGCTTTCGTTTTTATTTTTATTTTTTCATTTTGGTGTTAGATTGTATATCACGTGTTCTTAATAAATTTATGGCATACATCTGTGTTGGTTCATATAGGTTTCAAGAGAACATGTTGAGGTTCAGGACAACAACACTGAGGTATATTTGTTTTTTTGGAGCTTTATAAATTCTTAATTCAGTCAAAGAGTTTGATGTTTTATACTTTTGTTTAGTTCTTTTAATGTGTTATTGTTTCAGCTACTGAGAGGGTAATGGAAAGATGATAATGATGATACTGATAATAATCATGAGAGTTCATTATTATAGGTTGACTAATAGTTCTATGAAGTGTTAAGAAGTTAGATATCTTTTCTTTATTAGATATTTATCTTAATTGTTATAGAACTACATGGTACCGCTCTTCACTAGATATATTACACGCAATTGGTTGCTTTTCTGTATTTTTCCATCTAATCTGCAGCTTCTTTCCCCTAGGCCTTTCATGAGGTACTGCTAGTCTGTTGCTTGGATGGGAGAATAGGTAAGAATTGAATAATTGCATGAAGGTCAAGTGAGAGCTCTTTGAGCAATGCATCCAAGTAATACATTATCAATTATATGAACAGAAGTGCATGGCTGGTTCTCTTTTGTTTCAATACTTGCTATGTTGCAATCAGAACTCAACGCCAGTGCTCATGTTACCATTTGGCCATGTTTAATAAACGATATATAGCTTTGTTTTACCATAGCTTCCATCTCTCTCTGCTAGTAAAAGTCTCCCTCAATTTTCATACTTTAACAGTTCTCAAGACTTCATATAAAGTTTTTCATTTTTGTTTTGGATATTACAAATGCTACACGTGCATCTTAATCATTCTTGTTGGCTGTTGACTATGTTATGTTTGAATGGTTCTCTCAGTGTTCATCATTCATGTTGCTTCCGTTATTTCTGTTTAGTGAAGCTGTGCTGTGCTTAATGATGGGATTTGCATTTAAGCAGTTTTCTTTTCTTTTCTTTCTCTCCCTCTCTCTCTTTGTTTTTTCTTGTGATATGGCATTTAAACAGTTAGATGTTCAATTTTAGGCGAGTTAGATGCTTTCTATTTACAGCTTCTGAAATTGAATTGGTTGTGAACTCAATTGGAATTATGACATTGGTAGTGGTTTGTAGAAAAATTACTGTATGCTTCAGTTAATATGATTTTGTATTAGACACACCTTCTGTTTGACAGACTATGAGTCCTACCCCCTGCCCTCCAAAAAATCAACACGAATGTACTGGGATTGATTTATCATTGCTCTCATCCAGGCTGGGGCTATATTTTTGAAGTTGACTGAGGAGAAGAATCGCGTTCTTCAACAAAATGACAAGCTTCGCCAAGAACTGGTGAGCAAGATCTATGCTAGTTTGTTTTTCAAGTTACTAAAATATGTTTAGGAATTCTAACAGGGTTTTAGATGATCTTGAAGACTGGGAATATGGTTTTTTTAGTATATAAGTTACTCTTATCAGCATATTCGTCACTTCTTTCTCTCCTTCTGCCACTTTGGTTTGTTTTCTTCATTTTCTTCTCTCTCTGAGGTTTTACCCTATGCAGCCAACCTCTGACGAGGAAGTCTTTAACATTTAGGCCAAGTTTGGCATACTTCAAATAATCCATCTTTTTATCTTTTTATCTTTTTTCCATCACATCACCTCTTTACTTTTCTGCACATATTTTCATAAAAAGACAAAAAGTACACTTATTTAGGTCATCCCAAACAACCCCTTAGTGAGATGTTAAAAAGAAGGAATCTTGTACATCTTACTTTTCTGTGTTGAGATATATCGAAGATAATGAGTAGAAGTAGATAGCAAGAGAGGAGGGATTGCTTTATTTATTTTATTTTCATTAATTAGCGAGGGCAAGTAGCTTTCATTATATTAAATATAATGGTAGGGCTTTAAAGAGTAGGCATTTTGTATCTTTATGTAAACCCCAAAATAATTAGGGGGATAGGCAGAGCAAGAACATTTTCAACACTTCTAGAAGTAAACTAACCTTTAGCTCTCAACCAACAAACTTCTTGGATTCAATTTGCTGGTCTTTAAGAAATATAGAATAGAATAGAACTATAATGTGAAATGAAATGTTTTGAGAATAAAAGCTTCCATAGCTTGATAGTTTTGTTTCATTCCATATCTTATTAGTTGTTCCATACATTTTTATGCTAGTTTTGTACGTACTTCGAATTTGAAGGTGCTAGTCCTGAATACAAGCCACATTTTATTTCTCATGAGTATTTACTTACTTTCTCTGTACCAAATATTTTGTGATTTCTTTCTTTGTTCTGTCAAATCTTGGTGACACCCCTACGACCCCACATACGAGTTGGTTTGGCATTTGCTTTTTCAACAACTTTTTTTGGGTATTTAGTGAACTTAAAAAAAATAAAAAATAAAAAAAACTATTTACTTTTAGATCCTGCTAGACTAGAAGACCATGAAAATAAAAATAAAAAATTATTTGAAAAAAAATCAATAAAGACAAAAAAAAAAAAAAAAAAAAAAGCTTATTTTTTCCCCTTCTTTAGTGGACTTTCTTTGGATTTTTAAATTTTTTTTTTTATAGATCTTTCTAGACTAGAAGAACTTGAAAAGTAAAAAATTTTGACACAAATTTTATAAAACATCACTAAAGACAAAAACGTTCAGAAAAAATTGTAATTTTTTAGTTGTTGCCAAACAGAGAGTTGTGATGAATGAAAGCATAGGAGGCATGAGAGTTTTCCAGCAAAGATGTTTCTAAGCAGTGATTGTCATAACTGTCTCTTTCATTTTTTTTTTAAAATTTCTTTGTACCCCTTAATGCAACTTGGTTACGATAAAATGGGTTTATCAGCAGTCTTTGCATACAATTTTTATACATCCATGCCATGTACAACTTTCATTAGTTTCTGTCATTTTTCTCACATCTTGTTTTGTACATGGTAGTTTTTAATTTCATTCTGTGGTGGCCAATTTTAGGAAGTAGTGCTAACTTCAAATTTACATTCCTCACGCTTTCCCTAGCATTTCTTTGATTAGCTCATGTATTTGTACACCTATGGTCTTCTTTGACAAATATATGGATTTTTCCAACTATAAATATTTCTGTTTGATGGTTTATGCAGGAACTTCTGAGGCGTGGACATACAAAAAGCAGCGGCGGAGTAAATCTCCTGTATATCGTGCTTGTTGGCTTGATTGGCATTCTGATGGGGTATTTTATGAGGAAATCATGATTGATCCTTCGTTCACATCTCATTCTGTCATTATAATGTCTCACCATGAACCACAGAAGTGAAAAGAAGTTGATAAATCATAAAAGAAAGATCCATAGTTTTTAGGTAATGTTTTTTTTCTTAGCTTTATTAATAACAGGTGGCTTTTGGAAGCATGTTGAAGGCAGGTTGAAATGTTTGTAATTGTGAACATTGTGTGAAAATGACATTCTACTTTCTTAATGCAACTCTTTTTTTTGGTAGTAGGAAGTTGAAGCAGATTCTGAAACAAGGATTTTGAATAACTTTGATCTTGATGTTGTGACAGAACAAAAAAAAAAAAACTTCGATTTTGTTGGTTGGAAGGTACTGAGTGCTGGAGGACTCTTGTATTATTCTTTTTTCCTTGTTATGTTGTATTTACATTGTTTAGACCAGTCTCTCCAAACAAATGTAGCTGGAAAGTATGAGTTGTCATTTAATTGAAAATTTCTGTCAAATGGGGCAATAATTTTATTATTTTTGTTTTAAGTAGAAGGACATAGCAATTTTGTAGGACCTTTATATGCAGTTTTAGCTTCCATAGGAAGATTGAGATTTCTCTAACTAGTCTAGTTGAACGAGTTTTGGATGGGCAAAACCGAGAACAGCAGCCATTGCGATTGTGTTTTTCTCTCTGCGCGTGTAGCAAGAAGCACCACATGTGCAATTTTCCCTCCGCACATGTGGAACTTATCCCTGCACGTGCAATTTTCCCTCCGCACATGTGGAACTCATCCCCACGCGTGTGGCAACCCACCTCAGAACGTGCAACCGCACGTGCAATTTTTGTCTCGCACGTGCAGAAGCCCCTTGTTTCAGGCCTACTTCACATAGGCGTATCTCTCTTATTTGAATTCGGTTTTAAGTGATTCTTGAGCTGAAATTCCAAAAGAAGGAAGATCATAATGGCGGTGTTTGGGAAGCTGTGGGTAGGCTGTTTTAGCCCACTTGTCGAAAAAAGCATAGTAGCCTTACTGTAGCACCTAGTTGCAGTGAAGCTGCCTAGCTGGAAGACACTAGCGGGTAAAAAGACTATGTTACCCTTGGGTTACACATCTGCCTCATACCAACATCAGATCAACCTGTACTTTTTTTTGAACCTAACAGGTACTTTTTTTCATTTATTAGAAACAAACTGGGCGGTGGCAATGTACTAACGGTCACGGCATTGACTACAATTTATTTTTTTGTAGGGACACTTTGGTCATTTTGCATTACACAAGCATTTTAAACACATTTTTCAATATAACAAAAAAAAAAAAGAATCATTCTATTTTTCCAAACACAAAAACCAAAATAACCAATTAAATAGCTAAAAAATAGTCATTTCCCAAACACTCACAATAATAGGAAGAGAAGGTAAAATGGGATGAGATTGGGAAAGTGTGCCCTACAAAGGGGAAGGACAACAATAAAGCTACCTCTAAGGGTGGCGGGTTTAAATTATGAATTTATATAAAGATTTAAAAATAAAAAGAGAGAAGGTGAGGGAAAATTTGAATGAAATATAAGGGTTTTTTTTTTTTTTTGTTAAATATGTTTAATATAAATAATTTGAGTTAACAAACAAGAAAAACAAACCATAAATGGACAAGTAGCGAATGCGAAGAGGGAGGGGTTCATATTTTGAGTATTTATCTTGTTTTGGCATTTGGGACATTTGGAGCAAAATGAAGGGGAAGTGAAACTTTGTTGCAATAAATATTTTTTATTATTTACGCCATTTAATTGTTTAAAAAAGTTATATACTCTCTATTTATATGCCTCTATTTTTAAAATTAATTTGTGACTCAAATTTATTTTGAATACAATTCTCATCATATTAGGAGTAAATTAGAAATAAACCAAATACTGTAATAAGGGTACACTATATTGACCTCCCTTAATTTGTAAAAAAGACAACAAGTCTTACTGTTTTAGCATAATTACACTGATTTTCTTTTTAATAAAGTTAAAAAGATCAAAATAAATGCAAATGACAGGAAAAACACAAGAATAAATAAAGTAAAATGTATATTTCAATGTAAAATAGATGACAATATTATTTTTATATTTATATGATTAACGAGTTATTGATAAAAATAAAGTTAAATATTATATAAATTAAAATCTTAAAGAAAGCCAATGCGATTAATCTAAACTTGTGGGGGCTTATTAATTTTTACTCAAATAATAAATATTGAATTATGTGTTAAAATAGACTTGATTAGGAGCGTAAATGAACGGAACTATTTATGAATAGGCTGAGCTCAGCTTGTTAAGGGTTCGGTTCGGCTGAACTCGTTTAGTAAACGAGCTGAACTTGAACTCGAATAAACTCAACTCGTTTATCTTTATTTAGATTATATAATAAATATATTATTTATATATTAGTATAAATATATTATTTATATATTAAATAATATAAATAATATTTTTTATTCAAATAATATAAAAAATATTAAAAATACTCGATAAGAGCCGAGTCGAGCCTAGCTTAACTAAAGTCCAATTACTTACCGAGTCGAGTTGAAATTCAATAAATAAACTTGATAAGTCGAGTTGAAGTTCAATAAATAAACTCGATAAGCAAACGAGTCAACCTCCAACTCAACAAAGCTCGAATTGACTCAGCTCGGCTCGTTTAACCCCAGCGTTGATGTAGACTCCCAATCTCCGTCAACAAGAGAGTCCTGAAGCAAAACACAATACTCAGAAAAACAGAGCATATGAAGCCTTGCCATAGAAACAGAAACTCTTTGCATTGCTAACTTCAAACTTTACATTATATATAGCTCTACAGAAACATTACATTTAATCACTAACATTGACCCAGAATTTATCAACAAACACCAACAAAAACAAAATCAATTAATTGAAGAACAAAGCAAACAAACAAATCAAATTACGCACGAGGAAACATGTTACAAACAGAATCAACTTCCCGATCGCATCGGCAACCATCGCATTCAACTTCATCATCATCATCTTCATCGTCACTCTCCCACCCTCTTCTTCTTCTTCTTCTTCTTCTTCCCAATCTCTCATGTCGATCATCATCATTGTCTCGTATCGCACAACAAGTACTGGGTCTCTGTTTTTGAACCAGTGGGTTCACTACCCAGATCATCCTAACAATTTCTCTCAACTTGTCTCGACACTCTCTGATCAATCTTCGTTTTCCTGATGTGGGTTTTGATTTGTGTATGCTGCTGAGAATTCGAATGCCCTGTTTCTTGAACTCGTCGTCTTCGCTGAAGAGGAAGATGATGCTGAGTACGTACAGAGCTCCTCTGTGTCCAGAACTTGCTGCTCTGTTCAGAGACTCTAGTCCAGACTCTATTCTCATCAAACTGAAGTAATCAACCTGAAAAATACACACAAGAATGGACATTAAATTAATTCGATAATCGTAACTAACAATAATTTAGTTTTTGAAAAAATAAATGATGTACTGTAAATCACGAGACTATAAGTATCAAATCAATATATTTTTTAATCTATTTATTGATGATCCACATGCAAAAACCAACAACATGAAGAAATAGAACTTATGTTTTGCAATTAATACGAATATAAATTTAATTTTGATAATAATAATTATGTTTTTGTTGTTATTATGATTAATATTGCTTACCACTCCTTGCCTATACAATGCCTCTGGATTTCCACTCTCTTTGCACTTGTTCAAGAAACAAGAAGCTTCAGTAGTTACACGCCATGGTACCACTGGAAATTTTTCTAGGGACATTTGTTGATATATGTAGTTATCATCGGCTGCTTCATTCAAAATCTTGCTACTGTAAAAATCAAGAAACAAAAAATAGTAAATAAACAGAAAGTTCGAATTCTGAAGAAAAAAGAAGAAAAGAATGACTAGAGATTCAATAATTCTAGAGATACGAAGGGCCATTTCGAAATATCATTAAAAAAAAAAGTTAAAGTGAATTTTTAATTTATTTTGAGTCATATTATTTTTCACATAAAAAAAATCAAAAAAATTAAAAAATCAATTTTTAACCATTTTTGCAAAACACCCCAAAACTAATCATAGAAACTGATCATAAAAAATATAACTGTAACAAGTGAAGCAAGAGTCTCACTGTTTAACCTGCATGACCAAATCATTTTACGTGAACAATTTCGTACTTAGTTCTGTATCTTTAGAATTAGTTCGACTTGTTTGAGAAGTTGGCTATTTTAGTTTTTGGCTATTTTAATATGTTAAAATTTTTATGTTTCCAAAGATGGCTAAATTTTTTTGTAGTTAGATGTGATGTGTGTGAAAGAAAAAAAATGAAATGATTGTGAATTTGATATGATATTTTATTTTATTAACTATTTTAACTTATTTTATCTTTGCGTGAATTTTAATATAAAAAAAAGTCAAAAATCCGCTTCCCAAACAGGGCCGTTATACAGTGAGACGAGGGATATACCTTAACTTGGCATTGAAGAAATCAGTAAAAGAGGAAGAAGCTATTCGACCTAAGACTTCTACCACCACCTCACTTGGAAGAGACTCAAAGCTTGCAACAGTAACCCCCCTCCCATTCTTGTTTTCTTTACTTCTTCTGCTTATTCTTTTCATCAACTTTGATCCACCCATTGCTAGAGAGAGAGAGAGAGAGAGAGAGAGAGAGAGAATGAATGAATGAGAGAGACAGAAAGAGGGTTCATGGGGTTTTCATGGGCAGGTTTTTTTCCATTCCAATCAAGGAAAGGAGTACTTGAACTCCAAAATTAGATTTTAAGGGACACGATTCAACCTGATCATATTATATGCCAAAAAACTACACCGTTTTGATGGGTTACTTCACTGTCTTTATGAACTTCCTAATCTGCTTTCCTAATTTGATTCTTTTCCGTCCAAAGTAGGATTGGACTAGCTTTGACACGTTACTAGGGCACATGAAAATTGTGATATGGTGGGGAACCTTCTAAATAAACTCTCCGGATTTATCTATGCTTATATGTCTAAGTATTTTTTTTTTTTAAATACAAAATTTATAATATTTATTGTGAATGTATAAAAAAAAAATTAAGTGGGTATATTTTAGAGGTAATTATTTTGGTTTTTGAGAACACCATTTTGGTGGTGTGTCTGCAAGGGCGGACCTAGGACTGGGCATAGATGGCTGCATCTCAGCCCAAAATTTAAAAAGTTTGTAGAAATTTTTTTTTCCAACCCAGCCCAGCCTCGCCCCAAATAAGGGCCAATAGTTTTTTTGTTTATTTTTTAGATAGACAGCCCAATAGCAGCCCAATACTTACCCAAAAAAATAGATAGGTAGCCCAATAGATTTGTATTTGTTTAAAGGACAAATCTCCCAAAACAATCTTCACATCTTCTAATAGATAGGCAGCAACCCTCTCCATCGTCTCTAGCAACTTACAGCAGCTCCACTTTCCTAACATTTTTGATAAGTGTAATTAACCAATTATTTTATTTCGTTGGTTGAGAATGGATTTGATTAACAATGGTTTTGAAATTTTGTCTTTATGCAACAAATATTTTATTGCTCTTAGTGTTTTTATGATGCTACCTTGTTCAATGTTCTATATTGTTCTTAGTTTTTAAACATTGAAAGATTTTTTTTGGACATATATAAAAATAATGAAAACTCAAATAAAAATTATTGAGGATATATATAAAAACCCTAATATTTAAAATTATTGCGAATATACTCTGGTTTAATATTAAATAGGGTTAAATTTTTAATTTTTTTTTTTTTTAAGGTTATAAATAATGGAACCTCCACACTCAAAAAAAGCAAAACCCTTTTCTCATTCTATCAATCAAAATAGAAGTCTAGTAGTACAACATCCAATGTTGTTGAAACCTCATTTTTTGATGTGCAACCGCCTTCCATGCCTCAAACAAATAAACCTAACGAATTTGATTCAATTGTTATTGAACGGGATCTTGGTTTACGCTACGCTTGCTAATTTGTGAATATCCAGTTAATCAACGATATGAGGTTAAACGAGCTTATGTGAACTTGGGGTCTTATCAACCTAAACTTGGGTATCTTATGTACTCATTTGGAAAGTAGAATTACCGATTTTAACATATTTGGTTTAAACAATTTTCTAAGCTAAAGTATTCTCCTTCAAAGGATAGAGCTTATTGTTTTTCATGATTTTTGAAAATTGATCTAGATTCTATAATCGATGAATTCAAATCTTTAAAGACTCGTCGAGCACAACTTTAATTAGATTGTTTCTAATCAATAAATTTAGATATTAATTTAGATTATATTATTAAACTCTCTTTTTTCTTATATGGTTATACTTAAAATATGTTGTATAATTTTACCTTAACATTAGCTCACCACATTGACGAATCCTGGGTCTGCCCTTGTGTGTCTGACCAATAAAAAAATTATATACCTATATGACTTATAAAAATAAGAAAATTGAGCACATAGTCATGTGATGTTTCAAAAAAAAAAAGAATAATTTTTAGTCTCTTAAAGTTTCTATGAGTGTAGAAAAAAAACAGAATAGCTAACCGATGGTATTAATCTCTAATTACAATCTCTTATTACAAATTTAGAATTGCATTTATTTATATTTTTGTGAATTTGTAATATTATTGTTATTATTAGTGGAATGGGAAGAACATATTCGGGTGAGGGTACACAATTCCAGAGTACAGGTCCTTTATTTTGGTACACGTCCTAATGGCAAGATTGACCTTTTCCATATCAGTGTTTTATATGCTGTTTGGACAATTCATATTAATTTAACTCGAAATTTTTTTATGGGATTGAATTGTCTCTAATTTTTTTTTCCCATATGAAATACATTTTGAATATACAAAAACAAATTTTCATTGTTTTCTAAAAAGTGAATTGTTTATGTACTTAGCATCATCTTCCTCTTCAATGAAGACAACGAGCTCAAGAAACAGCACATTCAAATTCTCAGCAGCACACACAAATCAAAACCCACATCAGGAAGAAGAAGATTGATCAGAAAGTGTCGAGACAATTTTTCCGTAGAGATATTATTGTATTCAATGTTTATATAGATATATGTTAATGATGTAATGTAAAGTTTGAAGTTAGTAATGCCAAGAGCTCTGATTCTTATAGCAAGGCTTTATATGCTCTGTTTGCCTCTCTTTTATATTTTGTTTATTAAATGTTCCAAAAGCTTTACATGTTATTACTCTTAATTAATCATTAATTGTCATGTCTCTTTATTGTTCCCTCACTATCAACAAAAATCAATGAGTCCCATCATCTCCACTGTCACATTTGACTTGAAATACTATATGACCATGTATCTTGATCACCAAATAATTTCTCTTGTTAACCACTTGTTTTTATTTTATTTTTTATTAGATTGTACTTAAAATATGAATTTTGGTAAGACCTTGAAAAAGAGAAAAAAAAAAATGTGAAATATAAATAAAATGGAGTTATATTTTTCCTTTTTATTTTTTAAATCCATATATTCAAATTCATGCTCCAAATACAACCTTAATACATACAGAAGTCTTGAAAATTTGCTAAGAATTTTAACTAAGATGAAAAAGTATGGTGGGGAGTTAATCGATGTATTGGGACCCGTTAATAGACAATAAGATTGGTCATTCGAATTAATCGATTTAATGAACTGGATATCGAGTTATTTAAAAAATTAAAAAAATAGAATCTATACAAAGAATGAATTTGAAATGTATTGATATTTGGGTAAAATACAATTCAGTCTACATGTAAAAAATATTACTCATAAATAATAAATTTTATAAATATTAATAATTAAAATTCTAAAATTTTTCATGTTTTTGTAAATATTTTTGAAAAATCCCTCTTAATTGCAATTGTCCCTTGATATTTCTAAATAAAAATTGTCAGTGTGTTGGTTTTTAGGTCAGCTTTTGATGACCTAGACCTTCTGAGAGTTCAATAACCATTGGGCTTTGATTTTTATTTATTATTTTCAATATCCATCTTTGAAAAGTACATAACTTGTGGGCTTCGAAAAGAGGGCTTGACTAGATACCAAGCCCTAAACAAACTCAGCCGATCATAGGATGCACTCATCGACGGCCCATTGGTCGAGTGATACACCCTTATGCCATCTCCAATGTTGTATCATATCGTCCATCAAATTTAAATTTAATAAAAAACGTTTTAAATATTAGCTCTAATTCTTTCATTAAATTGATATCAAATGGAGAGATAATTAAATATTTTATCAAATTAAGTGATCTTTTATCTTTCATCAAATTTTGCATGTAGCCACTGGGCCAAACGTCCGCTTGGACGCCTTCCTGAACAATCGAGTTTTCTTTATCTGAACGTCAATTTAAACTCATAGCCGAATTTCCATCTAGACATCCTCCCAGACAAGTGGACTTGTACAAAAATTTGATGAAAATTTTAAATTTATCATTAGAATGCATCGTATCAAACCAAACGATTTGTCAATTTTTTACTCAAATTTAATTAAAAAAAATTATGCAACGTTGAAGATACTCTTATAACCCTTTGACCATACCCAAAAAAAAAAAAATGAAATCATGAGTTGGTCCTGTAAATTGCACTATCATCAAAAAGATCTTTAATAAATTTATTATTGTAAATTAAAAAAAAAAAATACAATTTAACCGTTTATACTTTCTTTCTTCATATTTTAATTTAAATTAATACAAGTAAATTAAAAATAAATAAAAACTCACAAATAAAAAGTTAAAATGTCATAATTATTTATTATTTTAATAAATTTATTAATATTAATATCAGTATCAAATGATGATTTTACAGTAAAAGCTCGTTTGGGATGTGAATTGGCTTTTTGGCTATTTTAACCTGTGACTAAAAAGTCTCGTTTGAGATAGATTTTTTAACTTTTTTTATTTTTATGAAAGATAAGTTAGATGTGACATTTTATCCTATTTGACTAAAATAACATATTTTATCTTACGTCACTATTTTAGCTCAAAACATCTTCCCAAACAAGCTATGAATCCAATATTTGGAGTATTCTCTCTCTTCCTCCTTAGATTTGAAAGTGGGCTGGGCTTGTCTCTAGTCAATGTGATATGTATTGGTCCAATTTGAGTACATGGGCTCACCATGTTCATTATTTTTATAATCCAATCCAATTTAGACCTAGAAAGTTGCAACTTAATGATTTCATCACATTGAAAATTTATATTGATACTAAAATTATTGGATCAATATTTCAATGTGATGATCTACTCACTGTGGCCAAAAAAAATTAATGAATCGGATTATTAAAATATGACCCATGATGAGTCTATGAGCCCAAATTGGATCATCTAATCCTGAAAGAGTTACATTCTTAAAAATTATATTTGATGTAATTAGGGATGGTCATTTTCCTCCGCCCCACTTTGCATCCCATCCCCACCCCCACTCCGTACGGATTTTTCCCACCTTGATTAAATACTGGGGCGGGGATGAGTTTTGCTTTCTCCACCCCGTTTCACCTGGATCTCATCCCTATTATAATTATTAAATATATTTATATGTAAAAATATAATTTATTTATTTTTCATTATAACAAAGTTAAAACACTAAAATTTGATACTTAATATTAAATTTTATTCATTTATTTTCTATCTTATATAATACAATTTTCAATAAGTATAAATTATTATTCACAATATACTATATTATTTATTAACTTGTCTTCCACCCCGCACTCGCCCTACTTCTGTCACCTCCCGATTTGTTCCGCCCCCTATATGATATGGGACGGGAGCAGATTTCTATAAACCCACTTCAAATTTGACCTATGACCATCCATAGATGTAATTGTATCTCCTAAATAAAATTAAAAATAAAAATAAAAGCTTGTGGGTATGAGATTAAGGTGCGGTTTAGGGTTATTTCCATCATGTAATCATGGATTTGAATAATTGTTAATGATGGTAAATTGTTAATATGGGTTTTGTTTACTAAAATAGTTTCTTATTTTGGTGGCCAGAGTTCAATTGAAATATAAAGGAGAACAATAAAACTAGAATAAATAAAAGGACTGAAAAAAACAGACAATAATTAGAAAACCAATTTGTGAAAGAGAGAACAAATATCACGTTGGAGTATCACATCACAATTAATTCAAGAATGGTCCACACCATAAGCGAACTTGTGGAATTATTGAGATCAATAAATTTCTAATAATGCTGCGATTGTTGTAGAAGATTGTTCAGTGCCACATTCACAATGACTTGAAAATATAAAATAAAATAAAAAATCACCTGATGTTGTAAAGATTTGTTTGGTACAATTTTTCTTAAGTTGAAACTTGATAATAATAAAAAAAATGGAAATTAAAAATATCACTCTCTTACGTTCTAGATAATTAATTTTTTTCAACTTATTTAAGTTATTTTTACTTCATAAGTTATAAATTGTACCAAACAGTTTAACACAAATTCTTAAAATAAATCAAAAGTTTTTCTAAACAATTCTAACAAGTTGCACCAAACAGGACCCAAGCCACAACTCACCATGTATTATTTATAGAAAATAATTTTTTTAACGTCTACTTTTTTTATTTGTTAAAAACAAGAATTAAAAAATTTTGGTATCCATAACTATTTGCAAAAAATATAAATAAATAACATGTTTGAAGAGTTATCCAAGGAGTGGTTAGTATGGAGGGTTGCCAAAGGCAGTGGTCTAAAGGTAAGGGATTGTCAACAACAATGATTCATACCATTAAAAAAAAAAAAGATCATTAATAATATTAATGCATTAGAAATATTAAAAAAAAAAAAACAAGGCATAGGTAGTGAGCGGGATCCACTGTCACATCATTAATAGTGCTATTAGAGCACCAATGCACCACTTTTAGTGCTTTTAATTATTTTTCGGTTTTCAAAGGAGTTGTATGTCAGAAGTGATGAGAGGAGTGTGAGAATGAAAATTTATTTCTAAAATAAATGAAAACATTTGTATTTTTTGGTACTTAAAATTATATAAACATTTTTTTGAAAAAAACAGAATTATAATTTACAACTTAAAAAAAAAAACATAAACATTCCTCTCTCCGTCTCAATTTGTTTGTCTATTATAGAAAATTCAACTTATTAAAGAGACATACAATTATTACATTTTAATTTAAAATTTAAATTTTCCCCCCTACCATTACTCTTCTATTTAAATTTTAAAATGTGTTTATAATGATTTATAGGGAATAATTTTAAAAATCTAATAAAATTTAATATCCCAAAATAAAAAGTGGACAAACATTTTGAGACAGATTAGAATGAAAAAGTGAACTCACAAAATGGGACGGAGGGAGTACCAAATATAGGTAATACAAACTGGCCATTAAGTCAATAAATATACTCTATTGCATAATTAATAAATATTTTGTTAACACGTGCTCTTAAATTATAAGTTAATTTTTTTAAAAATTTTTTTTATCACACTTTTGTAATAAAAATATGTATAGGGTTTAATATCTGTTTTAAAACTCATTACACGTGTCCTAACCAGTGGCGGAGGGAAGTGAGGACCAAGGGAGTCACGTGTTCCCCTAAATTTTGTAAACATAAAGAAAATATTTTAAATAAAAAAAATTACAAAAATATTATTAAAGTGAAATGTCAATGACATTTTAAAAATTATGAGAACAATAATGATTATTTTAATTGAAAATGAAGAGACTATTATAAATCATATTATCTATGAAAATTTTTGAATGTAACGGTAATGTCATTATTATTGACATGTAAATATAAGTAATCTCACTATAAAGATATGAAATTTATTAGATTATTAGTTACATTTGACATGTGAGGTTCACTCTCTATGTATTTATTTACTATTAGTTGGTGATATTACATACTAATGATGACGTGGTATTACCATTATATTCAATTTTTAATCAAATTTTGTATAAAAAAATAATTTATCATTATATAATTTATTTTAAGACTTATATTTATATTTTTTTATATTATCCATGATACACTTGTTATAAATAACATTATTTTTTTTGATGTTTTTAAAAATTAATTATAAAAATTTACATAAAATATTTTTATAAATTTTTTTGATATTATAATTATAAGTGACACCTCTAATTTAATTTTATGCTCCGCCACGGATCCTAACAGCATTCATTAACTAATCTACTAACCGTCCTTTTTCAATAGTATTCTATTCTATGACAAATAACAACTTGAGTTCATATACCACAAAAAATTTGCAAGAAAAGGAATATATATACATCAACTAGGCCAACATCTTTAGTCAAAATGACAATTTGACAAGTATTACTACCCACATTTCTTAGCTTCACCTTCTATATGGACTTTCGGGTGTTAAGCATCAATTCTTCCCCAACTCCCTAAAAATGCAAGCATTGACAAAATTGGTGAGTCTTGCATAAGCATATTTCAAATTTCTTACATGATTTTCCTAGTATTAGACATTGCTGGCTTTTTCGGGTTTTGAAAGTTAATAATATAAATTTAAGCATGTTAGTAAGGATCAATCAGTATTTACAGAATATTAATTGCCAATTAATTATCAAACGATTGTGTTGTAGTTTTTTCAAGCTCAATGAAAAGGACTTTTATTGGTGACTTGTTTAGGAGAAATTAGTAAATAATAATAAGTGAAGAACAATTTCAGAATCTGAATTTCATTAAGTAAATGAAAACTTACAATGATCTGACTCAGCTTCGTAAAGGTTCACATCAACAAACTATTTGAAACTACTCATAGGAAATGAAGTGCAGTACAAGAATTGAAGTGCAGAAATGTAAACAACTGTAAAACTGGAAGGAAAATGAAGTAAATAAATTGATTTCTGGATCTGAGTCTAGGGGCTTCTTTCTAGGGCATTCCTTGCTATTTATTCTTCTCAGTGGTAGCCGTCGAAGTGGGCTTCTAACTATCGAAATGTCCTCCCATGATTGTTGAACATGCTCTCTCACAGTCAGTCCCACTACGCCACTCTTGCAGTTAGGCTTCCTCCTGATTTTGAGTTTAAATTTTATGAATAATCGTTAAGCCACATCATCTTGTATCTCTCGATTGTTCTAGTGCTACGCAGATCCATTATTACCAGTACGAACTGCCACGTGTCGGACTTTGATTGGCAATTTGTGTTAACTCTGCAAATTGCCCTCTTCGTGCCATATATTAAATTGTGATTGGCTTTTACAAATTATACAGCCAACATTACCCTCCGCACTAATATACTCAATACTTAGTGATATTAGTGAACTAGTGCAATCTACTCACGTTTTAGGACGTGCATGGACTCTGTATATTCTGGGAGTATAACTACTTTTTGAATAATGAAGTAGTGAACTTCATTAAATCCTTGTGCTTTGCACTTCCATTCTTTGAGTAGACAAAAAGACTGGTGCATCCCTAATGGCCAATCACACATTCTCTTACATTAATCGAGCATACAAAGAGTCTTTGGAAGATGATTGCAAGCCTCGAAAGAACCTTAATACATTTATTGGTTACACCTATCTGCCTCTATTTATACAAGTTATGGAAGCTTTTGCAAATTATCAACCTTTAGACCAAGAATCTGCCAACTCTAAACCTTTTGACCAAGTATTTGTAGGAATGGATCTTGGAAGCTCCTCTTCTGCTCCACCACTCTCCGTATGGGACAAAGCCGTTTCTTCTTGTTGGACAATCTTCACTGTAATTAATTAATTCAGTTTGTGTATTTAACAACAAACATAATTTAAAAGAAATAAAGGAAATGAGAGAATTTGTTTGATTACAAAAATCAAATTCGAAATAAAAATAAATAAATAAAAACAGATTTTATTTTGTTACAAAAACAAAATTAAAATCTGATTAAATAAACAAATAAAACAGAATAATAAATTAAACAACTTACTTGATTAATTTCTTTGAATAACTATCTGATCAAATCCAGCGTTTGACACTGTGTCCTTAAGACAGATTCGTCCTCTCCACGGTGCTTTCAGAATTTGGACGTCTATCTCCCAAGATAAAATGATTTACTACAAATAATAGCAGCACTACAAATTGTTTGCCTAACGAACATACTAAGTGTTTATACTCTCTTACAGAAGAAAATAATGCAGCAATATGAAAAGAATATTTGTAGAATTATGAAGGACGAAATTAGAGTTTTAAAATCCAAATGAGGGTTGTCCTATTTATAGATGTAAAGGTGGTTGCAGGTTTTGAATTGAACAGGTATGAAACCTGTTGGTTTTGAATTCAAACAGATTTGAATCTGTTGGGTTCATAATTTAAACAGATAAAAAACGGGAAGGGCCCTGTTTGGATGTACAGTAAGACCAGACCAGTTTATTTCCGGTTTAATTTGAAAACGGGAAGGGCCTTGTTTGGATGTACAGTAAAACCAAACCAGTTTATTTTGAATTCTGGATTTTATTTTACCAAAAATAAAATTAAATTCAAATATTTTTGGCCCAAAAAGATTAGTATTGGGCCGAACAAGCCCAATCCAACCACACACCCGCGCCCAAGCCCGGGCCCAACCTAGTCCAGCCCGACTGGACGGACGGCGGCGGCGGTGCGCGCGCGCGTGTGTGGTGATTTTTGGGTCCAATGGGTCTAGCCCATTTTGCCCATAACCTCTCTCTCTAAAACACTTGGGTACCCCTTGGGGCACACCCCAAGTACCAAACCCATGCCTTATAAACTCATTCAAAACTTCCCACCAAATCAATGTGGGACAAACCTTATTCAAACCTTTAAGGATTTTCCACCAAAACTCCATTTCCATGGAGCATACTTTGGCTTCAATTTCCCATTCACTCGGTAATGGTTTTGAGCAACCAAATATACCACGTGAATCACAACGCGGCATAGAACGCGTTACCACTTTGACCTGCGTAAATCGACGCACGGGGCCCACCTAAAAAATAGACCAAACTTAGGAAAAAATTTCTGGTTTTACCCAGAATTTTATAACCATTTCCAACAATCCCTAACATAAATGGAATTTGATGACAACGGAAATGCAACAATATGCAGACTTTATCGAAAGAGTATAAGTCGAAAATATCTTGCATCAGGATAGGTAGCTTTCGGCCTTGAACCTTTCCTAGTGATAACCTATCGGACTTACTGGCTAACCAATGGACGCGATGCCTTGAATTGTTCAGCTGTTTGTGTAAGCCAAGACAACAGATTTCACACAAAATATCTTCTAACACATCGTGGTTCTCACTGTTGTGTTCATTTTGGCCTTGAACGCGCCTGGTTTTCATGAGTGTTTCTAGAGAATTTAGCCTTTTGCATTCTCATAGAACCGGCCCCAGTTTGACACTCATATAGGTGATTCTTATTGTGAGTATCTCTTTATACTCGTCTTGATTTTATGCCTCAATCAAGATATAAGTAATCATTAAAAGCAAAGCTTATCCTTATACCCCTACATACAACAAATGTTGCAGATATCACTCTCACCATAGGAATGGGTAAGAAATTTTAATCCCTTGGTGATTTATGGCGAGCTATACATAACTTAGTTGTCCCTTTGAACTTAGTTCTTGGGATCTCCAGTCATATAAGTCGGGTTACTATTATGACGACTCTTATGTAATAGGTTTTAATTCCATCCCCTTCGATGAACTATACACTAGCTCTTTTGTCAAACCTTTTATTAACGGATCCGCAATATTCTCTTTAGATTTTATATAATCTATTGAGATTATCTCATTTGACAACAACTGTCTAACGGTATTATGTCGACGACAAATATGTCGTGACTTACCGTTATACATATGATTCTGTGCCCTGCCTATTGTAGATTGACTATCACAATGAATGTAAATAGCTGGCACAGGTTTTGGCCACATTGGAATGTCTTCTAAGAAGTGACGAAGCCATTCTGCTTCTTCTTCTGCTTTGTCTAAAGCAATGAACTCGGATTCTATTGTGGATCGTGCGATGCAAGTTTGTTTCGTGGGCTTCCAAGAAACAGCAGCGCCTCCTAGAGTAAAGACATATCCACTAGTGGATTTTGAATCTTTAGTATCCGATATCCAATTGGCATCACAAAACCTTCAAGTACTGCTGGATATCGAGTAAAGTTCAAACCATGATCACGGGTGAATCTTAGATATCTAAGAACCCGAATGATCGCTTTCCAATGGTCTTCTTCGGGATTACTAGTGTACCTACTCAATTTACTAATAGCATAAGCTATATCAGGACGAGTACAATTCATTAGGTACATTAGGCTTCCAATGATTTAAGAGTATTTTAACTGAGACACTGTATCACCTTTATTTTTCGATAAATAAAGATTGACGTCTACAGGTGTGCTAGCTAAATTCATATCATCCTTGATAAATTTACCAAGAATTTTCTCAATATAATGTGATTGAGATAAAGCATATCCGTCAGATGTTTTAGTAATTTTCATTCCTAATATAACATCTACGACCCCCATATCTTTCATATCAAATCTTTTGTTAAGCATTTGCTTAGTTGATTTGATCATGTTTTGACTGCTTCCAATTATAAGCATGTCATCCACATAAAGACAAATTATGACATATCCTTGGTCAGTGTTTTTAACATAGACGCATTTGTCACATTCGTTTATCTTAAACCCATTAGTAAGCATTGCATGATCAAATTTTCCATGTCAATGCTTAGGTGCTTGTTTTAATCCATAAAGGGATTTTACAAGTCGACAAACTTTCTCTTCTTGCCCTGATACTACAAACCCTTCGGGTTGCTCCATATAGATCTCTTCATTTAGATCACCGTTTAAGAAAGCTATCTTAACATCCATTTGATGTATTTTTAAATTAAACAACGTTGCTATAGAAATAAGCATGCGAATGGATGTTATTCTTGTCACAGGGGAATATGTGTCAAAATAGTCCAGACCTTCCTTTTGTTTGTAACCTTTAACTACAAGTCTTGCTTTATACTTGTCAATTGAACCATCTGCTTTCATTTTTCTCTTGAATATCCATTTATATCCAAGAGGTTTAGAACCTGGTAGAAGATTCACCAATTCTCAAGTATGATTTTGCATAATGGATTCAATTTCATTATTAACAGCCTCTTTCCACAAAGGTGCTTCAGGACCTGTCATTGCTGCTTTAAAGCTTTGAAGTTCATTTTCTAATAGGTATGTCAGAAAATCTGGACGAAAGGATTTTGATGTTCTCGCTCTCTTACTTCGTCTTGGTTCATTATCAGTTAAATCCTGTTGGTCGAGACCATTACTAGTCTCTTGTGTTTGATTGTCATTAGTCTCTTGACTTTGTGTAAAATCATAAGTTCTTTTCTGTGAACTTAATTTCTGTTCTTTCTTGTAAGGAAAGACATGTTCAAAAAATACAGCATTCCTTGACTCTATAATAGTGTTCACATTTATATCAGGTATTTCTGATTTATAAGTCAGAAACCGATATGCACTACTATTCTGAGCATAACCAATAAACACACAATCTACTGTTTTTGGTCCAATCTTAGTCTTTTTAGGAACAAGAACTTCAACTTTTGCCAAACACCCCCACACTTTTAAGTATTTGTAAGAAGGCGGTCGACCTTTCCACAATTCATAAGGAGTGCTGTTGGTTCTCTTGTGGGGTATTCTGTTAAAAACATAATTAGCAGACAATATTGCTTTCCTCCACAAGCTCTGTGGTAAGCCTGAACTTAGTAACATGGCATTCATCATTTCTTTTAGGGTTCTATTCTTCCTTTCAGCAATTCCATTTTGTTGTGGAGAATAAGGGGCTGTAGTTTGGTGAATAATGCCATGTTGTGCACAAAATTCATTTAATGGTGCATCATATTCACCACCCCCATCACTTCTAATATAAATCAGAATATAATATCCATCACTTATTGTCTATGATGTGCTTGATTCATAAATTTCAAATTATGATTCATAAATGTCAAATGAAAAATCCAAAATAATTATGACTACACAAATCAGAATTAATGTTTTGACAAAATCTTATCCTCATAAAAATTTTGCTTAAGAATCAAACAATTCAAATAGCCCATTTGATTGTATACATTCTTACAACTTATTTACGAATAAGTGTCACTGTCATAAAAATATTTGTGACAGAAGAAAATTAAATTATCTCATTTAATGCAAGAGATACACCCCCATATTAATAAAATGGTTTATGGTTTAAAAAATTCTACTACGCAAATAAAATAATTATTAACGACATCTCATGTCACATAATTTAAAACAAACTGACATGGATAGGCCCACAATAGGCCCACAAGGACCACAGCCCACCATTTAAACCCCCATTACACAACCCGAATAGAAAAACCCAGCACCACTGGAAGCCAACTGGACAGGGAGGACCAGTGATATCCGGACACGTGGCAGATTCAGAAAAGGCCACGTCAGCAGACAAAGATCTGCAAAGTTATTGCCACAGCACATCACCATTAATGCAAGCCATCACAACATTTATTGCGACAACACCCCTCAGCCGGAATGGCACCCCCTCACCCTGAACAAGACGAATGACGGCACAAGCTTTCGGCAGGAAACGAAATGATGACAGAAGGATATAAGCAAAGTTGGTAGACAAGGAGAAGGTTAAGCTTTCCTAACCCCTATCTCTCTCACTCTCTCTCTATAGTCCAAACACTAACTTGTTCGTCGGAGGGTTCACTGGGGGACTACCCCGTTCCCCGTTGAACTTATTTGCAGGTAGCCCATTGGATCTGAGGAGCTTGGATCGGTCCAGCCCATTCACCTAGATCAACCGCATCATCAGTTGGCGCCGTCTGTGGGAACTTGGTTCTTATCCGCGCGCCAGTTGTGTTCATTGTCGCCGGAGACCCTCGTTCCAACGATCCTTTACCTTTACCCATCAAGGTGTATGGTCACGACTAGATCCATGGCTTCTCACCACAATGCCGCTGACCACCAGACCGACCCTCCCAACCCAAACCAACCGCCACAATATCTCATCGAGCTCACCAATAGCATCAACCGCATGGCTGAGCAAAACCAAGCCTTGATAAATGCCTTGCTCCAAAGAAATCTTCCCATGCCGCCTCCGCCACCCCCAGATGATCCGCCTCATCCAGAACAAGTCCTGAGCCACACCATCCCACAACCCAACTTTCCTAACTTGGGAGGCTTGCAACCGCCTCACCCACAAGTCATTCCACCACCTCCACCTCCACACCCGTCGATCGCACCACCAGCTCCCGAGCAGGAAGCCAGCAGTATCCAACATCCACCCCAGCCTCCATTCCCCTCCGGAGGTGACAACATTCCCCTCTGGGACGCTGAACTCCGAGCCATGAAGCTTCAGCTCCAAGGGGTCATGCAGAACATTCAACACAAACCCTCTACCACTACAAACTCATCATTCGTTGCCTCCATTCGAGACAAACCTCTGCCCGCCAAATTCAAAATGCCCACCATTGACTCCTTCGACGGAACCACGGACCCAGTCGATCACCTGGAAACCTACCGCACCCTCATGATTCTCCACGCCTTTCCCGACGAGATCATGTGCCGAGCTTTCCCTGTAACATTGAAGGGGTCAGCTCGGCTTTGGTTCAGTCAGTTACCGGCGGACTCTGTCTCCACCTTCCAGCACCTCAGCGACTCTTTCCTCAGCCACTTTATCGGAGCTCAACGTCAGCGCCGTCCTGCAACCCAACTTCTCAACATCCGCCAGACCGAGGGGGAGTCACTACGCAGCTTTGTTACTCGCTTCAATACCGAAGCTTTGCAGGTGGCTGAAAATGATGACAAGGTCATCCTCACCGCATTCATGGCAGGTCTACGGTCGTCTGATTTCCTCTTCTCACTTTCTAAAAACCCCCCGACCTCCATGGCAACCCTACTCTCCAAAGCCCAGAAATATATGAACGCAGAAGACTCATTAGCCGCTCGGCAAGACCCGATCACTAAAAACCCGACCCCCAGAGATAAGAGGAAGGACCCCGAACCCCGAAACACTCAGTACAACAACCAAACACCCCATTATGCCGACCGGCCTCCGCGCACCGACCGACCGGCCCCAGCTAGACCACCTGGTCGGTTCGAGAGATATACCCCCCTTAACTCCCCCATGGAACAGGTCCTCCATCAAATCCAGAAAGACTACCCCCTCAAATGGCCCCTACCTTCACGAAACCCTTCCAGCCGGAAAGACCAGTCCAAATATTGCCGTTTCCACCAAGACCACGGCCATAACACGGACGACTGTATCAATCTCAAGGACCAGGTCGAAGCCCTGATACGTCAAGGGCGTCTCAGTCGGTTCACAAATATCCACCCTCAGCAGAGACAGAAGACTGAGCCCCTCAGACACGACCGTCGGCACACCCCGCCCCGACACTAAGGCCCACCTGACCAGGGTCGTGATCGTCAACAACCACAACCACGACCCCCAGGAAATCCTCCTCCACCAGTTGGAGAAATCCGGGTCATTTCAGGCGGGCTCGCCTGCGGAGGACCATCCCGCTCAGCTCAGAGGGCCGAGCTCAGAAAAATCCGGCAGGGCTCGGACAACACGGTGGCCATGGTCGACAGACCTTCAAAGCAGCCAAAGCAGTGGATTGAACCCATCACCTTCACAGACGCCGATTGTGCAGGAATCCGCTATCCCCATGATGATCCCCTAGTGATCTCTTCAATCCTCTCCAATTACAAGGTCAGACGAGTCCTCATAGACAATGGCAGCTCTTCAGACATCATCTTCCTAAATTGCTTCCGCCAGCTTAAGGTCGGAGAAGAGAGCTTGACCCCACTCCAAACCCCTCTGGTCGGTTTCACCGGCGACCGTGTGACCTCGATCGGCTCCATCGACCTGCCTATCACCATCGGCGAACACCCCAGGCAGACCACTAAGTTGCTCACCTTCCTTGTGGTCGATTGCCCCTCTGCTTACAACATCATCCTCGGCCGCACGGCCCTGAATGCCTTCCAAGCCATCACATCCACTTACCATCTTGCCATCAAATTTCCTACTGATTCCGGTGTCGGGACAGTCAGAGGAGAGCAGACAGTGGCCAGGGAGTACTACGTCGCCTCCCTTAAAGAAGTTAAGCTGAAGGAAGCAATGATCATTGAAGGGCTCGACGCCCGGGATGAAGACGAGTTGGTCAGAGGAGAACCAGTGGAGGAGCTCGTCGAGGTCAATATTGACCCCACCAACCCACTCAAAACAGCTAAAATCGGCAGCCAACTACCTTCCCAAGCCAAAGCCGACCTTACTGCCCTCCTGACCGAGCACAGGGACATCTTTGCTTGGACTCATGCTGACATGCCAGGCATTGACCCTTCTCTCATAACCCACCGCCTCAGCATCGAACCTCATTTCAAACCTTACCGCCAAAAGCAGCGATCTTCCATCCAGAGCGTAATAATCTTATCGCTGCAGAAGTTGACAAACTCCTTGACGCCCAGTTCATCCGAAACGTGGACTATCCTAAGTGGCTGTCCAATGTGGTCCTGGTTCGCAAAAACAACGGCAAATGGCGTCTCTGCGTCGACTACTCCGACCTGAACAGAGCTTGCCCCAAGGATAGCTACCCACTTCCCCGCATAGATCTGCTGGTCGATGCCACGGCCGGTCACCAAATGCTCAGTTTCATGGACTTTCTCTGGGTACAACCAAATCATGATGCACTCATCTGATCGGGAACACACATCCTTCATCACCGACCGAGGTACCTACCACTACTGCGTAATGCCATTCGGATTAAAAAACGCTGGGGCCACCTACCAACGGTTAGTCAATGCAGTTTTCCACCATCAGATCGGTCGAAACATGGAAGTATATGTGGATGACATGCTAGTCAAGAGCAAACTCTCCACCGATCATATCGCCGACTTGCGAGAGACTTTTGCCACCCTTCGAAAGTATCAGATGAAGCTCAACCCCGAGAAGTGCGCCTTTGGCGTAGGGTCTGGGAAATTCTTGGGCTTCATGGTTAGTCAACGCGGCATTGAGGCTAACCCTGAAAAGATCAAAGCTCTGGTCGAGATGCAGTCGCCCAAAACGGTTAAAGAAGTTCAACGGCTCGCCGGCAGAGTAGCCGCCCTCAACCGTTTCATCTCCCGCGCCACAGATAAGTGCCTACCCTTCTTCAAAGTCCTCAGGCAGACCTTCGAATGGACAACTGAGTCCGAAGAGGCTTTCCAGCAGTTAAAACGGTGTATGGCCAACCCACCCCTCCTTTCACAAGCCATCACAGGCGAACCCCTCTTCCTCTACCTAGCAGTATCAAACACTGCTGTCAGCGCGGCCTCATCAGAGAAGATGGCTCAGTCCAACGACCTGTTTATTACATCAGTCGAGCTCTGAGGGGAGCAGAGCAGAACTACCCTTTGCTAGAAAAACTATCCTTGGCTTTGGTCACTGCATCCAGACGACTTCGCCCTTACTTCCAAGCCCACCCTATAGTGGTCCTCACCGACCAGCCCTTGAAGAAGGTCATGCAACAACCAGAACTCTCGGGCAGACTAATGCAGTGGTCAGTCGAACTCAGCCAGTTTGACATCTCCTACCGCCCTCGAACAGCAATCAAGGGGCAAGCTATAGCCGACTTCATCATGGAATTCACCAATCCTATGCCACCCACTACCTCAACAGCCCCATCAGCTCCTGCCGATCCTGAAGACCCCCATTCATGGACTCTCAATGTTGATGGGTCATCTTGCAGGGCGGGTAGTGGGGCTGGCATCATCCTCGCCTCTCCTGAGGGTGGCTACTTCAAATGTGCTCTTCGCTTCCTGTTTGAGGCTAGTAATAACGAGGCTGAGTATGAAGCATTGATAGCAGGACTCCGCCTCGCCAAAGACATTGGTGTCGACCAGATCCGCGTGTTCAGTGATTCCCAACTTATCGTCGGTCAGATCACGGGGGAATTCGATGCCAAGGATGATACAATGCGAGCTTACAGAGACATAGCACTCCCCCTTGCTCGCCTCTTCAATACTTTCCAGATCAGGCACATACCCCGGACGGAAAACTCCAAAGCAGACGAAATGGCCCGGCTGGCTTCCGCTGACCATTCCGACCTTAGCGACGGAGTTCACCTTGAATATCTAGCTCACCCGGCCATCTCGACCGACCCACAAGAAGTGCAATTCCTCCAGACTGAACCCATCCCTTGGGCATCCGACATTCTCCTCTTCTTGACCGCTGGGGAGCTCCCAAACGACCAACAGCTAGCTGCCAAGGTCAGAGCTCGATCGGCTAACTACATTCTGGTCGATGGCATCCTTTATAAACGAGGTTTTTCGCGCCCATACCTGCGATGCCTCAACCCCACCCAGGCAACCTATGTCATGCAAGAAATCCATGAGGGGATCTGTGGCAACCACTCGGGGGGAAGGTCCCTCGCTCAGAAAGTACTCCGCACAGGCTACTTCTGGCCAACTCTCAACCAAGATGCAACCGATTTTGTGCTTAAATGCGACAAGTGTCAACGCTTCGCCAACATCCCACACGCCCCTCCTACCGAGCTGATCACCCTTTGCAGCCCTTATCCATTCGCCAAATGGGGGATCGACTTGGTTGGTCCACTCCCCACTGGCCGAGGCCAGACCAAGTTTGCAATTGTCGCCATCGACTACTTCACTAAATGGGTAGAGGCAGAACCCCTGGCCACCATCACCGAGCGAAATACGACCAAGTTCATTTGGCAGTCGATCGTTTGCAGGTTTGGCATCCCTGAAGCCATCGTCACCGACAACGGAAAGCAATTCGACAACGCCAAGTACAGGCAGTTTTGTGCAGACCTCCAGATCCAACCATGTTTCTCCTCCCCTGGTCACCCCCAAGCAAACGGCCAAGTTGAGGTCACAAACCGTTCTCTCCTGAAGATCATCAAAACCAAACTCGAAGCTGCTAAGGGCCTTTGGGCTGAGGAACTACCCAACGTACTCTGGGCCTACCGAACCACTGCTCGGACTCCCACTGGGGAAACCCCCTTTCGTCTAACATATGGCGCTGAGGCGGTCATCCCAGTCGAAGTCGGTCTGCCCACCCCCAGGGTCCTGCATCCAGACCTCGCCTCAGCTGAAGAGCTCCGTCGCACGGATCTAGACCTGATTGAAGAACTCAGGGAGACCGCTGCGGTGAGATTAGCCTCATACAAGGTCCGACCAAGGGAATTTGCGGTGGGGGACTTAGTGCTGAGAGAAGCAACCCTTGCCACCAAGAAACCGACTGAGGGTAAATTGGCCGCCAAATGGGAGGGACCCTATATTGTGAAAGCCAGACCGCGTCTAGGCACCTACCGACTTCAAGATATGGAGGGTCGCGACCTTCCCCACCCATGGAATGCTGAACACTTGAAACGCTACTTTCAATAAGCTGTTACTTTTGTATTCCTCAATTGTCGTATTCCCATTTTCAAGCATGATGTAATTTTTGGTCATTGTACTACATTTCTTATAACAACTGTTTTGCACACACTCAAGACCTCAGTCCGACCTGAGCACTTTCAAAAGCCTCGGCCAGACCGAGCACTTACAAAAGCCTCAGTCCAGATCTGAGCACTTTCAAAAGCCTCAGTCCGACCTGAGCACTTTCAAAAGCCTCAGTCCGACCTGAGCACTTCAAAAGCCTCAGTCCGACCTGAGCACTTTCAAAAGCCTCGGCCAGACCGAGCACTTACAAAAGCCTCAGTCCGACCTGAGCACTTACAAAAGCCTCAGTCCGACCTGAGCACTTTCAAAAGCCTCAGCCAGACCTGAGCACTCTCAAAAGCCTCAGCCGACCTGAGCACTTTCAAAAGCCTCAGCCAGACCGAGCACTTACAAAAGCCTCAGTCCGACCGAGCACTTACAAAAGCCTCAGTCCGATCTGAGCACTTTCAAAAGCCTCAGTCCGATCTGAGCACTTTCAAAAGCCTCAGTCCGACCTGAGCACTTTCAAAAGCCTCAGCCAGACCTGAGCACTCTCAAAAGCCTCGCCAGACCGAGCACTTACAAAAGCCTCAGTCCGACCAGACCTGAGCACTCCCAAACACTCAGTCATAGTCTGACTCTCACCCATAATTGCAAAATAATTTGACACTTAGTCATTTTAAAGATGCTCCCCCATATTTCCCAAAACACTCAGTCGTAGTCTGACTCTCACCATAATTGCAAAATAATTTGACACTTAGTCATATTTCAAAGACGCTCCTCCATATTTCATTTGCAAATCACCTTCAACATTACATTTCAGTCTACTTTTTCAAACTAATTAGACACTTAGTCATATTTTAAAGATGTTCTCCGACGCTTAAACAAATTTGCCATTTCACTCTGTATTAGAAAATTCCTTGTCCTACTCTGGCTTGGATTCTGGCATGACTTTAGTTTCACCTTGCTCTACTGCCTAGCACAAGCATTTGCTGAAAACATCAGTGCACAACATAATCCCAAGAAAACACAAAGCAAGGCCAAACCAGCACAAGGGGAAATACACTGGACTCCTCAACTAGAACCATAAATGCCATTTATTCATTCAAAAATGTGTGTACAACTTACTTACATCCCTTCCAAAAAAAAAAAAAAAAAACAAACAAGACGATAAATCAAAACCCCTAAGTCTACTCATCATCCAGCTCACTCATCTCCTTCACTTGAGGCCAGGTCTTCTTCTTCTTCCACGCCTTCGTCCAGTGGCGTCTGGGCTACGTCATCTTCTCCAACCACCACACTACTCAGGTCTAAGTCTGGAAACAGCTCCTCCGCCTTGCGCTTGAACATCTTCCAACCGCTGTCCCAGTACTCAGCCATTTCGTGCTTGTAGTAGTCAGATTGCTGGAAACTGTTAATGATTTCAGACTCTGTCCTCACCCCAGCACTTGTCCCTGATGACCCAGCACCCCCAGACCCCAACCCAGCCAAGCTGGCAGCAACTGCGGCGTCGATCGCCATCTGGAACTCAGGAGACCCTTTGAATTGTGTCACAGCTGCAACATAAAGATCAGGATAGGCTGCCCTTTCTGACGCCGCCTTCCTTCTCTTCGTTCAGCTCTTTTTGTAGAGCCTCCTTCTCAGCTGCAGCCTTGGCCTTCTCAACCTCCAGCTCCCTCTTCCAGGCCTCCCCCTCAGCAGTCAGTTTCACCCTCTCCTCCTCCACCTCCTTCCTTAGCCTCTCCCTCTCCGCCCTCGCCTTCTCACCCTCTACTTCCAACTCCCTCCTCAGTTCCACCTTCTCCTCCTCTGCCTTGGCCAGTTTCTCCTCCACCGCCTTTTGAAGAGCCTCCACTTTAGCATCCGCGTCATCTCTCTGCCTGACGAGATCTTCATTATTGGTCATGGCCTCCTCATGACGCTCGATCGCAGTAGCACAGGCTTTTTGGGACTCCTCCAACTTCTTCTTCTCACCAGTCAACTGGAACTCGAGCGACACAACCCTGCGGCGTGTGTCCTCCAACTCCGACTTGACTGATGGCAGCTCGGTATAGGCAGCCTTCCAGGCAGCACTCTCCTTCTTCAGTTTGGCTAACTCTGTCTTGGCCTCATCAGCCTTGATCTTGGCCGCTGCACCTTTCCTCAGCAAGGCCCCTGCCAGGGTAGTTACCTCCATTTGGGCGGAGCATAACCCCCTGAACAGGTCGGCCTCCCCGAATCCAGAGGCCGAACGCAGAGCTGGCTCCTCCACCATCTTCACCAGACGGTCTGCCACCGCCTTAGCTGGTCCCCCATCTCCCTCCAACCTCCCAGCTACAGCACGGACATGTAAATGGTGGCCCCCAGACCAACTCCTCTTTCCTGAGGTGCAGGCCCCCTTGGGGTCTGCTCCCTCCCACTTGGCTCTGCCCCCACCAAACCCACCCCCACTGCAACTCTGGGGCCTTCTCCAACCCCCCACTTGGCTCACCCCCAGCCAGCTCAGCTCCCACTTGTCCTGCTGGGGTCTTCTCCACCACGTCCGCCGTTGGACTGGCTATCACCACTTCGGGGGTATCCTTGTCACAAGGACCTCTTCCCCAGCTGAGACAACCACCCCTTCTGGGGTCTGTTCCAACTCCCCGCCCTCACCCTCCACTTGTTTGGCCAGGCTGGCCCCCTCCACCCTTACCTCCTTTCTCCTTTTCTTGGCTGGCTCCTCCCCATCCCATCCCTCCTCAACCTCTTCTTTCTTCTTCTTTCCTACCCCAGTGCCTCCATCTCCTTCAGCGACCTCTCCTTCAGAGGATCTTTTGGAAGCCCCGCAGAGCAGACTCACCCAAACCCTTCTCTCCCAAGGGTTTGGGACGAGGTCGAATCTCTCCCTCGCCACTGGCTGAGGAGGTCGGTCGGCTTGGGCCTCCTTGAACTTCTGGGCTTTCACCAGCATGGTTTGATCTTCCGCCTCTTGCGCTTTTCTTCTTACCTCCAACTCTGATCGGTCGAGGTCCCCACCGATCGGTTTTGGGCCCAACCCAGCTTCAAACAAGACCGACGGCTGAACCAGCTCGTCCCACTTGACCTTTTCCTTTTCCCTCCACTCCTTCACCTTCTTGACTCTCTCCTCTGCCGTGGCCCCCAACTTTAGCTCTGCATACTTGGCTGGCACCTTCCATATGGTGCGCACACCAGCCCCTCCAGCGATGGACACATAGAACCACCGCGGCCTCCAACCTTTGATGGACGTTGGTAAACCAGCCACCAAACCCTTCCCTGCCAACGCCTGAAGGGTGATCCAGGTCTCTTGCTGTCCTGAAGCCTTGTGACAGCCGAAGAACTCCTCCACCGTCATGGCCGCCCCTCCGTTCGCCTTTGGCCAAGCACTTGCACAAGCCAACAGGATTTTCCATGCATTGGGCATCAGTTGGCCTGGTGCTACCTCCAGGTGGTTGAGCACATCCACCACGATTTGCGGCAGAGGCAACCTCAGCCCACCTTTTAGAGCTTCCTCGTAGAGGGAGAACGCACCCACCCTGACATCGGAAGGTCTCTCCGTCGATTTCGGCACCCATAATTCCACTTCCACAGGAATCTGATACTTCTCGCGGATAGCCCCCAACTCCGCCGCTGTAATAAGGGATCTATCAGCCCTCGAATGCCAGTGGTCTGGTTCCACCTGGCTGATTGGCTGTGCCGTTTCTACCACTTCCCCCCACCCCTGTGGACCTATACTGAATCGCTAATTCCTCTGCATCATCTTCCCCCAGTGGATCTCCCCTGACCATCGCAGTCCCTTCGTGGGCCATTTCTAAGCTGTGTTTGCGAATAGCTCTTGCTGCAGGTGCTAAAAAATCGAAGAAATGTCTCAACGGAGTATCGTGAGTAGGTGAATCGTATGATACCAAAAGCCCACGGTTTGCCCGTATTCCAAGGATCCAAATTAACGTTCGCCAGTTTGAAAACTTTTCAAATCATCCGCCAAAACTGTCTCATCAATGCCCATAATAATGCCCCTGACGCTTCACTCTTGATCCAACGCTTGACGTTTCCCCTTCCCACGAAACCCGGCCACGTGTATGGTTCAGATGCACTGACTCCTGCCCTCACCTTGTCTTTTCCACTTCAAATCACCACGTGACACGCCGCCTCTTGAGCCCCGTGCTCGTCCGCTCGGCCACCCTCGCCCGCTCGGCCACCCTTACGGTCGGCCTCTTACGCTCGGCCACCCTCACGGTCGGCCTCTCGCGCTCGGCCACCCTCCCGGTCGGCCTCTCGCGCTCGGCCTCGCCCGCTCGGCCACCCTTACGGTCGGCCTAGTCCGCTCGGCCACCCTTGCGCTCGGCCACCCTCCCGGTCGGCCTCTCGCGCTCGGCCTCGCCCGCTCGGCCACCCTTACGCTCGGCCCCGTCCGCTCGCCACCCTGCGCTCGGCCACCCTCCCGGTCGGCCTCTCGTGCTCGGCCTCGCCCGCTCGGCCACCCTTACGGTCGGCCTCTTACGTTCGGCCACCCTCACGGTCGGCCTCGCGCGATCGGCCACCCTCACGATCAGCCTCGTCTGTTTTATTGTCACTATTCCCTTCGTTGGACTAAAGCTGCACTCGGGAATGGGGGACTACTGACATGGATAGGCCCACAATAGGCCCACAAGGACCACAGCCCACCATTTAAACCCCCATTACACAACCCGAATAGAAAAACCCAGCACCACTGGAAGCCAACTGGACAGGGAGGACCAGTGATATCCGGACACGTGGCAGATTCAGAAAAGGCCACGTCAGCAGACAAAGATCTGCAAAGTTATTGCCACAGCACATCACCATTAATGCAAGCCATCACAACATTTATTGCGACAACACCCCTCAGCCGGAATGGCACCCCCTCACCCTGAACAAGACGAATGACGACACAAGCTTTCGGCAGGAAACGAAATGATGACAGAAGGATATAAGCAAAGTTGGTAGACAAGGAGAAGGTTAAGCTTTCCTAACCCCTATCTCTCTCACTCTCTCTCTATAGTCCAAACACTAACTTGTTCGTCGGAGGGTTCACTGGGGGACTACCCCGTTCCCCGTTGAACTTATTTGCAGGTAGCCCATTGGATCTGAGGAGCTTGGATCGGTCCAGCCCATTCACCTAGATCAACCGCATCATCACAAACTAATAATCAACATAAAAGATTTCTTAAAATTTACTTCCCAATTAAATGGAACGATATAACTACTGAAATCTTCATATTTAAATTGCTCTTGTTGTTTAAACATTCATCAAAAATTGATTGGAAAAACTCAAATTAATCCGCTTATGTACAAGGTCAACATATCATTTTATCATTCCAAATCACATAAAATTATTTTTAAGAAATAACTTGAGTTGATATCAATACATGCATATCAAACGCATCAACTAAAAATAATCAATTAACAAAATAAATTAATCATGCATGATTCCACGAGATAAAAAGATTCTCAACCCATAAATAAAATCTAATGTAAGTAAACCAACACGTTTTAAATTTTAAACTCCAAAAATGACAAAACAAACATTCATTTAATCAGTTTGATTTGTACATAAATAAACTATTTATTCATACATTAAAATATTCTTGTGAATATATATATATATCCCGACTCATGTGCAGAAACTATTCACAGAATTAAAGAATAAATCAGTAAACCAATAAAGAAAATAAACTTGCCATAAAGGTTTTTTCGTAATAAAAATGAAATTAGTTTGTAAAACTAATACTTAATTCCAGAATCAAAATTAATTTTCTAGTTACTAAAATCAGAAAATAAAATACCACAATAATATCTGATTACAAAAATCAGAAAAACACACCACAAATTAATTTTCTAGTTACCAAAACCAGAAAATAAATTAAAATACAAAATAATTTTCTAGTTACCAAAACCAGAAAATAAATTAAAACACAAAATAATTTTCTAGTTACCAAAACCAGAAAATAAATGATAATACAAAATAATTTTATTTTCCTTGTTACTAAAACTAGAAAAATAAAATACCAAAATAATTTTCTGTAACACCAAATAATATTCTGCAATTGTTAATGACACCAGTATATTACTACTAGTTGTCAAAGAAAATAGACAGTATATTACTACTATCTGTCAAATAGTTTATAAATACTATTTGTATTTTCCAACTAGAATATTACTTTGAAAACACAGAAAATTAAATACAATGAAGACACCAAAAAGAATCTGTCTTAAGATTGTTGGACAATCTTCACTATAATTAATTAATTCAGTTTGTGTACTTAACAACAAACAGAATTTAAAAGAAATAAAGGAAATGAGAGAATTTGTTTGATTACAAAAATCAAATTCGAAATAAAAATAAATAAATAAAAACATATTTTATTTTGTTACAAAAATAAAATTAAAATCTGATTAAATAAACAAATAAAACAGAATAATAAATTAAACAACTTACTTGATTAATTTCTTTGAATAATTATCTGATCAAGTCCAGGGTTTGACACTGTGTCCTTAAGACAGATTCGTCCTTTCCACGGTGCTTTCAGAATTTGAATGTCTATCTCCCAAGATAAAATGATCTACTACAAACAATAGCAGCACTACAAATTGTTTGCCTAACGAACACACTAAGTGTTTATACTCTCTCACAGAAGAAAATAATGCAGCAATATGAAAAGAATATTTGCAGAATTATGAAGGACGAAATTAGAGTTTTAAAATCCAAATGAGGGCTGTCCTATTTATAGATGTAAAGGTGGCTGCAGGTTTTGAATTGAACAGGTATGAAACCTGTTGGTTTTGAATTCAAACAGATTTGAATCTGTTGGGTTCATAATTTAAACAGATAAAAAACGGGAAGGGCCCTGTTTGGATGTACAGTAAAACCAGACCAGTTTATTTTCGGTTTAATTTGAAAACGGGAAGGGCCCTGTTTGGATGTACAGTAAAACCAAACCAGTTCACTTTGAATTATGGATTTTATTTTAAATGTTTTTGGCCCAAAAAGATTAGTATTGGGCCGAACAAGCCCAACCCAACCACACACCCGCGCCCAAGCCTAGGCCCAGCCCAGCCCGACCGACCGGACGGACGGCGACGGCGGTGTGCGCGCGCGTGTGGTGATTTTTGGGTCCAATAGGTCTAGCCTATTTTGCCCATAACCTCTCCCTCTAAAACACTTGGGTATCCCTTGGGGCACACCCTAAGTACCAAACCCATGCCTTATAAACCCATTCAAAACTTCCCACCAAATCAATGTGGGACAAGCCTTATTCAAACCTTTAAGGATTTTCCACCAAAACTCCATTTCCATAGAGCATACTTTGGCTTCAATTTCCCATTCACTCGGTAATGGTTTTGAGCAACAAAATATACCACGTGAATCACAACGCGGCATAGAACGCGTTACCACTTTGACCCGCGTAAATCGACGCACGGGGCCCACCTAAAAAATAGGCCAAACTTAGGAAAAAATTCTGGTTTTACCCAGAATTTTATAACCATTTCCAACAATCCCCAACATAAATGGAATTTGATGACAACGGAAATGCAACAATATGCAGACTTTATCGAAAGAGTATAAGTCGAAAATATCTTGCATCAGGATAAGTAGCTTTCGGCCTTGAACCTTCCCTAGTGATAACCTATCGGACTTACTGGCTAACCAATGGACGCGATGCCTTGAATTGTTCAGCCGTTTGTGTAAGCCAAGACAACGAATTTCACACAAAATATCTTCTAACACATCGTGGTTCTCACTGTTGTGTTCATTTTGGCCTTGAACGCGCCTGGTTTTCATGAGTGTTTCTAGAGAATTTAGCCTTTTGCATTCTCATAGAACCGGCCCCAGTTCGACACTCATATAGGTGATTCTTATTGTGAGTATCTCTTTATACTCGTCTTGATTTTATGCCTCAATCAAGATATAAGTAATCATTAAAAGCAAAGCTTATCCTTATACCCCTACATACAACAAATGTTGCAGATATCACTCTCACCATAGGAATGGGTAAGAAATTTTAATCCCTTGGTGATTTCTGGCGAGCTATACATAACTTAGTTGTCTCTTTGAACTTAGTTCTTGGGATCTCCAGTCATATAAGTAGGGTTACCATTATGACGACTCTTATGTAATAGGTTTTAATTCCATCCCCTTCGATGAACTATACACTAGCTCTTTTGTCAAACCTTTTGTTAACGGATCTGCAATATTCTCTTTAGATTTTATATAATCTATTGAGATTATCCCATTTGACAACAACTGTCTAATGGTATTATGTCGACGACGAATATGTCGTAACTTACCGTTATACATATGATTCTGTGCCCTGCCTATTGCAGATTGACTATCACAATGAATGTAAATAGCTGGCCCAGGTTTTGGCCACATTGGAATGTCTTCTAAGAAGTGACGAAGCCATTCTACTTCTTCTCTTGCTTTGTCTAAAGCAATGAACTCGGATTCCATTGTGGATCGTGCGATGCAAGTCTTGGCTTTTTGCATACTTCACTGACTTGCACTCTAAATGCCTAAGATTTCTATCACCAGACGTTACCTCTTATGGCATGAAGTTTGCCAGGGTCTCTCTTTACCCTTCCAATTTTTCCTTCTATTTTTCTTTTTTCCATCAACTTCCAGCTTCCCCTTTTAGCCTTTTTTCTGTCCCTTCGAAGCCAACATTAGACCAGCCTGGCTGAGGGCCTTTTTGGGTGCCAAGTCCTGTTTTAGGCCTCAACACAAAGATATGTAGGCTTCCATTTTGATTCCGAGGGAGCTTTTCCTTGGCATTGTGAATCCTAGAGCTTGTAAGTGTATTTCTAAGCCTTACTGCCCTACCCAATTTGCTAGGCAATTTGGATTCACTCAAGGGATTCCTATCCCTCTCTGCAGCCAATCCAACTTAAATATTGTAAGCAGAGAACTGAAAGTTTCAAGGTCCAGATTGGAGAAAGCAACCTTCAAGTTGATCCAAGACTTAATTGATTTTGAATACTTACCATTCATTCCTCAAGGAAATCCATTGAAAAGATACTAGAATTGGTGGACGACCAATATCCCTCCTCAAGATTTGTTAGTGGAACTAGATGTGCCTTAGGCCAAGTTCAAGGAGACTAGGCTCATCATTCCTTCTACTACTCCTACTACTCCTACTATCCCAGCTCCTACTTTTGCTACCATAGAGACTGCTCCTGCTGCCTCTCATTTTCCTCCTAGAGTCACCAGGGCTGTTTCGAAGAGAGGCATACACTTCCACTTTTCCTTTCTCTTCTCTTTATAATGCCTTGCTCATCTACTTATAGCTTTCTTTTTGCTGCAGGAGCTTCACCAATAGACTCTCCTCAGAGGGCTCAAGCCCTAAGTATTCTTAAAGAAAAGCCGCAACAGTAGTAGAAGAAAAAAAAACTTATGCTTGATCCTGAAGAGGAGGAGGTACCTAAAGTTCCTACAGAAAAGGAACAAGAAACACCACTTAAGAGGAGGAAGAAAATAATAGTCTCCCCTTCTGATTTCATTGATGACCCTACTCATCAGGCAGCCGCCAAGGCAATAAAGAGGGAGCAATCCAAGGAATTGGTGGTTTTCTAGAGATATGAGAAAATGAGGCAGCAGCAGATATTAAGAAATGAAGCTGCTGCTGCTAATACACTTCAAAAGGAAACTACAATGAGGCAACAAGCTGCTGAACATTTTGCTCTTCGCAATTCTCCAACCATTATCACCACCACTTCCGAGGCTGGTAATTTCCTTTAGTTTCTCTAATAATTCTCTTTCCCAAGTTTTCAGCAATAAAGCTTACCATTGCTTCTTATTTTCTGTCTTACAGCAACAGTAACTCCTCCTCCTCCTCCTTCGATAATGGCTTCTTCTGTCTTGTCTGAAGTCGAAAGGCAATTAGAAGCAGCCTTAAAAAGGAGGAAAGAGATCCACACCGAAGTGCCCTTAAGTGTAAAGCCCATCCAGATAGTACTTCCACTTCCCAGCTCTACACTTTCCATACCTTTTTTGAGACAAGCCATCCTTATTTTTTTATGCCCGGGCTTAACTCCATATCTACCTCATCTAATCTTTACCTCAGCCCAATTTACTCTCCTTAGAATCCTGGCTTCTTCTTCATCACTTGAGAATGCCCCAATTGTCACCTCATCAGTGATAACTGGTGCTTCCAGAGAAGATACTAGTAGCTTACCAATTTCTTGTCCACCATTGCTATCTAGCTCCAGTCTCTCTTTCCTTGATCTGTTGGTGGCCAGGACTATAGACACTGCCAAGGACACTTCAACCTTTTCTCCTGTCGCTATGCAACCATCTCTTCCAGACCTTTCTGCACCTTCCATGTCAATAGAAGAGATGGACATTTTTTAAGCCCGGTTAGCTAGCTTTTTTGACACACCTTCAACCACTCCAGCAGCCAGTAGTGAAGTTGAGCCATTGGTCCTTGCTGACTCCCTCTTGGAAATTTTTGAGAGCTTTTCAACCATCAGCAGAGTTTCTTTGCCTCCATTGGACTTAGGCACCTATTTGGAATTGCTAACATCATTTTCAAGGATCCTATTCAAAGCCTTATAAAGACCCATACTTAAGAATAGTTTCCTCCAATGCTACAAAGTCATTGAGCAATCCAATATGGCCATTTCAAGCCATTTATCCCAGGCAGCAGCTACCATAGATTTCTATGTCAACATTTGCCACATTGCTAAAGCTGCAGAAGAGAAGTTATTGAAAGACAAGGAATTTGTTTCCCATATACATACTGAGGTATCAGAATTAAAAGGATAACATTCCTATGCTTCTCAGTTTTGCATTCAGCTCTTAGAGAAAAAGGCCCAATTAGAAGAGGAGTTAGCAGTAGTTAACCTAGCCTTGGATCGAACTACTACAAAGCTGCAGCTTACCAATCAAGGGCTAGCTAACCGTAAGCAAGACATGGCTATAGCCATTCAGTTGTTTCCATCTCTTAGGAGTAGAGAATCAATTATAAGGGAACAACTGAAGCATTGTACTGATTTTTGGGCCAATCTATGGCTTCATGTACTTAACTCTTTATGAAATGAAATCCTTATTTATGGTTTGAGTGTTTTCATGCTTCTTTTGTTTAGCATTTCTCACACTTCTTGTGTTTTCCACACAGTTGGATAATAAGGCTTTAAATACCCGCCATTGATTTTCTTGGGATGTATATAACCATTTAGATTTCTTAGATGATATGCTCCCTCAGGCAAAACTTTATGGACTTGATATGGTCCTTCCCAATCAGGTGACCACTTACCAAATTTATGGCTTTTAGTTCTTATTGGAAGTATTGTTTTCCATACCAAATTACCTTCATCAAAGTTAATATGCTTAACCTTCTTATTATAGCTTTTGACTGCTTTTGTCTTTTGGAACAAAATATTATTTAATGCCAGAATTCTAGCTTCATCTATATTCTCTAATTCCAAGAACATGCTATGATGATATTGTTCAGAAGTTAACTGGTCCTGGCATTTCACCCTCAAGGACCTAATGTTAATCTCCACAGGCAACACTGCATCATGCCCATATACTAAGGCATAAGGGGTGACTCCAGTACTTGATCTTGGAGAAGTCCTATAAGCCCATAATACATCAAATAACAAGTTATGTCAATCCCTAGGATTATCTTCCACAACTCTTTGTATTCCTTTTTTTAAAAACTTGTTGGATGATTCTGCTTAACCATTTGCTTGGGGTGGAATTAATAAAACTAATTCTAAATTCTGCTGTGAAAGATTTTACCATATTTCCATCAAATACAGTCCCATTATCTATAGTTATGGTCTGTGGGATACAAAATCTGTGAATCAGATCTTTAATAAATCCAATAACTTCAGTTTGATTCACAGCCTTATATGGTTTAGCTTCAACCCACTTAGTGAAGTAATCTGTGGCCATTAGGATGAAACAAGGATGCTTCGAAAAGGGTGGATATATTTTCCCTATCATATCCATAGTCTAACCTCTAAATGGCCAAGGCTTCACAACTGCATACTAATCAGTTATTGGTACATTTCTTATCATGCCATGCTTTTAGCATGCTTGGCAACCTTTAGCATACTCTATACAATCTTTAAGGATGGTTGGCCAATAGTAGGAATGCCTTTAAAGCAAGCATCTCATCTGCACACCAAGCTGATGGGCACCACAAATGCCTTCATGGACTTCAGCCATGGTTGTCAATGCCTCCTTCAGCCCTAGACATTCCGATAACAATCCATCTGCTCCCATTTTGTAAAGAGCATTACCATACACTATTTATTACATAAATTGTAATTTAATCTTTCCGCTCGCCTTCGAAGATAGGCCAATTAAGTACTGTATGATTGGATGCTTCCAATCTTGATCTTGTAAGTCATTATGATTGATTTCCAACACAACATTCCTTCTAGCTAAAGGTGGTATTAATTTTTGATATATTGCTTGACTTATGTTCAATTGAGTGTCATCCCTCCTTCTGAAATTCGAAACCTTCTGAGCTACATCATTGGTTTTGTTATTCATGAACTTTGGGATATAAGTCACATTTGCTATTTGAAACTGAGAAAACAAATGTAATGTAACAACATAATATAGTAACATGCTTGCACTTTGACATTTGAATATTCCTTTCACTTGGTTGACTACTAATTGAAAATATCCAAATATATCAACTGCATGAGCTTGTAATCCAATAAGCATTTCCAGTCCCATTATTAAAGCTTCATATTCAACTTGATTATTGGAACAAGTAATTTCATCAACCCTGAAACCATGTGTGGTTTCTACCCTCTGTGGTGACTTAATTACAACACCAATTCCAATCAGACCATTGGCCTTTGATTCGTCGAACCACATCTCCCATGGCTCAACATTGACCATACCAAGATCCATTATCTCCTGGCTTTCTGTTTGACATGAATGATCTGCCAAAAAGTTAGCCAAAACTTGTCCTTTTACTGCCTTTTGGGGAACATATTCTAGATGAAATTCTAATAAAGCTAATATCCATTTGTCAATTCTTCCTCTCAACATAGATCTAAATAACATGTACTTAACCAAATCCGTGATTACAATTACCAAGACAACAGTAGGCAAAAGATAATATCTTAATGTCATGGTTGTAAAGTACAATGCAAGGCACAACTTTTCTACAACTGAGTATTTACATTCATAAGAATTTAAAAACCTACTAAGGTAATAAACTGCTTACTCCTTGCCTTCTTCATTGTCTTAGTTTAGGAAAACTCCCAATGAATCTTCTGCTGCAGCAATGTATAACTTCAAGGGCTTGTCGCTCCTTGGCGGCATCAACACTGGAGGCTTAGCCAAGTAGGCTTTAATTCTTTCAAAAGCAACTTGATGCTCTGTTGTCCACACAAACTCCTCTTCATCTTTCAACTTTATCAAAGAAGAAAATACTTTAGTTTTCCCTATAGTGTTAGAAATAAATCTTCGAAGAAAATTAACCTGACCAAAGAACTTTTGTACTTCTTTCTTACTTGATAGAGGTTTGGCCTCAATGATGGCTTTGGCTTTATTTTGATCAATCTATATTCCCTTCTTGTGCACAACATACCCCAAGAAGTTTCTAGCTGATACACCAAAAGCACATTTGAGAGGATTAAGCTTTAACTTGAACTTTTTCATTCTTTTGAAAGTTGCTACCAAGTGAACCAAGTGTTCCTCTATAGACTGGGACTTTACAACTATATCATCAATGTAGCACTCTAGGTATCCTCCAATAAGATCATGAAAGATAGTATTCATTGCCCTTTGATATGTTACCCCAGCATTCTTTAGACCAAATGGCATTTTTACCCATTCGAAGGTGTCAATATTCCCAGGACACCTGAATGCTGTCTTATGGACATCCTCCTCTGCAATGCAGATCTAGTTGTAACCAGAATGCCCATCCATCATAGACAAAATCTTGTGTCTTGCTGAACTGTCTACCAATAGATCCACTATAGGCATGGGGTATTCATCTTTTGGAGTTGCGAAGTTCAGATTTCTAAAATCGATGCATACCCTTATCTTGTCATTCTTTTTAACCACAGGCACAATGTTAGACAACCATTCAACATACTTGGTTGTTCAAATGAAGCCTGCTTTAAGGAGCCTGAGAATTTCCTCATTCACTTTCTAGACCACTTCAGGGTTCATTCGTCTTGGTTTCTACTTGTGTGGTTTGAAGTTGGGCTTCATAATGAGCCTATGTTCCATTAATGACCTATCCAATCTTGACAGTTCATTGTAAGACCACGTAAAACAATCCTTATATTTCTTTTTGATTACCAACAACTGTTTTCTGTCAATAGAACTTAACCAAGCACTGATATAAATGAGTTGCTGTGTAGACCCTTCCCCTAAATTGACTTATTCCAAGGGGTCATGTACTTGAGCACTTACTAATGCTTCTCCTTCGACTTTTTCTACTTTCGAAGCAACTTCTTTGCTTTGTTCTACTTCTACCTTCTCTGGCTTAACATCTTTGCCTTCTTCCTCATAGACAAAATCTGTCCATAAGGCTTCTTCTTCTTGTATTTCCTGGACTTTTGTTTCGACGTCCAATGCATAGTACTTATCAAGGGTCAAAGGCTTCTTTTTCCCTCTCTCGTTCTTGAACTTTCTAGACTATTGATTTTATGTCCAATGCTGAAAACTTGACTAAAGCCAGGGGTTTGGCTTCTTGGGTTTCAACTTCTTTCCTATAACCAGGCATCATTGTCATCCTTGGTGACGAACTCTTCATCAGCATTCTCCTACACTAAGTGCATCAGGTGTGCTACTTCCTCATTAGCTATCACTTCGGCTGTTCCATCATGTTTCCTCAATATACTGAGTAGTGTCACTCTTTCAGTATATAACTTAGCCTCTGCAAAGTCAGCACAAGCAATAAAGGGTTGAGGGTCTGCGTTGATCTCCTCTGTCTCTCCATTGCATAGGGCCATCATTATTTTTTGATGTAGAGAGGAAGACGCACATTTGTTGGTGTGGATCCAATCCTTGCTAAGTAAAGCATTATACTTGGCATTACTATCTGTAACAAAGAATGCTGTCATGCTTAGTTCCCACACTCAAATTGATGGGCAGGATGCCCTGAGCCATCTACTTATCCCCAACGAAGCTAGCAATGGTTGTGCTGGTTGGGATTAATCTGGGGTTTTTTTTTCCAATTTCTTCGAAGAGGACTTCAGAAGCAGGTTCACTGTTGTCCCATTATCCATTAACACCCTGTTCAATTGTATCCCATCGAAATAAGCCTTGATATATAAGGGCTTAATATGCTACGTCATAAATGTTGTAGGAAACTCGAAGGGATACGAGAGATTAATACTCACCTCCTCACTTTCATTTTCAGTTTTCATTGGTATGGCCACTTCAGACTCATCTTGAATCATGCTAACCTGTGAATCTTCACTAAAAACTGGAATAGGGTTATCTTTCTAACCTTCTTGGTTTCCATCTTCAACCTAGACCTCCTGTGGCTATCTATATACCATGTTTACTGACACTGGAGGAAATGAGCCAAACTGAACTGCTGGCTGCACTTGTTTCTTTTCCAAACTAACTTGTTTAGTTATTTCGGAAGCATCTTCCATGCTACACTCTGGTACCTCTGCACTCTGGTACCTCAGTACTGGTGACTTCCTTCGAATCAACTCGTTTGTGGTCTGCTCCTGTTGGTTTTTCGACCAAAAAGGTTTGTTTAGCCATGAAGGCTTCAAACATCTCATCTTCAGCCATTTCTTTCCTTTGGCCTAGTTTAGCTTCTCCTTCTGTCTCACTGTTGCTTTCCATCAAGGCCTTTTCAAGACCTGCTAAGCTGGATCTTTCCTTAACTTTCAGTTCAGTGTGAACCCTAGCCAACTGCTCTTTGCTGACATTTCTTTTGTTCTGAGGAGCTAATTTTGGACTTTTTTTTTTTTCTTTGTCTGGCCTTTTGACTGGGCCAATGAAGAACTCTCTTCACTTTCATTTAGATCCTTTTGGTACTGGATGTACCTTCGCTAGATCTTCTTCATTTGAGACCTAGAGATTACTGGAACCATATTTGGTTCCTTTGTTTTTGGGTGCTTGAGTAATATCCAATTATTTGGAGGCACCAAAGGAGGCTTAATCATTCTGTCCTTGTCTCTAAAGACATTTCTCTGTGCAGATATTTCCTTAGGCTTGTTTTGCATGAAAAATCAGTCTGGCACCCCAAGTACCTATGAACTCACTTGTTCAGTTGCTGAACTTGCTTTCCCAGTCTTTGAAGTCACCTTCGAAGCTAACTATTGAGGCCAATCACTGGCTCTGGCACCCTGTTCCAAGCCTAATTCAGGCATTCTTTCCGGGTAATTGCCTTGCATCTTGTTCGAATTTGACCTTGGAGGCCAATTACTGGCTCTAATTCCCTGACTTGAGCCCAATTTAGGGCTTCTCTCAGGATAATTGCTTTCTATTCTATAGTAATTAGGTGGTCTGAACTCACGCAGAGGTCTTTTACCCTTGGATTGCATTCTAGTGGCTGGTGGCTGTCTGGGACCAGTTAGGTATGGCCTCTTATTGTAGATATTGGTTGGCTTAGGGTGTCTCTGTGCATCCTTGTAATACTATTTCCCATCAATTGAGAGCCCTTTCAACTATTTGTAACTTAACCTACATCTGGGACACATCCTTTGCATGACAGTTGCCTCAAGAGAGTCATCATCCAGTGCCTCCTCACTAGAGTCATCTTTTTAGTCCGCAAAGCTTTGTCCATTTGCTGGTGAACTTCTAGTATCCTTATTGAAAATAGTCTGGCTAATAACATGCATCTGCACATTAACCTCCTCCAATTCCTTCAAGGATAGGTTTTGAAAATCTGGCACACCAACATTGGTTGTAACCTCCCCAATCTCTAGGAATGGGTTAGTATCAATCTCCATAGCTTTCTCTGCTTTGGCTGGAAACTTTAAACTCCCATTTCGAATTTGTTCTTGGATCCTATCCCAAAAAATAATACAGTTTTTAGTTAAATGAGACCAAGAATTGTGCCATTTACAGTACATTTTCCCTTTAAGTTCTTTTGGGGTAAGGATGTTAACTCTCTTTGGTAACCTTAGGAAATTTGCTACAAGCAAATGATCAAAAATGCCATATGCTTTTGTTAAATCAAAAGAATACTTCCTATAAAGGTTTTTCTTTTTAAACTGCTGGTCTATTGTGGTGTCTTTCTAAATTAACGCTTCACAGGTCATAGACTCTTTCTCTATGATTTTTGTTGCATCAATTTCATAATTAGAATCCTTATAATAAGTCTTATATGATGCATTACTTCGATCATGTTCTTCCTCAAGTAAAGATTCATATTTAGACACCTTATAGGTTAATTCCACTAAGTCTCGAAACTCAGTTGAATCAAACTTCTTTCGAAGCCTAAACTCTAAACCATTTTGAGCCAATCTCACAAATTCAGGCTTTGGTAGAATGACCCTACACTTGTTTCGTGCTCTTTTGAATCTGGAAATAAATTGAATAGCTTTCTCATCAAGCCTTTGGCTCAACCTTGCCAAATCTGCCATGGAAACTTCAGGCTCTGTTTGGAAGAATTGGGCATGAAATGCCTCCTCCATTTTCTGCCAAGTTTGGATAGAGCCAAGTGTAAGGTTAATATACCATACAAAGGTTGTCCCTGTTAAAGAATTTGGAAAGAGTCTCAACTTCATATAATCATTATTAGTAAATTCACCACATTAGCCTGCGAACTTGGCATTGTGTTCTACTATTGACTAGTTTCCATTTCCATAAAAGAGAGCAAAGTCTGGTATTCTAAACCCCCTTGGATATTCATGCACCCTATCCACCCATTCTGGGTATGACTTTCTATATACAGGAGTTTGAACCCCCTGAGCCATAGGTCCATACATTTTTCTGACAATATCTACAATTTGGTCCCTAGGAACCATATCCTGTGCTTGTTGGACTACTATTGGAGGAACAAACACAGGGTTTGGTGGAATCCCATGTGCTTAAGGTCCTCTTGGTCCATAGGGAGGTATATTTAGGACTGGCTGTCCATGTGGTACTGGTTGCTGTTAAGGGTATGGTTGACCTCTCTGGGCCTGTTCAGCGAAAAGACCTGCGAAAAGTGCTGCAAGATGAGGAACAAGTGTTGTTTCTCTCCCAGCCGTAGGAAACCCTTCCAACCCCTCGGGTGTGAATTCGAACAAAGGATTAGTGAACCTCCTTGTGCCAGGCATGGTTTCGAACATGGGATTTGGAAACATTCGCATGCCATTTTCTTGTGTTGGCCCAGATCCACCAATTTGTATGGCTTCGCTGTTAGATAATGAGATATTTTGATTTACCAAAGGCCTCGAAGGATGCTCATACCATGACTAAAGTACAGGTGATGGTCTTTCATAATTTTGATTACTAGTCTGACCATTAGTATGTCCATTAATTTGCATAGGCTGCTTATCTCTAGCCAATCTTTGCTGAAGAACATTTGAATTTTCCTCCATATGCCTTGTGATAGTTGGTTGATGGGAATTCATTCGATCCATGAAGGATGTTGCCCATCTTTCCATTGTATACATTAACTGTTGTCCCATGGCATCTACTAAGCCTCTCCACGAATTCATTGGCCAGGTAGACGGAACAATGGATGGTTCAATTCCATGGCCTCGTCCAATATTTTGAATATGTGGTGCATGCTCTGAGGTGCTGGTCTGTTCGACCATAGTTTCTGATGAGATAGGTGCTTTTATAGGATGTGTTATTACTCTATCCTCTAGGTCAGGTATTTCTACCTCTTCCTCCACACCTTTTTGCAGGCGTTCATTTTCTCCTACGTCTAGCTATTTTAGTGTCCCACTGGGCGTGCCAAAAATATATATTGGCTTTTTTGACTTTCGAAGGTTAATAATATAAATTTAAGTATGCTAGCAAGGATCAATCAGTTCTTACAGCATATTAATTGCCAACCAATTATCAGACGATTGTGTTGTAGTTCTTTCAGCCTCAATGAAGAGAATTTTTGCTGGTGGCTCGTTTAGGAGAAATTAGTAAATAACAATAAGTGAAGAACAATTTCAGAATCTGAATTTCATTAAGTAAATGAAAACTTACAATGATCTGACCCAGCCTTGTAGAGATTCACAGCAACAAATTATTTGAAACTACTCCTAAGAAATGAAGTGCAGTACAGGAATTGAAGTGCAGAAACGTAAAAAACTGTAAAACTGGAAGGAAAATAAAGTAAATAAACTGGTTTCTGAATCTGAGTCTGGGGGCTTCATTCTGGGGCATTCCTTTCTATTTATACTTCTTAGTGGTAGCCGTCGAAGTGGGTTTCCAACCGTTGAAATGTCTTCTCATGATTGCTGAACATGCTCTCTCACAGTTTGTCTCACTATGCCACTCTTGCAGTTAAGCTTCCCTTCTGATTTTGAATTTAAACTTTATGAGTAACCGTTAGGCTACATCATCTTGTATCTCTTAATTGTTCCAGTGCTACGCAGATCCATTATTACCAATACGAACTGCAACGTATCCGACTTTGATTGGCAATTTGCATCAACTCCCAAAATTGCCCTCTTCGTGCCACGTGTTAAATTGTGATTGGCTTTTACAAATTATACAGCCAACAGACACAAAAGTAATACTCTTTCCTTTTCAAATTATTTATCCATTTTTTGCATGCATACCCTTTAATCAAATCAATAAATAATGTATTTTTTTCTAGCAATTAACTGATCTCAATTAGTTCTTATAGATAAAGTCTTTAAAATCATTAAAAAAAATTAAAAATATAGCCGAATTTTTGAGATGTCTATAATAGTGAAAATTGACAAATAATTTGAGACAAAGGGTCTATATTTGACTCATATTAATGAATATACGTGGTATTCATTAGCTTTATGTCTACTAATAAAAAAATTCAAATAAGAAATTTGTTTATGTATGTATCATTTTTCTAAATTGATAGGTGAGGTGATGTTGATATTAAGAAAAATATTACATACACATGAATTTTTGTCAAATTTTCTTATTATAGCGCATTTGGATTCCACGTGTATTTATTAATATGAGTCTTACTATCTTTATGATTTGTAAAGAAAATCTAATAAAAAATTCATTTGTATTAGTTGACAAACTCAATCTGAAACCATGAGCTTGCAGAATTACATTTATTTAAATCCCATTTAAATAGATTTAAAATTAGGTTTAAATGAGTTGGATATAGAAACTTGTTTAAACGAATACTATCTCCTCCATTATCACCGCTGCTGCTGTCATCTATTGAAAAAAGTTCAATAAATAAGTAAGTTGGTTAGGTTCATTTGTCCAATTCGTATCAATTCAACCCAATTCGCTTAAACTTATTTATTAAATAGATGAATTTAAATTAAATTATTTCAAAACCATAATGCACTTTGACCAGCTAGTTTGGCACCTCCAATTTATATGTAGCATGACTCTTGTGATAGAGTAATTTCATTGCCGTTGTCAGCCACCTAAAGGCACTAAATTCATCTCAACACATTTTCCACATTTAGATCAGTAGACCAACCAACAGAGAACATTTTTCCCAACTTTCTTCAAACAAGCATGTCTCACCAGAGTTTTATTTTATTTTATTTATTATTATTTTTAAATCTACATTATGTTAACCATGTAGAAAGAATAAGCCCAATTCAATGAATAATAAGAATAAGCCCAATTTGAAATTGGAAGATGCAATAATGCAAGTAGGACAAGTCCCAAAAAGGAGAACAATACGGTACCATAATCTTGAAAGTTGGAAGAGAATAATAAAACATTAGAAGGAAACTTCGCTGTGATTTCTCTCTTAACCCCACAACACAACATGTACACCTTTGTACAAAAGCACACACAAATCCATTATATCTATCCATGGACCATAATCTTGAAAGTTGGAAGAGAATAATAAAACATGAGAAGGAAACTTCACTGTGATTTCTCTCTTGACCCCAGAACACAGCATGTACACAATTTTACAAAAACACACACAAATCCATCATATCAATCCATGGAAAGAAACATAGAAAGTTCTAAATAGAGAATAAACATATATGAGATAAAAAATATTTGTATATGTGGATGCGAATATATGTATCACACATATGCATTTAGGAAGTACGGATATGAAATACGGCGACATGAGGATACAGATACAACAATATGTCAAGATTTAAAAAAGTAAGATACGGGTACGGCAGGGATACGTTCGTAAAAAAAAATTATTTTTTATAATTTTAATAATGTAATATGCATAGAAATAAAACTTAAACGAAAGTAATAAATAAATAGAGGGATTCCTAATAAGTTAAAAATCTTCAAACATCCAAAACTAAAAGCAAATGTAAATTAAATATCATCCTTACATGCCAACACTAAAAATAGAAGGAGAGCAAAGAGAAAAAACGTGAGAGAGTGTGAGAGAAGTGAGATACATCAATTTGACAAATTCTATTACTTTTAACTCTCATTATATTTCTCTTATTAAAGAGCTAAATAAAGTATTAGAAGTAATATGTGAATTCGAGTATCTGATACTTCAAAATTAAGTATTTGAGTATCTGATACTTCAAAATTAAGTATTTGATACTCCAAAATTAATAAAAAAATTAATTAAGAAGTATCTGATACGTATTTGTAAGTATTCAAGAAGTATCGGTATCCAATAAATATCCGATACGGATACATCTCCTTTTTTGAAGTATTCATGCTTCATAAATATTCATTATGTATTTGAAACTTTTTATGCTTTTAGCACAACCCATCTACCTATCTATCTATGAATATATATATATACATGTATGTATACACACAAATACAGAGACTTGCATGAAATTGATATCTTGATTCGGACAAGCATTCAGCATATAGCTATGTATATATCAAAATAAAACTAATCATAGAAAAATAATTTTAGTCATACATATCCTATGGTGAGCTTCTATTAAAGAGACTATTTCACTCTAACTACTTCATTTGTATTTTTTTGTGATTGATTAAGCGGATGATTTTCTATTCCTAAATTTATTGTGCATATATATATATATATATATATATATACGTTACACAATATTATTAAACATACAAAACAATACATCTATTTAATTTATGATTAATACTACTACATAATGTGATTTAATTTTGAGTAAATTAAACTAATCTCTATTGAAATTTGACATAATTACATTGTCCTCGCTTATAAATATAATTCACATAATGTTTAGCTTACTTTTTATAAGTAACTCATTAGTCGTATAGATTAAAAAAATAATATCATATATTTTAAATTAAAGCATATATTTTATCATGATTATCCATGTATTTATGTATCATTTGGATAAATTTTATTTATTTTAGTCTTATTTAAAAAATTAATATAATTATGTTACATTTAGGTAATGCTACAATGCATACCCTTTGAGGTTATGTATCATGTACAATAAGTTATGACATTTGTCATATGTTTTTTATGATCTGTGTTTGGTTATAATGAGTTTTATTCAAATACATGTTTATTTGGAGGGATTGAAGAGTAGAATAGAACTTTATATATGAAATAATTCGTTACTTTGGTTTAAAAAAAGTAGGCTGGACTATCAATACCTCATTTGTGAGATTATTGTATCTCATGGGGGTATGAGATACAAAAAGGTAAGATAAATTCTCCTCCGGATTAGAGAGTAAAAAAATATTTTTATCCCTTAGAAAAATAAAATAAATTTATTTAAATAAATAAAAAAATCTCAACTAAAAAGTTCTAGACAAAAAATAAAATAATTTAATTTTCATTGATGTTATATTTATTTAATTTTTTTAAAGTTCTAGCCAAAAAATAAAATAAAATTTATAAGTCAGATTTAATATTGCTATTATTTAATAAACAATTTAAAAGGTCAAAATAGCCTTTTAAATAGTTATCATTCTTCTTCGTAATATCTCAAATAAACATAAGATTCAATATAACAATTATTTCCTGATATCTAATTTCATAACTAAACAAATATGGAATACACATCATTTTCTAACCAAATAGTCTAGGACTATGTATCTTAAGATTAACAATCCGGTGAATTACAGTCTCCTCTTATCTAATCCGTCTAATTAAACCTATAATAATTCTGAATAATTAAATCTGCATTTTTAGTATTATTGCCGGTCAAAATTAATCCGCAATTCGTACCACGTGATCAATTCTTCCCGTACAAGTGGTTTCCACGTGGATATATGTGGGACCGGTCACGTCTGCGAGAGAATTTGTAATGTGGGCAAGGGATTATTCCCTTTGGATATGCGAATATATTACACTAATCGCATTGATATGCGAATATACGAATCCCCCGGTCCCCACATATAGTTTTTCGATTAGTTAAAAACCATATGAATCGTGGGCTGCTGGTCAATTTACAATTATAGCCCTGCTCTAGTTTCGGAATTTTAATTGTACTCTTGACCTTATGATGGTTGGCCCCATCTTGACATAATGCTGAATTAACGAAATTGCCCTTTTTTACCACTCGGAAAAAGGATGGATCTAATGAATTGTAGCCGACGGATGTGAAGCACTCATATCAAATCGGACGGTTCAAGTAATTTTGTCAAATTAACTCTGACTAAAAAAGTTAAAGGGTAAAACATCTATACAGCAAGTCTTATAATTTTAATATAATTACACTGATTTCTCTTTTAATAAGGTTATAGAGACCAAAATTAATGTAAATAATATGAAAATACAAAAATATATAAGATAAAATTTATATTTTAATATTAAAAAATGATAATATCATTTTGTCATTCATATAAGTAATGATTTTTTTGATGAAAGGACTAAAATGTGATATAAATTAAAATTTTAAGAGAACCCAGAGTAATTATACTAAACTTGTGAGATTTGCTATTTTTTTTTTTCAAATCTCAGAAAAGGTCAATGTAATTTATCGAAAGTAAAAGTAATTCTATGCCCAGATAAAAAATTATACTTGGAAAAGTATTAAGAACGTATATGCTCACATGAGGCCCATTCAATGTATTTTTATTTTTTAATATTTCTTATTATTCTTACAATAATATTGAAATAATCATATTTATATTTGGGTGATCAGGCCATAAGTTCAAATTTGAAAACTTTTGAGAACATGTTGATATTTGTACAACCAAAAAGTTATGTCCGTGCTGATTTGCTTGCAAAAGGGGCCCTTGTTAACAGGGAAGGTTTAGTAGATGCGCCCTCTGTTTTGGCTACAGCTTTAGATAGAGATACATGGGGCTTGGTTCCTCCTGTAGTATTTTTCTTTAGTTTTGGCTTCGGCCGGAGTTTACCAAAAATAAAAATAAAAAAGTTATGTGACAACATATTTAAGTAAACATATTCAATTTTTTTTACTGATTATGAAAAGCTATAGCAATTTATTTAAAATTCTTTAAGCTTATGTGTGAGTGATTTTCCGATCACACTGCCCTTCTTAGTAATTCAGCTGTAGAACACAAGCAGAATAGATGGCACCTTGCTGTCCTGCACAAAAAGAAAAGGCTCCGGCGGTGGTTCTTCCACCCGGGGGCACTCCGACGATCAAGTCAGTATATTTCTCAATTATATTCAGGTATTCAACTCACAAGCTTGAGTATCAAAAACATACCTTAGACCCATGGGGGTGCCTCTCTTTTATAGCCAATACAATCCTAGTCCCAATAGGAGCCTAACTCCAATGGACTCAGGATTACTGCTAATCTGGAACTCCCAGTGGGATTAGGATAAACCCTCTAAGAGTTTCATCTTTACCCAAACTGAAGTCTTCTCTCAATCTAGGACTCTTGTCCTTTATCTGCTTATCTCGGATTCCGATATCTTCGGAGATAACCTCGGCAACTCCGAGATTACCTCGGCATAACTACCACGACACGTGGCACCTCGGCTGACACGTCGGCGTCACCATGCCATATCCCCACAACTGCCCCCTAGGTTCTATTACCTCGGCATTCTGAGGTGATGGAACCTATATTGTTCTTCTTTCCAGTACGTCGGCGTCAGAACTCTTCAGCCGAGGTCATTCTTTTAAAGCCGACATGTCTTCTTTCAAGAACAAGAATTCAAATGAACTCCTCTACGCGCATGAGCTGACATGCATCACTTCTCAACCGTTTCTCGTACGTGTTTTATTTTCATTGGCCCGTGCCTGTGACGCGCTTGTAAGCCGTCTTTCATCCGTCTGCGCCGTCTGACGCATGCGTTGCTCTAGGCGCAATAAATGCCTTATTTTGCCGCCGTTTCACATTTTTGACAAAAACTCTTACCTCTCTCCTCTGTCTCTTCACCTTTTCACTTGTTTACTTGCTTTTTCTCTCTCTAAAGCTCTTTCGAATCTGCCATTGCTCTAAGCTCCAAACTCTGCAACTGTCTTCATTCCGCCATTCCTGCGAAGCTTTCGCTACTGTTTCAACCGTCGTCTATCCTCGGCGAATTTCATTCCGGCCTCACTCTATCTGGTAAGCAACTGGCCCTTCTTTCCCAGTTCTTGATCGTTTCTGGAATTTCCTGTTTTTACTGTTCTGCTCAAGCATTTAATTTGTGAATCATTCATCTGAATGCGTCTCATTTTATGATTTTGCACATGTCATGAACACTTTGCACTGTTTCACCACTGTTCTTGGCCCTCAACCCTTTGTAATCTTTGTGTTTCTAATAGCCCATTTTTTGTTCTTGGATCTGAAACTTCGCCTTTGTTTTCTGCCTTTTGTATTTTTTCCAGATCTGTGCCCTTGATCTTCATCTTCATAGTTCTAGGTTTGGGATTTGTTTATAGAACCTTCGATTCTTAGGAAAAACTGAAACAAGCCTTACCTGTAAATATCCAGATTTGTAGCCGAGGTTCTTGCAACCCTTCTGAATTAACTCTCTTTTGACACCTACCCCTTTATATTTAGATTGACGCCATGGGCATGTGGAGACATAGGGTAAACACCCCAACCAAACTCGAATTCTTTAGGCAAGAGTTCTCCATCCCAGATGATGTCCACCTGAGACTAGCTGGGGAGGATGACTCTATTATGCCCACGGATGATACAATGCCTTTTCCCATTGTTGCTTTCGTTGAATGTGGACTTCGGCTCCCACTAAATCCCTTTTTTTGTGAAGTCCTTCACTACTACACCTTGAACCCTATACAACTCACCATCAACTCCTATAGAGTGCTTAACGGTATCATAGCCTTAGCTCGGCAGGAGAATGTTAGGATCACTCTCGCCGACATCCAATACTGTTATACTATGTGCGCCCTTAACCTAAAAGAAAAAGGTTACGTGTATTACCTCAAGCCGAGGTCCACTGAATTCAAAATTGTAGCCGACTTCCCAGACTCTAACAAAGGGGCTGGAGATGACTATCTGATTGCTTCTGGAAATTGGGAGTTTGGCCTAGACGAAGATGTTCATCTTTACCCTCTTCCTCGAACAGTTAAAGAGGGCAAGAGTAAGAGCCCATTGCCAATTACTTAGTTGGTTTTTTTTTTTTTTAAAGTCCTCAAAAATTTTATCTGTTTCTGATGTCACGTTCTTCTTTGCAGACGTTCGCAAGCCACCAAAGGACTTTCGCCAGTCCTATTTTATTGGCAAAGACCTAAAGAAGCTCCTAGACCTTCCGATCTAAAAGCGCAAGGCTCCATTGGTACTGAATTTCATCCCCACGTACAAATCCACTTTGCCCGACGTTCCAAGGAAGAAGAAAAAGCGTCTCTCTCCACCTACTGTCACAACTCAAGCCGATTCTTCATCCCGAACAGATCAGGAGTCCATATCTGTCCCAACCAATCAGCCTTCCACCTCGGCACCATACTTGGTACCAATACCTGAACGAAAACGCCGGCGCAGACTTGTCAAAACTGCCGAAATGGTTCGCCCAAAGCCTATCGCCCAAGATCTCCTAGCCGACCTCCTAACCGACGTTGACGCTGTCCCCACTCAGTCCATGCCACCACCAAAACCAAAAAGAACCAACAAGGCCCAGCCGAAGTCCAAGGCTATTGAGGCTGAGGCTGAAGATGCTCTGCCCATCTCTCAACTGGCCGAGAGCAAGAAGACCGCTTCTACCTCGGTCAAAAGGTCTGCTGAAACTCAACCATCAGAATCCCAAAAATCAAAGAAGCCGAGGTCTTCTTCTGCGACGACTTCAAAGTCCAAAGTACCAAACTTCCCTTGGACGCCCGAGATTACTTTGGAGAATAAGCCGGTCATGGCTACTGGTAGTGCCGACGACATAAATGTCGGCGTTGCACTCAGTACAGCTCTTCTTCTCCTAGGCGATCTGGAAAAGAATGCTGAGATGAGTGAATTCGAAAATTACGCTTTCATGCTTCAACGTTGTGTCCAAGTAAGTGCCTTCGCTTAGTAACTTTCTATCTTTTTCCCTTTTCATACTTGTAATAACTTTTTGCTTTGTGTTCTTTCAGGCTGTTCAACATGCTCATTCCTTCTCCATGTAATCTTTCGAGAACAGGGAGAAGTTGACTAACTTGACGCAGGAGTATTCCGCCCTCCAGAAGATCAACAAGGGTCTTCAAGCAAAAATGAAGAAGTTGGAAGATCAAGCCGAGGCTGCTACTAAAGCCCAAAACTTGGCCGAAGAAAAGGCCGATGCTGCTGAAGCTATAAAGAAGGTTGCTGAAGCGCAGAAAAAAGAAGCCGAAGAAAAAGCGGTTCAGGCCGAGAAGGAGCTTCAGCAAGCCTTGGCAACTAAAGAAGCTGAAATCAAGGAGACTGATGAAAAGGCTTATGCCCAGGGCGTGGCCGACGTCACTGAGGACTACAAGCTTCAAGTCAGGCAGGCATGCAACAGGGGATTTTCCCTTGGTTGGATGTCCCTGATAAAAAAAACTTGATCTCCCTGCTGACTCGCCTTTCCGCAACGCCGATGCTATTCCTCTTCTATTTCCTCCTTCTCCACCACCAAGTCAGGCTGAAGAAGAATCTGAGTCTGAGTCTGAGGGTGAAGATAAAAATGATGATGATGCTTTAGTAAGGAAGCCCAAGGGTGCCAACGAGACCAAATCTCCTCCTCAGGATGATCAAGTCCTAGACCTGACTCATGAGGAGGATGAGGAGGTTATTAAGGATGCTATTCCTGAACAAGTATCATCCGATGTTCCTCCAGTTGAGAAGAGTCTTGATCAAACACTTGCTGAGATTGATGCCGAAATTGTGGTAGAAAAAGATGCCGAGGTGGTTCTTCCAGAGTCCTCTGAGGTCCCAGCCCAACCATCTGCTGATGTTGAGGAATCCTGAATGTCTTTTGTACTCTTTTCTTTTGTTTTCTGAACAATGTAAGCTTCCTTTTATGGCCGATGTGCCTTTCTTTGTTACTTCTGAACAATTTGCTTCTGGTAGGCCATAGTGCCTTCTTTCTATACAACTGCAATTGTTTTTCTCTGAATGCTTTAGTTTCTCTTAATTGCTTCTGCATGGTTCTATACTTAGAATACTTTGCATATACTCTTCATACTCCTTCCTTCTTTAAGAAGACATCTCGGGGTTATATACCTCGGGTAAAATAACTACTAACTTTACTTCGGCAAGATTCTGACCTGCAAACTTTTCATAGATTTCAACAAGTGTAAAACATATACTATTCAATGTTAATTCTGCAAACTTTTCATAAGTTTCAACAAGTGTTTTAAACAGTGATCTACTTATAAATTGCTACAAATTTCAACAAAGGTTAAAACAATATACTTAGCTTTACTTCAACCTGTAAATTACTGTAAATTTCAACAGATGATCATATGTCGGCTTAACTTCAACTTGTAAATTGCTACAAATTTCAACAAGTGTTAAGCATCTTTTTTTGTTTAGCCAACCAATAGATTGCCATAAGTCTGTAGGTAATAGTATCGGCTTCACTTCGACTTGTAAATTGCTACAAATTTCAACAAGCGAAGAGAAACAGTAATCTCGGCTTAACTCCCACTTGTAAATTGCTACAAATTTCAACAAGTGGTAAACTTTGTATCGGTTTGACTAACTTGTAAATTGCTACAAATTTCAACAAGTGGTAAACTTTGTATCTGTTTGACCGACTTGTAAATTGCTACAAATTTCAACAAGTGGTAAACTTTGTATCGGTTTGACCAACTTGTAAATTGCAACAAATTTCAACAAGTGGTAAACTTTGTATCGGTTTGACCAACTTGTAAATTGCTACAAATTTCAACAAGTGGTAAACTTTGTATCTTTGCCTTCTCTCTGCCCCCAATGTGAACCTGAGTTTCACTCGGGTTCTCATTGCTTAGAGATAACATTATGCATTCATAAGTCTTGGGGAATTCTGTAAAGATTTTATCGATGACGTCGGCAAAATACAATGAATATCTTAATGATAGAAAAATTTCAAATTACAAGTGTTCCAGGGTCTTGGCAATGCTTTGCCCTCATTGTCTTCAAGTCGATAAGCTCCATTGCCTAACACCGAAGTAATTCTGTAAGGTCCTTCCCAGTTTGGGCCAAGCTTGCCCTCTCTGGGATCCTTCTTGTTGCCGACGACTTTTCTCAGGACTAGGTCGCTGACTTGAAAATCTCTTGGGTTGACCTTCTTGTTGTAAGCTCTGGCCAGCTGTTGCTGGTATACTGCAAGCTGAATTGCAGCCTTCTCTCTTCGTTCTTCCAAAAGATCCAGATCTCGAGCTAAGAGTATGTCATTGGTCCCATTCTCAACTCCCTGGGTTCGGATCCCTGGGATGCCGACTTCTAGTGGAATGACTACTTCTGTGCCATAAGCTATGGCAAAGGGGGATTCCCCTGTTGATCTTCTCGGCGTAGTCCGATATGCCCAAAGGACATTGGGTAATTCGTCTACCCACTTTCCTTTTGCTGCCTGCAGCCTCTTATTTATTCCATCCAAAATTACTTTGTTGGATGCTTCTGCTTGCCCATTACTTTGGGGGAAACTTGGTGTTGAAAAGTAATTCTTGATCTTGAATTTCGCACAAAAGTTCTTGATAAGTTTGCTGTCAAACTGCGTTCCGTTGTCGGCAACGATGGCTCTTGGAATGCCAAATCTGGTGATAATGTTTTTCCATATGAAATTCTTGACGTCCACATCTCGGATTTTGGCAAGAGGTTCTGCCTCTGTCCACTTTGTGAAATAATCTGTTGCTACCAGCAAGTATTTTCTTTGCCCAGTTGCTTGGGGAAGTTGTCCAACCAGATCCATGCCCCATTGGGCAAATGGCCAAGGGCTGGATACCGGATTCAGGTCAGCAGCTGGCTGATGAATCAAAGGTGCAAACCTTTGGCATTGTTCGCACTTCTTTACGTATGCTTCTGCATCTTTTTGCATGTAGGGCCACCAATACCCCTGGGTAATGGCCCTATGGGCTAATGATCTGCTCCCAGTGTGGCTTCCACAAATTCCTTCATGAATTTCATATAAAAAATCTTCAACTTGTAAAGGGTGTACGCACTTTAAAAGGGGTCCAGTGAAGGACCTTCTGTAGAGATGTCCGTCCGCAGTCAGGCTGAATCTTGCCGACTTCAACCTGACTTTGTGTGCCTCCTTGCGGTCTTCTGGCAGCTTTCCTTCTTTAAGGAATGCAACAATTGCGTCTATCCAGCTTGGCCCCATGTCCACACACATTGCTTCTTGCTTTGCGTTCTGTGGTTCTATGCTCGGGCCCGACATATAGTCAATCATAATTGTTCTTTTTTTTCCAGTCTGTATTGAACTTGCCAGATTGGCCAACGCGTCGGTGTGGCTGTTATCATCTCGGCTTACTTGGAGAAGTCGGCAGTTTTGAAACAGGGCTGCCAATCTAATGACTTCTTTTGCATATGCCGACATCCTCTCGTCTCTGGCTGCAAATTCTCCTGTTGACTGGTTAACAATTAACTGTGAATCACAAAAAACTATTACCTCATCTGCTTCTGCTGTTGCTGCCAGCTTTAGTCCTGCAATTAATGCTTCGTATTCTGCTTCATTGTTTGAGGCCTTGAACCCCAAACGGATGGATTGTTCTATTATTTCTCTATCTGGGGATATCAGCAGCACTCTTGCCCCCGCTCCTTGTCGGTTTGAACTTCCATCGACAAATAGTCTGAATGAGTTGCCGATGTAGATGCTACAGGGTCTGAGCTTTTCCTTCCTTTGTTCCTTGGCCTTTGGCTGGGATTCTCCCTGCTTGCTGGGACCTCGTTCATCTTGGCTCAACGGAGCCCGATGTTCGATGGGCTCAGGCGTGAATTCTGCCACGAAGTCGGCCAAAACCTGGCCCTTAATCGCTGTTCTGGGCCTAAACTCCAGGTCATACTGGCCCAAGGCCACTGCCCACCTTGCAATTCTTCCTGTTAAGTCTCCTTGTTGCAGCAAGGACTTCAGTGAGTGCTCTGTTAGCACTACAATCTTGTGTGCCTGGAAGTAGTGGTTCAACTTTTTTGAGGCCATTACTAAGGCCAGCATTAACTTTTCTAGCGATAGATACCTTGTTTCTACGTCGGCCAAGGTTTTACTTACATAATAGACAGCCTTCTGTTCTCCCTGCTCTTCTCGGATTAGCACTGCACTTACTACGTGTTCTGACACGGCTAAGTACAGAAACAACTCCTCCCCAGGTTCAGGTATTGAAAGGACTGGGGCCGTGGTCAGATACTTTTTTAGGTCGGCCAAAGCGGCCTCACATTCTTCAGTCCATAGGAAATCAACGGTCTTTTTTACCAGGTTGAAGAAGGGTTTACACTTGTCTGAACTTCGGCTTATGAACCTGTTTAGGGCTGCGGCCCTGCCAGTGAGCATTTGAACCTATTTTGCCGATGTCGGGCTCTGTAGATCTAGGATGGCCTTGATCTGATCTGGGCTGGCCTCTATTCCCCTTCTTGTTACCAGGTACCCTAGAAACTTACCAGATCCGACTCCAAACGTGTATTTAGATGCGTTGAGTTGGAGCCGATATGTTTTAAGTATTTCAAATACCTCTTTCAGGTCGGCAAGATGACTCTTAGGCTCCTTGGTCTTCACGACCATGTCATCGATGTAGACTTCTACTGTTTGGCCTATCAGGTGCTTGAACATTTTGATTACCAGCCTTTGGTAGGTTGCTCCTGCGTTCTTCAGCCCAAAAGGCATCACCCTGTAGCAATACAGGCCTTTTGGGGTGATGAACGCTGTCTTCTCCTCGTCTGGGGGGTACATGGCTATCTGGTGGTACCCCCTGTAAGCGTCCAGGAAGCTCATCCTTCCATGTCCAGATGTGGCATCTACTAATTGATCGATTTTGGGCAGAGGAAAGCTGTCTTTGGGACAGGCCTTATTCAGGTTTGTAAAATCTACGTAGACCCTCTATTTACCGTTTTTCTTCTTTACCACCACAGTGTTTGATAGCCATGTTGGATAATTGACTTCTCTGATGGCCTTGGCTTCCAAGAGTCTGTTTACTTCTTCCTCCACTGCTTCGACGTGCATCAACGTCGGTCTTCTAACTAGTTGTATTACAGGTTTAGCCGACCTGTCGACGTTCAGTTTGTGACATGTGACCTTGGGGTCAATGCCAGGCATTTCATAAGGTGTCCAGGCGAATACCTCTATGTTTCTTCTTAAAAAAGCTTCCAGTTCTTTCTCTTCTTCTTCGGTTAAGCCTGAGCCAAGAAGAAAGAAGCGCTCTTCATCGCCCTCCTGGACGAGGATTTTCTTCAGTGTTTCCTCGCTCTTCTCGGCCGGCTCCTTGCCGACATCATCTAGGACTTCCATGTTCTCATCTTCAATCTCTGCCTTCCCTGGTTCTTGTATGTTGCAGGTTGTTTTCATTGCTGCCATGGAGCAATTTTTGGCCTGTAGCTGGTCTCCTCTGACTTCTTCAATCCCATGTTCTGTTGGGAACCGCAATAGTTGATGCAACGTTGAGGGAACTGCCCCCATTGCATGCAACCATGGCCTTCCAAATATGATGTTATAAGGAGAAGGCGTATCAATCACGATGAATTATGTCCTGATCTTCTTAGTGCCGGCCTGTACTTCCAAGTTTGTAGCGCCCAGTGGCCACGTCGGCGTTCCATTGAAGCCGACCATCGGGCTATTCGATTGCTCCATGTCGTCTGGGTGAAGGCCTAGCTCCTTGTAACATCTAACGTACATAATGTCACAAGAGCTGCCTTGATCTTTTAGAATGCGTTTTACTTGGTACTCCCCAACCTGGAGGGATACTACCAAGGCATCATTATGTAGGTGCTGTACCATCTCTAGGTCGGCTTCGGTGAAGGCTATCATTGGTCCCTGGCGCTCCGCTGGCCGATGTCTTTTTTTCCCAACTTGGTAGACATGCTGCAGATGCCTTACCCTTTGAGTCTCTCCTCTGACTTCGTTCTCGTTAACTTTTGAATGAATCACATTAACTATCCGAGGTCCTTCTGCCTGAGGTTGCGGAGGTGGTGGGGCTGCTGGAGCCTGAGGCAATCTTGCATGTTCTTCTCTTGTTCTGGTTTCATCGACAAAGTCTCTCAGGTGGCCTTGCCTTACCGGATCTTCCAAGTGTGCTTTTAGGGCTCTGCAGCCCTGTGTTGTATGTCCGTCTTCATTGTGATAAGCACAATGTCTATCCATGTTTCTTCCCATAAATTCTCCCGGTTCCCTTGCTAGCGTTCTGAAATAGGGCTGGTTTCGAATTTTTCCTAGGACTTTTTGAATTGGAATTCGAAACACGGTTGTCACTGCCTGTTTGGCCCTTAATTCTATCTCTGTTTTGCTGAATCCGTTGTTACTTCGGCCTCGCTTCGGCGAGCCGTTCCCTTTCTCCTGTTTAACTTCCTTGTGGGCCGATGTATCCTCCTCGGCTCGGGCATATTTTTCGATACTTGCCATGAGTTCTTCCATGCTCTTTGGCAGTGTCTTTGCCAAAGATTTCCGCAACGAACAGTTATCTTTCAGGCCGTTCTTGAAGGATACGACCGCCACTTCCTGGTTGCACTCGGGTATTCGATTGAACACCTCGTAGTATCTTTTTGCGTAGGCCCTAAGGCCTTCATCCTGGCTGATCTTCAGAGCCATTAGTGCGTCCACCCTTAATGGCTGCAGCTTGTTTGTCATGAACTTGGCCACAAACATCTCGGCCAGGCCTTCCCACGTCTTCACGCTTCCCTTCGGCAGTTTGTGGAACCAATCTGATGCAATCTCTCCAAAGGACGAGGGGAACACTTTGCAGAGCAATGGCTCGTTTCCACTGTATAGTGCCATTGAATTCAAGAATAATCCAACGTGGAAGTTAGGGTCTGACTTACCATCGTATATTTGAAACCTCGGCATACTGAATCTTTTCAGTGCTTCAAATTTGTCCAATTCTACCGAGAACGGTGTCCTCGGCTTGACGGGCGAGGTTACCTCGGCTTCAGCATTGTGTTCCTTCCTCTTGAGGTAATTTCTCAAGTCTTCTTTGCTACTCCCTAGGGCTCGGCTATCTGTTGACTTTAATCTTTTCGGTACACTACTTTCAGCCTCGTAGGGGGCCCGTTTTGATCTTTCTCCATGGGTTGTGTCGAAGCATAGTGCCTGCCTTTGGACATGCCGATGTTCTCTGGGCTCTTTGTCCTTTGTGTGATATGTCCTCTGGGATTTCTCTTATCTCGGCTCCTCTCGTCCGACTTCCCCGGAAGGCAGGTGAGAGTACCTTGCGCTCCTGGTGTGCTGAGGTGCTTCGGGAATTGTTTTCCTTCCTCCCTTCTGAGTATTAACTGTTGGAATTGGCGTGTCCTGTAGCGGGTATGGTGGCTGCATGACCTTATTTTGCATCATAAAGTTGACGACCGACTGCAGGTCTGCCAACTTGTCTGCTAATTCTTTTACTTCCTCATCCCTTCGTAGGCACCTATCCCTCCATACCTGGAGGTTATCTTCGTTGTAGTATCTGTCCTGGTCTGTCTTCTTTGAGGTGTCGCCCTCCTGGCCGACGTTTTTTCCTCCATGCCCCTGGTTGCGGGTTTCTTTGTTGTGGTTGTCTCCTTCAACGTCAAGGTCGATAGGCCTGCCACTCCCAGCGGGAGCGTCGTCCCCAACCTTCTCGTTTTGTGCGTTATTAGCCATCTATTCGTCTTTCTTTCCCACAGACGACGCCAAATTGTGTGAGTGATTTTCCGATCACACTGCCCTTCTTAGTAATTCAGCTGTAGAACACAAGCAGAATAGATGGCACCTTGCTGTCCTGCACAGAAAGAAAAGGCTCCGGCGGTGGTTCTTCCACCCGGGGGCACTCCGACGATCAAGTCAGTATATTTCTCAATTATATTCAGGTATTCAACTCACAAGCTTGAGTATCAAAAACATACCTTAGACCCATGGAGGTGCCTCTCTTTTATAGCCAATACAATCCTAGTCCCAATAGGAGCCTAAGACTCAGGATTACTGCTAATCTGGAACTCCCAGTGGGATTAGGATAAACCCTTTAAGAGTTTCATCTTTACCCAAACTGAAGTCTTCTCTCAATCTAGGACTCTTGTCCTTTATCCGCTTATCTCGGATTCCGATATCTTCGGAGATAATCTCGGCAACTCCGAGATTACCTCGGCATAACTACCACGACACGTGGCACCTCGGCTGACACGTCGGCGTCACCATGCCACGTGTTGGTACTCAGAAAATATATCCCTACAGCTTATAATCTAAAAAGGTATAATTATAAAAATTAATTTATAAATAATACCAAATACAGTTATTATAAATAAATATAATTATTATAACATTAGTGTTATTTTATCAAAAAGTGAATCACATCACATTCATGTGGACAATTCAATTTTATTAAAGTAAAATTACTTTAAAAAGTTAAGATTGAGGGGGGTGGGGAGTCGATTCCACTAACCATTTTGCGTGTGAAGAAGTAAGCTAATTCTTTTGTGATGTTATTTCCGTCGGATAATGGACGTTGTGCGTCACGACTATGAAATTTGTCAATCTTTAAAGTCTTCACTAAAATGCATTTGTGGTCATGTCCCATTTGTCGAGTAAATAGACGTCGGTCGTTTGATAATTTACTGCTTTAATTTAAAATTTTAAAAATGAATAATTTATTGTATAAAGATAAGATTTTCTTTTCTTTTTATTTTTTGTATATTTTTTCGTAAAAAATTAAAAAATCATTTCAACTATATTAATTTTTTGAGTAATGCACCAATAAATCCCAAAATAGGAACTTGTGAATCATTTAATCCTGTGTTTTATCTTATAGACTGGTACGTCCCGTTTTATATCCGTTTTATATAAAAGTACATATTTTACCGTGATGTTAGAGCGTAAAGTTTGTAATATGTGAGTAATTTAGGGATTGAACAATGCTTCAATTACGTTAGTACCCCAAAATCTTACTATAGCCTGTTTTAGTTTTCCAGCTGTTATGATCTTCACGAAAGAGATGAGTGTGGGAAAGAATATATTCCCAATGTTAATGCAGTGAAATGGATTTTATGTGATGTTGCTAATCTTGGTAATGTTGACTCGTCATTGTGTTTTTCTAATTTGGTATTTGGGTCGTTGAAATCCTAGGAATACGAATAGTGTCTTGGTGTAATTGAATTGATTGACGTTGGCGATGGGTTTCCGGCGAGTCTAGTTCATCAGTGTTTGGAAGGCAGCGTTGGATTTGTTTTGTAATGGCATCAGGTATGGGGTTCGTTTGATAGACAAGGAAATTTTTTACCATAATGGGTTTTGGGTTTTTTTGGTTTTTGTTTTTGTTTTTGGGGTAAATGATGTATGCAGTGATGTTGGTAGTATGGGTAAACATGCATTTTTGCGTATATGTTGGAGCATAAATGTATGAATGCAGCGTGATGTTGATATGAGGGTAATGTATGAAAGCAACGTGATGTTTGGTTGAGGTTGGGTGGGGTAGCATGCGATGATGACATGGTTTGATTTTGTGTATATATTAATATAAGAAACGTTGAATGTGGGTGTGATGGGTGTGGCGTTGTGTAGCATATAGTGGTTGTGTGCTGGGTGTTTGAAGAAATCGTGTGTTGTATTTAAAATTTGTCGTGTGGAATTTTATTGTTTTGATGTGCATGTTGGTGTTCGAGTGCAACGTGAAAAAGGGTTGAGGGTAAGTATTAGGTGGGGGCTTGTTAATGGGAAGTTTGTTGTGGTTGGTAATTAGTTACAAATTGGTGTGCGCTGTGCTCGATATTAATGTGAGTAAGTGATTGTAACATCATACATCAGTTGTGATAACCCGTTATGCATTGTTTGTTGTTGTAATGTTATTATCGTTTCACGAAATGAAACAGGGACGAAATCAACGCATCATCCACACCCTCCCATTAACGCATAACTGGTTCCACACTTTACATAAACCCAACATCAACAAATACCAAATGGAAATATAAAAAATTGCCTTCCAAATTGATGCACAAACATCATTTAACAGAATTCCCAAAAATTAGCCCACATCAATACGAAATGGAAATGTTAAAAGTTGCCTTCTACATTGACACCCAAACATCATTTAATAGAATCCCTCAAAATCTGCCACAATGGGTAAAGATGTAAACTCCATCCACACTCTACCAATTTAAAATATTCCTGATCATCAAAATAGGACCAAACGGTGCATAAAAAAAAATACAAGACTAAATGAGGCAACATTCTATAATTTGGGATTTACCAATAATTTTTTCTAATTTTTTTTATCTTATATTTTAATCAAAATTAAAAAATTATTAAAATATTTTATTCCCAAACAATGTGTGAGAACACATTGCTCAAAAACGCATAACTGGACAAAGGGGAATGGATGGTTAATGTATGAAAGTCAAAAGGAAATGTCTTTTTCTTTAGAAATGAAAGTGAGATTGATGAATGCCATCTGAAAAAAGATGTTCCATTCTAAAGGAATGCTACCAGGGGCGGAGGGAAGGAGGGCTTAGGGGGTCACACGTTTTCTGAGTTTTGGAGTTTTTTTTTTTTTTTTTAAGTATAAAGAAAATATTTTATATAAAAAAATTATAAAAATATTATTTAGAGTGAAATGTCAATGATATTTTTAAAATTATAAGAACAATAATGATTGTTTTGATTAAAAATAAAGAGATTACGATATTATTATCTATGAGAATTTCAATATAATGGTGATCTCTATCATTATTGATATGTAAATATAATTAATTTTAATGAAAATATAGAATTTATTGAATTGTTAGTTACATTTAATATGCAGGGTTCACCCTCCATGTGTTTCTTTATTATTGATTGGTAATATCACATGTCAATGATTGCGTTGTATGACTATTATATTGAATTTTTACGCATATTTTGTATAAAAAAATTACTTTATCATTATATAATTTATTTTAAAACCTTATATCCATGACTTTTTTTAATGTTGTTCATGATACACTAATTACAAATAACATATTCACTTTATTTGGTTTGAGTTTTCTGAAAACACTTTTCAAAAAATTCTACGTTTTTATTTTTCGTATTTTTTTGTTTTATTGAATTTTTTTAATATTTTAAGCAATTTTTTTAATTTTTAGACACACCTAATATAAATATACTTAAAAAGTATAATTTTTGAAAAAATCTTTAAAAAAGTCACTGAATATCAAAAATATAAAAAAAATACAAAAAATCAATACATTTTTAGTATTTTTATGTATTTATTAATTTTTAAAAATATTTTTTCACAAATATTTTATTTTTTTTAAATACATCATGTACCTAAAAAAGTAAAAAAAAAATGCTTAAAATTTTAAAAATATTCACTAAAAACAAAAAAAATAAAATAAAAAATAAAAAACTTAATTCAAAAAACTCAAACCAAATACGTTGATTTATTTATTTATTTATTTTATATTTCTTGAAGTCAATCGTAAAAATTTATATGAAATATTTTTGTAAATATTTTTAATGTTGTAATTAAGAAGTGCCCTCTCTGACTTCTTTTCTTGGCTCCGCCACTGAATGCTACAATAATTATTTATTTTTATTATTTAATGTGTTTGTTTAGTTATCAGTATTGCAATGATAATATACATTAATATTGTTTTAATAAGTAAAATAGTAAGTATAGTATAGTACAAAAATAAAGACAAGTGTAATATTATTGCTGATTCAGATAATTGGGTCTATGATGACATTTTTTTAAAAAATTATGTTTTATTTATTGTATCATTTGTCATTACTGTATTACACTGAATTTCTTAGAGTTTGGAAAAAAAATGTGTTTGGTTTGTGTTTTGAGATAATTTTTTTAAAAAAAAATTTGGGGAGAAAGTTTAGAAATTTTTTTGATTTATTTGGTTGTATGTTTTGAAAATAGTTTTGAAATTTGAGAGTTTGGGATGATTTGATATTTTGTTATAATTAAGTGTGTGAAAGAAAAAGTGCTTGAGAAAGAGAGAGAAAAAGTGATTGATTGATGTGTAATAGAGAGAGAAGTAATTTTAAATTTTTTGAAAATTTGTAACCAAACATATTTTTGAAAATTTTAGTCCAGAAACATGTTTCAAAACACAAACCAAACACACCCATAAGTCTCATAAATTTGACATAATTATACTAATTTTTCTTTTATTAAAACTAAAAGGACCGAAACCAATGTAAAAACAAGGATAAATTAAGAAAACTTTATATTTCAATGTAAAAGAGAAGATCATCATTTTCAATCTATTATTGATGAAAAAGGGTTGCGGAATTTTTTTTAAGGTTCCTAGTATTAGGATTTTATACGATAAAGGGCATGTAATATTTTCATAATAGTGAGGGTCTCTCAACATTTTTCCAGAGAAATTTTAGTCTAGAGAAATTTTGATCTAGAGAAATTTTCTCTGGTTTGAAATTTCTTTGGTTTTCTCAATTTCTCTATTTTCTCTGTTTTTTGAAACTTTCTTTGTATTTTAAAATTTATATGGGTTGAAATTTATTTGGTTTGCTTACAAATTTCTTTGTGTTGCAACCAATTTTTCTCTAAGTTGAAATTTCTCTGATTTGCTCACAAATTTCTCTATATTTTGATCAATTTTCTCTGATTTGAAATTTCTTTAGTTTACTGACAATTTTCCCTGTGTTTTGACTAATTCATAGAAAAGGGAGAAAGAGAAGAAAGGCCAATTAGTCTTCTGTGGATATCTCGCCACTGTGGAGTGTCAAGTCACTGATGAATTAGAAAGAAACTTCTCTTTTCCGTTTCCAAGAAATAAATTACAAGGGATATAAGTAATGATAATGCAATATGGTCAGTAATGGATGGGTTGGACTGATCTGCGCCTTCAACGGGTTTGCTGGTCATCGAATCCCTGACTCATGCCTGCAAAAAGGTCCGTAGGGGAGCAGTCTCCTCGTGGACACTCCGACGATCAAGTTAGGTTAAGATAAAGAAAATAGTGATAGATAGTGGTTGGTTAGAGAGAGCAGTAAAAGAAGATAAAGAATACCATATATGTTTCCAAACTTACCTGGAAAGCTTCCCTATATCCCTTGTCCATTATTTCCTTGTCCATTCCAAGCTGTCTTGTTGGCCGAAAGTCTATAGCCTAGTTACCATCGTTCATGGTGATTCTGGATACTCCGGTGTGAAGGGTCTTGCTGTATTTAATGTTGTGATAGTCTCATTTAATGACTGATGTGTGGATGCAATAATTTTGCCGAATTTTTGTCTGTTTATGTAGCTAATTCCCTGCTTGACAAGTGTCTGAATGCTATTGGTCCTAGTCTAGCATTAGCTTCTCAAAGCTACTGGGCTTTAATCATGTGACTGCTTGGAAGGCTTGAGACAAGGGTGGATTGAGTCGATCTGGGCCATGAGCTGGGCCCCGTGTCGTGGGCTGGGCCCTTTTGGGTCATGCCCATCAAGTAATAACAAATCAGGTGAAGCATTTGTTACAACCTTGGCTCTAAAAGAGGTAAAATGAAATGTTCACCTAAGAAAAATAAGGTACAAGAAAATAGTGTCTTATTTGCTCCTCTTCTTGGTTTCACTATACAGAACAACTCCAATGATGGTAAGCAAGAAGCCCATCATCCTTGTTGTTGAGATGGGATTCTTAAATATTATAATAGAGATAACTACAGCGACATCACCTTTTGCATTTCCCAGTACTTAGAAAAATTGAAAATTTTCAATCTCAAAGTAGACAAGTGCCACAGAAGAATTTGTTGTGGCCATCTCTTCTTCAATGGTGATGGTCGTGGCAATCACGGTAGTAAAGGAGGTATCGGCATGGGAGGCGAAGGAGGAGGCTACGGCAGGGGAAAGGAAAAGAGAGAGGATGAGAGAGTCGATGCGATATATGGGTATGGGTGAGGGACCTTTGGTTACAAAAAAATATTGTGAACCTCTCCCATTACTAAAAATTGAAGAGGGATGTTAGATTAAATATCCAAAAAGTGTTATGAGAATTAAACATTAAAAAAAATTAATAAAATTATCCCAAAATTATAAAATTTACTATATATATTTTTTAAATTCACAAATGATTTGAAATAAGCTCCTATCCATACATCATCTCTCCATATATCTCCATACTCTTCTCGTAAGTTTCAATCCAGATTTGTATCGATGATCCAAATATTCTGTTTTGTAAGCTCTATAATAAAAGTCATTCATGCAAAAAATCAATTTCATCAGACAATAATAAATACAAGAATAAATTACATTTTGTTTTATAAAATGAATAGTAAATATAATTAAATTTAAACCATCCATTTTATTAAAAAAATGCGATTTGTTCTCATGTTTAAGTTGTCCAATGAAACTAATTTTTACATAAATAACTTTTATTACGGGACTTACAAAATATACAGTTTAGATTATTGTTGCGGATCTATATTAAAAACTACAAAAAATATATATATATATATATATATATAAATATGGAGAAATGGGATACAAAGAGGAGTTTATCTCCGTGTAATTAACCACAAAAGCAATGAAGAGAACTTAATAAAAAAGCAACCTTACAAATAAGATTTTTAAGTAATTATCTTTCTATTTTTAAAAAACACGGAATCCACGACTCAACTAACACGGCTCAAATCATTCCGTTATATTCCCTTTCCTTCCCTTTCTTCCTACCTACCCTTCTCCTTCCCTTCCATTCCGGGGCTGACTGGCTTTAAAAAATAAAATAAAATAACTTTTTTAATAAAAAAATCAACAAATTATTTTAAAAAGTCACACCATATACATTAATTAATGAGTTATGATTCGGACCTCGAATTCGTCCGCCCCGAGTGCCCCGAAATCACGAAACGACGTCGTTTCATGGTTTTATTTTTTTTTTTTTTTTCAGCAGAAGAAGGAAGACGAAGGGGGGGGGGGGGGAGGGGGAGGGGGAGGGGAGGGGAGGAAGAGAAGGACTGGGAGGGGAGGGGGCTAACAAACTCGGGGATGAGGCAGGGGCAGAGGCCGGGGCGGCGAGGCAGAGCCGGAGCTGCGACAAGCGACGGCGGGCGACGATCGGGCGGCTGCGACGAGCGTCGGCGGGCGACGATCGGGCGGCGAGACGACGCCTCTCTCCCTCTCTCTCTCTCTCTCTCTCCCTCTCCCTCTTCTTCCTCTGCGTCGAAAATGACAGAAAAAAAGGAAAAAAAAAAAAAAAAAAAAAAGCCTAAGCCCAAAACGACGTCGTTTTGGGCTTTAGGGGCATTCAGGGCATTCAGATTCGAGGACCAAATCATTTTTGTTAATTAATTAATTAAATTTTTCCCATAATTATCAATTCAATTAAAATAATTATTTCAAACACTTCACTTTTTTCACCTCATAAAAAAATAAAAATCATTAAAAAAAGTCAAGTTCCCAATATATATCTCATTTGGGATTGACTTTTTAAATAATTTTTTGATTTTAAAATTTTTTTTTATAAAAAAGTTAAAAAATTAATGTTTTTGAAAATTTGCAATGATTAATTACTTTTTTATAATTTTTTTAGTCAATAACAAATATTTTTTTAACTTTAAATTTATTTTTTTTTTCAGCGATTCAGGATATCCGAGCCAACTTATATACCCCTTGATCAAGGTTTCGAAAAGTGATTGCGGTAATGCGATTACAATTACGGGATGTAAAGGCCGTAGCATAACGGTTGCGGTAATCGGAATCGTAATTTTTTTTTTGTCTAATTTTTTGCACAATTTGACAAAAACTTACCGATACGTATTTTTTTTTCTTCAGAATCACCAAATTAATTTTTATTATGTGTTTAGATGATAATCATGTAAAATTACTTTTAAAAAATTAATCATGTAATTTTTATTAATTTTACATAATTTTATCATTGGTGGATAAAAATAATTTTAAAAAAATTAAAAATATTTTTTTGACATTTATTTTTGTCAAATTAGTTTATATTTTATCAAATTGACGATTTTACCCTTGAAAAATCTAATAATATTTTCAATTGTCCTTATTTGGAACAAGATTCAAAATTCAGGGTCAAATGTGTTACAATTGAAAAGTCAGGGACCAAAGTGACACAAGTCCCAAACTATAGGGACTATTAGTGTAATTAACCATTTTTATTTTTATTTTTGAAAGGAAGCTATTTAGAATTAGGACTACAAATAAACAGAACCGTTCGTGAACAAGTTCGAGCTTAATTTGATAAGAGCTCATTCGAACTCGGTTCGTCATTTTTTTTTTTTTTTTTTTTTTGCGTTCGAACTCGAGTTCATTAAAATTTTAATAAACAAATCCAAACATACTAAAGTTTGGTTCGCAAACTCAGCTCGTTAGTTGTCTCGTTTAATATTTATTATGTATATATTAAATAATGTAAAAACATGTACAAAAAATAAGATAAATATATTATTTATATATTTAAAAAATATAAATATAAATAACAACTAATTATAGATAATATATTTATATAATAGTGGTTAGTAAAGTATTGATTTTTTTTTAGTATGTTTATATATATTGTATAATTAAAATTTTAATTGTAACTTTAGTTTCATATGCAATTATGAATTTACAAATTTTTAAATTTTTTGATTCGTTAAGACTCGTGAACAAGTTTGAACTCGAGTCAAACTCAAGCCAACTTGGGTCGAGCTCGGTTCGTTAAATTTTTATTGAGCTCGAGCTCGAGTTCGAACTAGTTAAAATCTTAATAAATAAATCCAAACATATTAACGCTCGATTTGGCTTGGTCTGGCGCGGCTCAACTCGTTTATAGCTCTATTTAGGCCTCGTTTGGGAACATGGTATTTTAGTAACTTTTTGATTTTTTGGCTAAAATATAAGGTAAAAAAAACTAGTATGTTTGAAATGACTTTTTTATTTTTTTACGAAAAGATGTACAAAAAGTAGAGAGAAAAAGAAATGTTTGATTTTTTGGTATAAGTCATAAGGTTTTTGATTTTTTTAGTAACTTTTAAATTTTTAGGCTAAAACTATAACATGCTAAACGAGGCCTTAGAATATTGTAAAAAGGTGTGTAACGGTGTGTAATAGGTCATTACAGTCATTACGGTACCACTACTGCCATTATGTAACACAATAACGACCATTACACATGTAAATTTTCATCACACCGCAAAAGCGAATGTTATGGGTATTGCCTAACCGTTATGTAACACTGTTTTTTGAGACATTTTCACGACTAATTCTCTTTCCTGTCTGATCAAAAATAGGCCATTCACATTGAGATTAAAAAATTACTTTTTTGCAACCTAACCTTAAGAATTAAACCTTTGAATAATGGTATAGAAACACACTCACTAACCACCCGAACAACCCCAATCGATCCCAAACAAGACTATAATTGAGAAGAAAAAGTAGTTGTCATGACTTGTTCTTCAACCTAGAAAAGACTTTCTCAGTGGTCAGTCAAACGAAGAACTGTGGGGTTATATTTTTGTGTATCAACACGTGGGAAGGCGACGCCGACGTGTCAGCCGAGGTCCCACGTGTCGCTGTAAGTTTCTGCTGAAGTCATCTAAGTTTGCCGAGTTTATTCTCGAAGATATCTTAATCCGGATGAAAGCCTACAACCTCGGCTTACCCTGCAATGGCCGAGCTACCCGCAGAAGATTAAAGCCGAGGTAACTGTCAGACCGACCATACCAGCCAATATAAAATATTATCTTGGTAGGTGGATGTCCAACTATGTGGAGAAAGCCATCATTTCACCAACTAAGTGGCCTCGAGGCCATAAGAGTTGATCATGAGGCCATTAGAGGCCATGTTAAGGAATGAAGAGCTTTTGCCTGGAAAGCTGCCAAAAGTGCATCAGTGGGCTGGCAAGACAGCTCAAAAGTTAGTGGCTTCTCCACTAACTTCACTGGTATATATGGAGAGATCAATGGACGGAAAGTGGGGGGGGGGAATTCATTCTGTACTGAGCATATACAACTACAAGCTAATTGTAACGCTTACAATTATATGCTTAAAGAGTGAGAGAGTTCCAGAGAGTTAATTGTAATATTTACCAATCATTCAATAGTGAATTACCTCGGCCTCCCGTGGACGTAGGCAATTATTGCCGAACCACGTTAAATCCTTTGTGTCTTTGTGTTAATTATCTGTGCCATCTATTCTGCCTGTGTTTTTACCGCTGAATCACTAAGATAGGCAGTGTGATCGGAAAATCACTTACACAATTTGGCGCCGTCTGTGGGAACGAAAGACGAATAGATGGCCAGTAACGCACAAAACGAGAAGGTCGGGGGCAACACTCCCGCTGGGAGTGACAGGTCTATTGACCTTGATGTTGAAAGAGACAACCACAACAACAAAGCCCGTGGCCAGGGGCACGAAGGGAAAGACGCCATCCAGGAGGACAGATACTACAAGGAGGATAACCTCCAAGTATGGAGGGAACGGTGCATACGAAGGGATGAAGAAGTCAAGGACCTAGCAAACAAGTTGGCCGACCTGCAGTCGGTCGTCAACTTCATGATGCAAAATAATGTCATGCAACCACCATACCCACTGCAGGATACGCCGATCCCAGCAGTTAAAAATCAGAATGGAGGAAGAAAGGTAATTCCTGAAGCATCCCAACCCCAACATTCCAGGAGCAAGAGGCATTCTCAACCGCCCTCCGAGGAGGTCGGACGAGGGGAATCCAGACAAGAAAAGTCCCAGAGAACGTGCCATACAAAGGATCATGAAACCAGAGAACATCGGCATGTACAAAAGCGGGCTCTCTGCTTCGACACAACCAATGGAGGAAGATCAAAACGGGCACAAGACGAGGCCGAGAGCAGTATGCCAAAGGGACTCAGATCGACAGATAGCCGAGCTCCGGGGAGGAGCAAAGAAGATTTGCGGAATTACCTCAAGAGAAGGGAACAGAATGCTGAAGCCGAGGTCACCTCACTCGTCAAGCCGAGGACTCCATTCTCGGGAGAGCTGGACAAATTTGAAGCTCCAAAAAGGTTCAGCATGCCGAGGTTTCAAATCTATGACGGTAAGTCAGATCCTAACTTCCATGTTGGATTATTTTTAAACTCAATGGCGTTATACAGTGGAAACGAGTCCTTGCTATGCAAAGTATTTCCTTCGTCCTTTGGGGAAATTGCATCGGACTGGTTCCACCGATTACCGAAGGGAAGCGTAAAGATGTGGGAAGGACTGGCCGAGATGTTTGTGGCCAGATTCGTGACGAACAAACTACAGCCATTAAGGGTGGACGCACTAATGGCTTTGAAGATCAGCAAGGATGAAGGCCTTAGGGCCTATGCAAAAAGGTACTATGAAGTGTTCAACCGGATACCCGAATGCAACCAGGAGGTGGCGGTCGTGTCTTTCAAGAACGGCTTGAAAGAAGATTGTTCACTTCGGAAATCTTTGGCAAAGACACTGCCAAAGAACATGGAGGAACTCATGGCGAGGATTGAAAAATATGCCAGAGCCGAGGAAGATACATCGGCACCAAAGCAGGTCAAACAGGAGCAGGGGAATGGCTCGCCGAAACGAAGCCGAAGTAACAACGGATTCAGCAAGGCAGAGGTAGAGCTGAGGGCTAAACAAGCAGTAACAACCGTGTTCCGAATTCCGATTCAGAAGGTTCTAGGAAAAATTCGGAGCCAGCCCTATTTCAGAACACCAGCAAGGCAACCTGGGGAGTTTATGGGAAGAAACGCGGACAGACACTGTTCGTATCACAATGAAAACGGGCATACAACGCAAGGTTGCAGAGCCCTCAAAGCACACTTGGAAGATCTGGTGAGGCAGGGCCACTTGAGGGACCTTGTTGATGAAACCAGAACAAGAGAAGAACAGGAAAGGCTGCCTCAGGCTGAAGAAGCCCCACCACCGCCGCAACCTCGGGCAGAAAGACCTCGGGTAGTAAATGTGATTCATTCCAAGGTGAATGAAAACGACGTTCGGGGAGAAACCCAACGAGTAAAACATCTGCAGTATGTGAACCAGGTCGGACTGAAAAGACCTCGGCCAGAAGATTGCCAAGGTCCGATGATAACCTTCACCGAGGCCGACCTAGAGATGGTCCAGCATCCACATAATGATGCCTTGGTAGTATCCCTCCAGGTTGGGGAGTGCCAAGTAAAACGCATCCTAATAGATCAAGGCAGCTCATGCAACATCATGTACGTTAGATGTTACAAGGAGCTGGGCCTTCACTCTGATGACCTGGAGCAGTCGGACGGCCCGATGGTCGGCTTCAACGGAACGCCGACGTGGCCCCTTGGTGCCATAACCTTGGACGTACAAGCAGGCACAAAGATGATCAAGACTGAGTTCATTGTGATTGACACTCCATCACCATACAACATCATCATTGGCAGGCCGTGGTTGCATGCAATGGGGGCAGTCCCCTCAACATTGCACCAACTACTGCGCTTCCCCACAGAACATGGGATTGAAGAAATCCGAGGAGATCAACTGCAGGCAAAGAATTGCTCCATGGCAGCAATGAAGACTACCTGCAATATTCGAGAACCAGCCAAGGCCGAGATTGAAGATGAGGACATGGAAGTCCTAGAGGATGTCGGCAAGGAGCCGGCCGGGAAGAGTGAGGAATCACTGAAGAAAATCTTCGTTCAAAAGGGCGATGAAGAGCGCTTCTTTCTTCTCGGCTCAGGCTTAGCCGAGGAAGAGGAAAGAGAACTAGAGGCATTTTTTAGAGCAAACATAGAAGTGTTCGCCTGGACACTTTATGAAATGCCTGGCATTGACCCCGAGGTCACGTGTCACAGACTGAATGTCGACAGGTCGGCTAAACCAGTGGTGCAGCGAGCCAGAAGGCCGACGTTGGTACACGTCGACGCAGTGGAAGAAGAGGTTGACAAACTTCTAGAGGCCAGGGCCATCAAAGAAGTCAATTACCCGACATGGTTATCAAACACTGTGGTGGTGAAGAAGAAAAATGGCAAATGGAGGGTTTGCGTAGACTTTACAAGCTTAAATAAGGCCTGCCCCAAAGACAGCTTCCCTCTACCAAAAATTGACCAGCTGGTGGATGCTACATCGGGACATGGAAGGATGAGCTTCCTAGACGCTTACAGGGGGTACCACCAGATAGCCATGTACCCACCAGACGAGGAGAAGACAGCATTCATCACCCCAAAAGGCCTGTACTGTTACAGGGTGATGCCTTTTGGACTAAAAAATGCAGGAGCAACCTATCAAAGGCTGGTAACCAAGATGTTCAATCACCAGATAGGCCAAACAGTGGAGGTTTACATCGACGACATGGTTGTAAAGACCAAAGAGCCAAAAAATCATCTTGCGGACCTAGCTGAGGTATTTGACATACTCAAAACATATCGGCTCCGACTAAATGCATCAAAGTGCGCGTTTGGGGTCGGATCTGGTAAGTTTCTGGGATACCTGGTAACAAGAAGGGGAATAGAAGCAAGCCCAGATCAGATCAAGGCTATCCTAGATCTACAGAGCCCAACCTCGGCAAAACAGGTTCAAATGCTCACTGGCAGGGCCGCAGCCCTAAACAGATTTATAAGCAGAAGCTCGGACAAATGTAAACCCTTCTTCAACTTGGTAAAAAAGTCTGCAGATTTCCTGTGGACTGAAGAATGTGAGGCTGCATTGGCCGAACTAAAGAAGTATCTAACCACGGCTCCAATCCTCTCAACGCCGGAGCCCAAGGAGGAGTTGTTTATGTACTTAGCCGTGTCCGAGCACGCTGTGAGCGCAGTTCTAATCCGAGAAGAGCAGGGGGACCAGAAGGCTGTCTACTATGTAAGTAAAACTTTAGCCAGCGCTGAAACAAGGTACTTACCACTGGAGAAGTTAATGCTGGCCTTAGTCATGTCCTCAAAAAAGTTGAATCACTACTTCCAAGCACACAAGATTGTGGTACTAACAGAGCACCCATTGAGGTCCCTGTTACAACAAGGAGACTTAACAGGGAGAATTGCAAGGTGGGCAGTGGCCTTGGGCCAATATGACCTGGAATTCAAGCCCAGAACAGCAATTAAGGGCCAAGTTTTGGCCGACTTTGTGGCAGAATTCACGCCGGAGTCCATCGGAAGTCGGCCTCCGTTGAGCCGAGATGAACAAAGTCCTAGCAAGCCAGAAGAATCCCAGCTGACAACAAAAGAGCAAAAGAAGGAAAAGCTCAGACCTTGCAGCATCTACATCGGCGACTCATTCAGACTCTTTGTAGATGGAAGTTCAAACCGACGAGGAGCAGGGGCAGGAGTACTACTGATATCCCCAGATGGAGAGATCATAGAACAGTCCATCCGTTTGGGGTTCAAGGCCTCAAACAACGAAGCTGAATATGAAGCATTGATTGCAGGACTAAAACTGGCAGCAGCAGCAGAAGCAAATGAGGTAATAGTTTTTTGTGATTCACAATTAATTGTTAACCAGTCAACAGGAGAATTTGCTGCCAGAGATGAGAGGATGTCGGCATATGCAAAAGAGGTGATCAGATTAGCCGAGTTATTTCAGAATTGCCGACTTCTTCAAGTTAGCCGAGATGATAACAGCCACGCCGACGCGTTGGCCAATCTGGCGAGTTCAATGCAGACTGAAAAGACGAGAACAATCATGATCGACTACATGTCGGGCCCGAGCATAGAACCACGGCACGCAAAGCAAGAGGCAATGTGTGTAGACATGGGGCCGAGCTGGATGGATGCAATTGTTGCATTCCTGAAGGAGGGAAAACTGCCAGAAGATCGCAAGGAGGCACACAAAATCAGAATGAAGTCGGCAAGGTTCAGCCTGACTGCGGATGAACATCTCTACAGAAGGTCCTTCACTGGGCCCCTTTTAAGGTGCGTACACCCTTTACAAGTTGAAGATTTTCTATATGAAATTCATGAAGGGATTTGTGGAAGCCACACTGGGGGCAGATCGTTAGCCCATAGGGCCATTACCCAGGGATATTGGTGGCCATACATGCAAAAAGATGCCGAAGCATATGTGAAGAAGTGCGAACCCTGTCAACGGTTTGCACCCTTGATTCATCAGCCAGCCGCCGACCTGAATCCAGTATCCAGCTCTTGGCCGTTTGCCCAGTGGGGCATGGATCTGGTCGGACAACTTCCCCAAGCAACTGGGCAGAGGAAATACCTGTTGGCAGCAACGGATTACTTCACAAAGTGGATAGAGGCAGAACCTCTAGCTAAGATCCGAGATGTGGACGTCAAGAATTTCATATGGAAGAACATCATCACCAGATTTGGCATTCCCAGAGCCATTGTTGCCGACAACGGAACACAGTTCGACAGTAAACTCATCAAGAACTTCTGTGCGAAATTCAAGATCAAGAATTATTTTTCAACACCAAGCTTCCCTCAAAGCAACGGACAAGCGGAAGCATCCAACAAAGTAATTCTGGATGGAATAAAGAAGAGGTTGCAGACAGCAAAAGGGAAGTGGGTAGATGAATTACCCAATGTGCTTTGGGCATATCGGACTACGCCGAGAAGATCAACGGGGGAATCTCCCTTTGCCATGGCCTATGGCACAGAAGCAGTCATTCCACTGGAAGTCGGCATTCCAGGGATCCGAACCCAGGGAGTTGAAGATGGGACTAATGACATACTCTTAGCCCGAGATCTGGATCTTTTGGAAGAACGAAGAGAGAAGGCTGCAATTCAGCTTGCGGTGTACCAGCAACAGCTTGCCAGAGCTTACAACAAGAAGGTCAACCCAAGAGATTTTCAAGTCGGCGACCTAGTCTTGAGAAAAGTGGTCGGCAACAAGAAAGATCCCAGGGAGGGCAAACTTGGCCCGAACTGGGAAGGGCCTTACAGAATTACCTCGGTGTTAGGTAATGGAGCATATCGTCTGGAGGACAATGAGGGCAAAGCACTGCCAAGACCCTGGAACACTTGTAATCTAAAATTTTTCTATCATTGAGAGATCTTCATTCTTGGCCGATGTCATATGATTGATAAAGATGTTGGCAGACATGAAAAATGAGAACCCAAGTGGAACTCAGGTTCACATTGGGGACAGAGAAGATACAAAGCCTACCACTTGTTGAAATTTGTAGCAATTTACAAGTTGGTCTGGCCGAATAACAAAGCCTACCACATAATAGATGGTCTGGCCGAATAACAAAGCCTACTACTTGTTGAAATTTGTAGCAATTTACAAGTTGGTCTGGCCGAATAACAAAGTCTACCACTTGTTGAAATTTGTCGCAATTTACAAGTTGGATTGACCGAAAACAAAGCTTAGCTTCGCTTGTTGAAATTTGTTGCAATTTACAAGTTGAGGTTAAGCCGAGAAGATTCCTTGGCTTCGCTTGTTGAAATTTGTCGCAATTTACAAGTTGGAGTCAAGCCGAGAAGATTCCTTGGCTTCGCTTGTTGAAATTTGTCGCAATTTACAAGTTGGAGTCAAGCCGAGAAGATTCCTTGGTTTCACTTGTTGAAATTTGTCGCAATTTACAAGTTGGAGTCAAGACGAGAAGATTCCTTGGTTTCACTTGTTGAAATTTGTTGCAATTTACAAGTTGGAGTCAACCCGACATGTTACCATCTGTTGAAATTTGTAGCAATTTACAGGTTGAGGTAAAGGTTGAGATTATTGCTTAACACTTGATAAAACTTGAGTAAAGTCTACTGTTTATAATCCTTGTTGAAATTTGTAGCAATTTACAAGTAAGTTAGACTGAAATTGTTGTTTAAACTTGAGAAAGGTTTGCAAAAGTCAAGCTTAAATAGTATATGTTTTATACTTGTTGAGAATTATGAAAAGATTGCAGGACAGTTCCTTGCCGAAGTAAAATTTGCAGATGTTATACCCGAAGTATGTAACCCCGAGAAGATTGCACAAAGAAGGAAGAGTATGAATATCATGCAGAATATTCTAAGTATGGAATCATTCAGAAAGCAATAAGAAGAAATTAAAAGACTACCTCATTCAGAAAGAAACAAGTTGTAGTCATATATGAAGAAGGCACTATGGCCTAGCAAAAATAAATTGTTCACAAGCAACAAAGGAGTACATCGGCCACAAAAGAAGAAGCTTACATTGTTCAAGAAACATCAAAAAAGAAACAAAGTACAAAAAAAAAAAACAAAAGACGTTCAAGTTTCTTCAATTTCAGGAGCTGGTTGGGCTGGGACCTCGAGTGCCTCTTGGAGAACAACCTCGGTATCTTTCTCCACCACAGCATCTGCAACCTTCTCAACTGCAACTTGGGCCTCCTTAGCTGCTGAAACCTCGGCTTCCTTATCCGCCGCGACCTCGGCGTCTATTTCAGCCAAGGTCTTCTCCACGCTTTGCTCAGCCAACAGAAGGTCAGATGATAGGTGGGTGGGGCCAGTTTCCTTGGGCACCTTCTCAACCTCCTCATCCTCGTCTAGGGTCAAGTCCATGACTTGATCACCCTGAGGAGGTGACTTAGTTTCAATGGTTTCCTTGGATTTCCTGACCAGTGCTTCATGATCATCTTCACCTTCATCTTCAACCTCGGCTTCAGAATCAGCTTCTTCAACTTGGCTTGGAGGTGGAGGAAGAGAACAGGGAAGACGCATGGCTTTGGTCTTGCGCCAGGGCGAATCGGCAGGAAGATCAAGCTGTTTGGCCAAAGCATTCCAACCTAGGATAAATCCCTTGTTGCATGCTTGCTTGACCTGAAGCTTATAATCTTCTGCGACGTCGGCCATACCATCAGCATACCCTTTGTCATCGGCCGCCTTAATCTCGGCAGCCTTTGTTGCCAGCGCTTCCTGGAGCTCTTTCTCGGCCTGGGATGCTTTTTCTTCGGCTTCCTTTTGCTGAGCTATAGTAACGTTTTTAACAGCTTCAGCAGCCTCAGCCTTTTCATCGGCTATCTGTTTAGCCTTAGTTGCCTCCTCGGCCTGATCCTCCAGTTTTTTCATCTTATTTTGGAGACTCCTGTTTTGCTTCTGGAGGGCAGCAAACTCCTTCTTCATCTCGGACTCACATTCAAAAGCCTGCATGGAGAAGGAGTGGGCGTGTTGGATGGCCTGAAAGTTCACAAGGCAAAGGTTATCACAAAAAATTCCAAAAATTTTACAAGTATGAAAAACAAAATATCAAATTCAAAGACTTACTTGGACTGAACGCTGCAACATGAGGGCGTAATTCTCATAGCCACTCATCTTGGCATTACGCTCAAGATCACCCTCTAGAAGGACGGCAGTGCTGAGTGCCACGCCAATGTTGACATCGGCTGCACTTTCGTTGATGTAGACGGGCCTGTTTTCAAGAGTAACCTTGGGCTCCCAAGGAATTTTGGGAACCCTGGATCCCGAAGTTGTTGCAGATGATGACCTCGGCTTTTTTGATGGAGTGGATCCAGAGGGCTGCGCCTCAGCCGACCTCTTCGAAGGTGCAGAGGTGGTCTTCTGGCTCACTGCTAACTTGGAGATGGGCACAGCATCTTCATCCTCAGCCTCAGCAGCCTTGGCCTTTGGCTGGGCCTTCTTGATTCTCTTTGGTTTAGGCGGAGGCACTGTTTGGGGTGGCGCATTATCTCCGTCGTCTGGAAGGTTGGCGAGGAGATCCAGCACTACTTTCTGCGGGCGCACCATCTCGGCAGTTTTTACGAGACGTCGGCGACGCTTTCTCTCTGTTGGTGGGATCAAGTATTGGGCCGAGGTTGATGGTAGATCGGCTGGGTCAGGTGTGGATTCTTGCTCGGTCCCTGATGTGGATGCGGTTTGGGTCGTAGCAGTTGATGGAGAAGCGCTCTTCTTCTTCTTCTTTGGAACGTCGGCCAATGTTGACTTGTAGGTGGGGATGAAATTCAGCACCAATGGAGCTCTGCGTTTTTGGAGCGGAAGGTCCAGAAGCTTCTTCAAGCCTTTCCCAGGGTAATAGGACTGGCGAAAGTTCTTAGGAGGCTTACGAACGTCTGCAAAAAGAAGCACAACATTAGAAACAGATAAAATTTTTTGAAAATTAAAAGAAAGCAACAGATAAGCAGTTGGCGTTGGGCTCTTACCCTTGCCCTCTTTTATTGTTCGGGTGAGAGGAAAAAGATGGACTTCTTCATTTGGTCCAAACTCCCAATTACCAGATGCGATAAGGTAGTCATCTCCAGCACCTTTGTTGGAGTCAGGAAGGTCGGCTACTATTTTAAAGGCAGTGGACCTCGGCTTAAGGTAATAGACAAAACCCTTTTCTTTGAGGTCAAGGGCACACATGGTGTAGCAGTACTGGATGTCGGCAAGAGTGATCCTAACACACTCCTGCTGAGCTAAGGCTATTATTCCATTGAGCGTTCTAAAGGTATTTATGGTGAGTTGCATGGGGTTTAAGGAGTAGTAATGAAGGACTTGGTGAAAAAGGGGATCAAGAGGGAGCCGAAGTCCACACTGGACAAAGGCTACAACAGGAAAAGGCATGGTATCATCCTCGGGCATAATAGAGTCGTTCTCCCCAGCTAGCCTGAGGTGAACATCAGGAGGGATGGAGAATTCTTGCCTAAAAAATTCCAGCTTGGTTGGGGTGTTAACCCTATCTCTCCACACACCCATGGTCTCGGTATACGAATATTTGGCTACAAAGAAGGAGATCTACAAGGTTCTTGGAACCTCGGCTTAAACCTAGGTACAAATTGTTTCAATTTTTCCTAAGGACTGATGGTTCTACAGCAAATCCCAAGCCTAAATCTATGAAGAATGAGTACGAAGGGCAGAAAATCTGGAAAACAGAAAAGCAAAAAGAAGTCTCAGATTCAAGAACACGAAAGAGTGGAAGGCCAAAAACAGAGATGAAACGGTACAAGTATTTGCAGTATAAACAAAATAATGAGCTGAGATACATGATTTACAAATCAGATGCAGAATAATCAAGTAACAAGAAATTTCAGAAACAAGCAAGAACTGGGAAAAGAAGGGAACGGTGGCTTACCAGAGAAATGGAATGAGCTTCGCCGAGGTTAGACAGTGGATGCGACAGTGACGAAGACTTCACCAGAAAGACAAACGGAGACAGATGCAGAGCTTCGAGCTTGGAGCAATGGCAGACTTGGAGAAGAGAAAGCTTTAGAGAGAGAGAATGCAAAAGAAATTCGAATGCAAAAGTGAAGGAGAGAGAGAGGGGCAAACGTTTTTGCCAAAAATTGAAACGGCGGCAAAACAGCAATTATTGCGCCTTGGTTAACGCACGCGTCAGACGGCGCAAGCAGAGAACAGACGACTTGTAGGCGCGTCATCAGCACGGACCAATAAGAAGAAAACGCGTCGGTGGAGCGGTTGAAAAATGATGCATGACAGCTCATGCGCGTAGAAGTGATGAATTGAATTTTTGTTCTTTTGAAAAGACATGTCGGCCTGAAGTAAATGACCTCGGCTAGAAAGTTTTAAGCCGATGTACGAGAAAGAAAGTTCGATGTAAGTTCCATCACCTCAGCATGCCGAGGTAATAGAACTTAGGGGGCAGTTGTGGGGTTATATTTTTGTGTATCAACACGTGGGAAGGCAACGCCGACGTGTCAGCCGAGGTCCCACGTGTCGCTGTAAGTTTCTGCTGAAGTCATCTAAGTTTGCCGAGGTTATTCTCGAAGATATCTTAATCCGGATGAAAGCCTACAACCTCGGCTTACCCTGCAATGGCCGAGCTACCCGCAGAAGATTAAAGCCGAGGTAACTGTCAGACCGACCATACCAGCCAATATAAAATATTATCTTGGTAGGTGGATGTCCAACTATGTGGAGAAAGCCATCATTTCACCAACTAAGTGGCCTCGAGGCCATAAGAGTTGATCATGAGGCCATTAGAGGCCATGTTAAGGAATGAAGAGCTTTTGCCTGGAAAGCTGCCGAAAGTGCATCAGTGGGCTGGCAAGACAGCTCAAAAGTTAGTGGCTTCTCCACTAACTTCACTGGTATATATGGAGAGATCAATGGACGGAAAGTGGGGGGGGAATTCATTCTGTACTGAGCATATACAACTACAAGCTAATTGTAACGCTTACAATTATATGCTTAAAGAGTGAGAGAGTTCCAGAGAGTTAATTGTAATATTTACCAATCATTCAATAGTGAATTACCTCGGCCTCCCGTGGACGTAGGCAATTATTGCCGAACCACGTTAAATCCTTTGTGTCTTTGTGTTAATTATCTGTGCCATCTATTCTGCCTGTGTTTTTACCGCTGAATCACTAAGATAGGCAGTGTGATCGGAAATCACTCACACAAGAACCATGCTGGTATTCGAGCAAGGCATTCGCACCTCCAAAGGACGCAAAATATCTGTACTTGAGAAGTTCTAGTCAATCAATTAGCAAGGAGTATAGGCCATGTTTCACTTACAAGATTGATAATGAAAGTATTAATAATTTTATTAAATTAGTATGGTATTCACTATTTAATTAGATTAGTAAGATAAATTATTTCTTTGTCCATTGTTTGATTTGCATTGGATAAAAAAACATATAAATGTAAAATTATAAATAAATAAATAAAAGCAAAATAAAAATACAAAATACAAAGGCCATGTTTGGTTTGTTTTTTATTTTTTTTTTAAAATATAAATTAATTTGAATCAAAAAATATTTTTTAACTTTTAAAAATTATTTTTAGCCTTCTAAAATATAAAATTATATAAAAATAGTAAGTGTTTTAATTTTTAGTCAAGGGTAAAAGAGTCTTTTTATTTTATTTCCCAGCTCAGAATATATAATTTCATCCCTACTCCATTACTAATAATCCTACAAATTTGTTGGATTAATTATCCATTAGATTAATAATCTTGAAATAAAATTTCAAAACAAACACAGGATTATTGGGCTCACATATTAATAATCTCAATCTCATATTCTAATTTTATCAATCAAACATATGCATAATAAATTATTTTGAGACATAAGTTAAAAGTTTTTTTTTTTTTTAAAATATGTAAAAAAATAAAGAGGTAAGATAACTTAAAAAAGATTAAAAGCTAAAAAATATTTTAACCTCTTTACAAAAGCGGCCAATGTTGAGTTTGAGTTTTATCGTTATTAATTTAATTTTTTATTATAAAAATGAAAATCTAAGACTGCATAAAGAAAAATTATTCTCTGTCAATTTATGAAAATGACAGGTTAAATGGTCAATTGATTTAAAATTTTAAATTTATGTCAATTTTTTTTTTTCTTCTCGCTTTCGTCAAATATATAAGAGGATTTGAAAAGTAAAAAACTAAATACTAAAAATAAGTTTTAAAAAATAAACTTTTTGATTTTCTTTTCTTTAGTGGATTTTTTCAATTTTTTTTCTTTTATTTTTTAATTATGTCTAATTTAATAAAACCTGAAAGTATAAAGCTTTGTAACTTTATAAAAGTAAAAATAAAAATACAAATCATTGAAATGAAGAGACGGAAATATCAAAAAAGAAATAAAAAGTTAAAAAAAAATTACAAACTCATAAAAATACAAATGATTTATGCATTAGTTGTGCAAATGAGAATTGTATTTTCATGAATTTATAAATAAAAAAAATATTCTTCTCATTTTTTTGATATTTTTAAATAAAAAAAATACTAATAAAGCAATTGCTAAATTCCACCACAAAATGATAATTTTTTGTCAACAATTCTATCCAAACCGACCCACATATGAACATCCCAAGAGCTAGTAAAGTTGAAAATATGGGGGTGTATGACTTTTCCATGGCACCAATAATTTCACTACATTACAAAAATGACATCAATTCTACTAATTAATTTAATATAAGCCTCCCTCCATACACTACCATGTTCTCTCTTGCCTCTCACTCTTCATCCCTTTATTAATGACATCAAGTTTTTTTTTTGTTCCCTACTTTCTTCTTCTTCTTCTTCTTCTTCTCTTTTTGGGTAAGTAGTTGGATGTTGGGGTAGCGAATCAAGTTTCACTATGTCAACAACTCGAATGGAAAATTAAATAAATAAATAATAAAACTCGAAAACTAGCACTTGTTTGTTAATATTGAATAATATTATATACATCAATTAGTGTATTAATTATTGTACCAATTGATAATGTGACATAATTTAAGAGATTTTTGATATTTATAATGTGATTAATGAGTGGAGTTAATAATAATATCATAATTAGTGTTGATACATTAATTAATATATTGATGTATGTAACACCACCGGTTAATATTTATATGCGGATGAATCCTCATGTGAAAGCATTTAGAAGGGGAGTTTCTATTTTCTTTCCTCTTATTTTTTGGGATTCTAAATACAATGAATAGTCAATCAAAAACTATATATACACAATAAATCGATTGGTCTTGCATGATAAATATGCCAGAATTCATTAATGTAAATACATTTGAACAAGAAGATTAGACAAAATGTTTTAAATAGGAAGTCATTAATGGATGACTATTAGGCGAAAAATGACTCACCTACTACATGATTATTAAATTATAATTAAGCAAGGCCACTACATCAATTTTGTATCGAGTTTCGATTTAAAAATTAGTGCCTTTTTAGATAAACTAACATGGACTTCTTATCACATGTCTACTTTTAGGGTGAATTATACTTTGCCTCTCTAAAATTTTACCTATTTTTTATTTTGCCCTTTAAAGTCTGATTTTTTTTATTTTAGCTCGTTATATTTATAATTCTTCCCACTTTAGACTTTCATGTTTACAATCCTTCTCACTTTGGCCCTTCATATTTGTAATCCTTCCCACTTTGACCCTTTATATTTGCAATCATTCTCACTTTACTTTTGGACTAACTTTCATCCAAAAAAATAACATAATTTGTCACATACATTAGCTCCATATATGACATAAAAAATTTACTAATTATGCAAAAAATAAAAAATTAGAATTTTTTTTAGTCTTTAGTGGACTTTCTTTTTTCAAATTTATTCATAAATATTATTACATTATAGATGCATCTAGATTAGATGCAGCTAAAAAAATAAAAACAAATTTAACTAAAAAAAGAAAAAAGTTCACTAAAGACGAAAAAAATGATAGTAAATTTTTCATTTCAGAATTGACAATACAAGTATTTGAGTCAATATATTCTCATTTTTTTTCGTCTTTAGTAAACTTTTTTATTTTTTTAGTTTAATTTGTTTTTATTTTTTTAAGCTGCATCTAATCTAGATGCATCTATAATGTAACAATATTTATAAATAAATTTGAAAAAAAAAGTTCATTAAAGACTAAAAAAAAATTCCAATTTTTTTTGTTTTCTATTTTTTATTTTTTACATCTTTAGTGAATTTTTTACATCACACATGGAACTAATTTGTTAGTGATGTGGCAGATTTTGTTTTTTTTTTTTTTTTTTAATAAAAGTTAGTCTAGGAATAAAGCGAGAAAGATTGCAAATATGAAGAGTCAAAGTAGGATGGATTGCAAATATGAAGAGCTAAAGTGGAAAAAATTAAACTTAAAGGGCGAAAGTGAGAAGAATTGTAAACATGAAGGGCCAAAGTGAGAAAAATTAAACTTAAAAAAGAGCCAAAGTGGAAAATGGGTGAAACTTTGGAAGGCAAAGTGTAATTTACCCCTACTTTTATTACCGTACATAAAAGCCTATGGTGTGCTTTGAGGGGGATGCATATCATATGCACTTTATCATAAATTAGCATGATATTATTATAAAATTTCATAATATCAATTATCAAATACCTAAGCTCACCATAAATTAGTGTAACAAAATATTTAAATTTTGTCGTTAATATTATAAAAGTTTATGATTTGATTATGATATTTTTATTATGTCAATTTGTGACAATATTACACATTTTATAATTGATGTTACGAAATTTGTGATAAGGGAGTACACACCATAAGCTTTCCCATTATGTAATTCTAAACTTACTTTTTAGATTTTGTTTAGAGTTTAAAATTGTGAAAAATAAAAATAGATAAAAATAAAGTAAAATCTAAATTTTTTAAGATTTTGTTTAGAGTTTAAAATTGTGAAAAATAAAAAATATACAGAAATAAAATAAAATCTACTGTAAATTTTATCACTTCCCTTTTTATTTTTTATTTAAAAAATTTAAAATCTAAATACAGCATTAAAATATCCATTTATGTAGTAAGGTCCAATAATAATATGCCCTATTGCAAATTCTACTAGATTTCTTAGTTGCATATTCGCAGAGGGTATTTTTGTCAATTTGCTAGTCCAAATGCCAATATTGTCAAAAATAATAAACAATGAAATTAAGGGTATTTTCGTAATTGAACAGTAGCTCAAATTGCCTTCAAAGGAACCATCTTGTTGGTTTCTCATTCTCACTACTCAAATCCTTTGAGCTTTTTTGTGTACGTTAAGCAACTCAACCCAAAAAAAAAACCAGAGCCATAGAGAGAGAACCAACAAATTGCGTGTTTGTAGATAGAGAAACAATCGCTCTGGTAAGCTCTTCAATGCTTGTTTCGAATGTCTCTCTCACCTGACTTTTTTCTTTGCATTTTTAAATTTGTTTTTTTGACCATTTCGCTTTCTCGTTTTCTCACTAGTTTTCATTTTTTTATTTTTATTTTAAAAATCCATGAGTTGTGATACCATTAACCGTTCTGAACATGGAGATTGTTATTTAATCAAATGGTAAATGGGTATTTGTTTAATTCCAATTTAGGGGTCAAAACAATTGTGGTTTCTGCTTTCTGAAACCATAAATTTGCTTTAAGAACCTGTTTCCAGTTTATGAAAGCTGTTACGATAAGAGGAAGCAGAATCGTTTCATGTCAAAAGCTTTAAATTGCTCTTCTTTTCTTGTGTTTTTAGTGAGGGTTTGTGTTCATGTATGAATTAATTTCAAGTTTCCTTTCTGGGTTTTATCTGATTATATATATGTCATGGAAAGTTGGTTGATTTGTTTTTTATGTTTTCAGTCAAAAGGAAACTAGAGAATTTTCCAGGAAAATTTAATAGAATTTTTCTTGACCATGCTTAAAGTCGTTGCTGTCATTTCCTTCCCCATCAATTATTAACTAACTGCAATCGGTGTGATCTGTTCTTAGGAATTGGTCTGGAATTATTGATTATCTTTGTTATAGAGTTGAAATTTTTATTTAAATTAATTAAATTGAACTTGTCCCACACTTAATTCCAATGAATATATATATTTCTTATTGATTAATGACAAATTAATAATTAGTAAATATCTTGTTTGAATGAGTACAATCTAAGCTTAAAATCAGTGGTTTCTTTTCTATCACATCTCATTGCCATTCCCAAATTTTTTTGCTTCTTTCTATTCTCTTCAGGTTGTTCTTTCTTGGATCTACAATAAAATCAGTGGTTTCTTTGCTAACACTTTCTTCTTTTGTTTCTGCTTCAGAGTTCAAATCCATAGATGGGTTCAATCTTAGAAGGAAGACAAGAGGGAAATTATAGCAAACCCCTTGGAATTCGATTCATAGAGTACATAAAGAAATCCACTCTCTCTTTCAATGCCCACCAAGCCATTGTCCTCATAGTCACATTCTTAGCATACACAAGCTACCACGCCGCTCGAAAAACCACAAGCATTGTGAAAAGTGCTCTTGATCCCCAATCCTCAGATTTTAGCTCGAACCTTTTCCCATTGGAAACAGCTAATTTTCACAAACCGATTGAAAGGGAAACAAATTCATGGGTACTTGGAAGTGGTTGGGCCCCTTTCAATGGATCAGACGGGACCGCCTTGCTTGGCGATCTCGATGTGGCTTTCCTTTCAGTTTATGCTTTTGGAATGTACTTTTCTGGGCATTTGGGTGATCGAAACAACCTGCGAATTTTTTTGACAGTAGGTATGGTGGGAACCGGTTTGTTCACTTCGCTCTTTGGAGTGGGGTATTGGGCTAATATCCATGTTTTTTACTACTTTTTGATTGTCCAAATGCTTGCCGGTTTGTTCCAATCAACCGGGTGGCCTTCTGTGGTGGCAGTTGTTGGAAATTGGTTTGGGAAGAAGAAGAGAGGGCTTATTATGGGTATTTGGAACGCTCACACATCGGTTGGGAACATTACCGGTTCTTTGGTTGCTTCGGCTTTATTGAAGTATGGGTGGGGATGGTCCATGGTTGTGCCCGGTCTCATGATTGCTTTCTTTGGTATGGTGGTTTTGCTGTTTTTGCCAGTTAGTCCGGAGTCTGTCGGAGCTAATGCAGATGATGACGATGTGGTCTCTCCCAAGAAAACAGGGGAAGGAGTGGCAGAAGCACTGTTGGAATCAGAGACAGTTGAGAGGGAGAAAGCCGTGGGGTTCATTGAAGCGTGGAAGATTCCCGGCGTTGCTCCTTTCGCTCTTTGCCTCTTCTTTGCCAAATTGGTTGCTTATACATTTTTGTATTGGCTTCCATTCTACATTAGCCACACAAGTACACTACTCATCCCCCATTTTGGCATTGTGTCTCTTCAATTATACACATTAGTTCATTTTATAAATGATTAATGCTCTGTTTGTTTGTTTTGGCAGAAAACTATTTTCAAAAAATACTTTCCACAGAAAATGTTTTGTTAAGTTTGGTTGCGACCTTGACACTAATGTGCTAATGGTTATATTAGTGACGGTTTGGTGGTGCTGTTCGGGTGATAGAGGTGGTAGTGGTTGAACAAGCAAAATAGGGTGGTGTTGGTGGGATGGTAGAGGTGGTGGTGATGGGGGTTATCATTGGTACATCAGTTCGGAAACTTTATTTTTTCACCTTCCAAATGTAAAAAACATTTTGCATCCAAACAAACTCATTTTTTTGTTGATTTCATTTTTCTTCACTGCAGAAAACAAAAAAAAAAGAAGAAAAGTTTTTTCGCCAAAACAAATCAGCTTTCATTTTCGTGAACTTGTTGAATATATTTTTACAACTTATGAAATGTGTTCTCATTTCTTTTTGTTGTGTTCATCACAATGCAGCCATTGATGGGAAGTACTTATCTAGTGAGGCAGCCGGAAACTTATCCACCTTATTTGACGTTGGAGGTGTGGTTGGAGGAATCCTAGCTGGCCACATTTCTGACCGCCTAGATGCCCGAGCCATAACCGCCGCAAGCTTCATGTACTGTACAATCCCAGCTCTCTTCTTGTACAGAATCTATGGAAACATTTCTCTTCCTGTGAACATCATTCTTTTGCTAATCACTGGCATGTTCGTGAATGGTCCTTATGCTCTCATAACAACAGCAGTTTCAGCCGATTTGGGGACACACAGCTCACTTAAAGGCAATTCACGTGCGCTTGCGACTGTGACGGCAATAATAGATGGAACGGGCTCAATTGGAGCTGCGATTGGACCGTTGCTAACAGGTTACATTTCTGAAACGAGCTGGAATGCGGTTTTCACTATGTTGATGGCGGCAGCTCTAGTGGCTGGCCTGCTTCTGACTCAGCTTGTGGTGGCGGAGGTGGCTGCAAAGATTGAGCTGTCGAGGTCACACGGTGCAGTTGCACTTGAAGTGTGATTTCTTTCAGGCAAGTAAAAGGGGTTCGTTAACATGTGTGTGACGATCCAGAGACTGTGTTTGGATCTTGGATTTGGAAAGGGATTTGATTTCAAGCATGGTTCGCCGATTTGGGTCTTTCGGTGATTGACTCAAGATTGAAGATCTGTTTGGTCTATACAGATATACATATTTGTCATGTACAATTTTTTTTATCCTTCATGATATGTAAATCTTTTGTTACTTGAATTAGATGGAACATCCAGAAAGGATAGCTCATTTGGAGATTGGTCATTGTTTCTGGTGTCTTCAAGTTTGAGAGAATTGTTGGGAAATGGTTTGTGTGTTTGCCCAATTCTGGGTTTGATTATAATTGGAATGGAACAGATGTTATACATTGATTCTTCATAAATAACCTTCCAAGATGAGGGTTTTTTTAATTTTATTTTATGAGTAGTCCTTCAAGGTATGGTCACTTTAGACCTAACCGGTAAACACCAGATACTTGCAAGTTGCAATCATCCGCAGGCACACGGGTATTTGGTAAGTAGGGGTTGTAAAACCAACCAAATTACTCGAATTTCACTCATGTTCTACTCATTACTTAAACTTAAAACATATTTCAAAGTTTAAGTTTTTAAGTAGTAAAATTTGAATAACTTAACACTCAACTCAATAAGTTGATATGTAGTTACACATTATAAAAACTCATGCTACTCAAGTTTTGCTTGTTACCAGCTCAATTTGTTTGAGATTGACTCAAAAAGTAAACAAATTAAAGTTGAAAATGTTAAATTTTCAAACCAAGCCTGAAGACAAGCCTATTTTTGTTCAAAGGAAATTCTCTTCATATTTAAGCTGATGCCATGCCTTACATTCTAATTACTATCAAACCTAACTCGACTCAACTCATTTACCGTCTTTTACACCATATGTGTCAACAACAATGATAGAGAGCTCTAATTTTGGAGTTTTAAAGAGAGCTCTAATGATGTGACAAGAAAAAAAAAATAAAAAAATAGACACATACATCACATCACATGTTAGACTTACTTCTTGCCACATTACTAGAGTTCACATGTGACACTCACTTCTTGCCATATTACTAAAACTATCTTTAAAATTTCAAACTTAGAAATCTCAATCTTTATTCTTGTGTCAATTACAACCTTAAATTGTTAGGCTAAGCCTGGTGGAGAGGTTATGTGGAACAGAGATGACAGGACCACCTCAACAAAAATCAATGTGAATGGTGTGTTACAATGAGAATGCAATGCATAGGCACAGGTGAATTGGGACCCAAAAAGAGTGGAAAACAAAATCAAAGATTATAAATGGGAAGCAACCCAACTTTCACTTTCACTTTCACTTTCTTGAAAGAGAAAATTTAATGAAGCCCTACCTCATTGACACCTGTAAAATGAAGGTGAAACCGGTGAATTCTGTCCAAACAAACATGCGGTTGAGAAAATGAAATGAAATGAAAAGAAAAGAAAACGAAAAGAAAGTGACTGGTCATTAAAAAAGGTAACAAGAAAAGAAATACAGAGAACGTGCTTTTGCATCAATAGTCCCTAAATCAGAGTTAATTTCCACCAAGTGTGGTTGCTCACTAATAAATAACCAACAAATTAACAATAAGGTATTAAAAAAATAAAAGTAATATTAGATATCATGAAAGCAATATGAAAATTTTTCACTTTTAGATTAGTTATTATATGTTATGCAATCATATATACTAAGAGGTTGTTTGGGGTGTTCTAAATAAGTATACTTTTTGTTTTTTTAGACTAAAAAATTAATGAAGAAAATATGGATGTTTGGGTTAACTTTTTGACTTTTTATGAAAAAATGTGTAATAAAAAATTGTAAAAATTGATTTGTAGGGAAAAATTAGGATTGGGAGTTATGTAACCGTAATTGTTGACTTTTGGTGAATAGTGTTAACTTTTTAACTTTTTAAGTAACTTTTTGACTTTTTAACTTTTTTACAATACGCCAAACTTAGCCTAAGTTACATCTATCGATCATAGAGCATTAAACTTGATTTGCAAATAATATAAACTTAGGTGCCGTTTACGTTTTCTGTTTTCTGTTTATATTTACAAAAATTTAAAAAACTCAAATAAAAACTTGTTTGGTAAAATTTTTGATTTATAAATCAGTGGTCTCAGTTTATAAATTTGGGCAAAAAATGTGTTTCCATTTTGAGTTTTCAGTTTTTTTTTTTTTTTACCACCCAACACTAGCAACCACCCGTCACCATTTTCTATTACCGTCTTCCACCACCACCACCCACTCCCCGCCACCACCACTCACCACCCACCTACCACCACCACGGCCACCACCACCCACCAGCCACCACCCACCTGCCACCCACTCGCCACCACCACCCACTCCTCGCCGCCACCACCACCACCACCACCACCCGCCACCACCACCACCCGCCACTACCATCCACCCGCCACCACCACCCGCCACCTACTTGCCACCACCATTCACCACCCATCTGCCACCACCTACCACCCATCCGCCACCACCACCCACTACCCACCCGCCATCCGCCACAACCACCATTAACTCGTTACCACCTACCACCTGCCACCGTCACCCACCCACCCACCACCACCCGCAACCCACCTGCACCACCCCGCCATCACCACCACCACCACCACCACCCACTCATTACTACCCACCACTTGCCACCGTCACCCACCCACCCACCCACCCACCATCACCACCCATCACCCACCCGCCACCACTAACCACCACCCGTCATCCGCCACCCACATGCCACCACCACCCACCACCACCACCCACTCGCTACCACCCACCACCTGCCACCACCACCACCACCACCACCCACTCGCTACCACCCACCACCCGCCACCGTCACCCACCTACCCACCATCACCACCCACCACCCACCACCACCAGTCATTCGCCACCCACCTGCCACCACCCGCCACCACCACCACCCACTCGCTACCACCCGTCACCGTCACCACCACCACCCACCACCTGCCACACCCACCCACCACCACCACCACCACCACTACCTGCTACCTACCCGCCGCCACCACCCACCCACCACCACGGGCCATCCGCCACCCACCTGCCACCACCACCCACCACCCGCCACCACCACCACCACCCACTCGCTACCACCCACCACCTGCCACCATTACCACCCATCACCCATCTGCCACCACCCACCACCACCGCCACCGTCACCCACCCACCCACCACCACCCGCCATTCGCCACCCACCTGCCACCACCACCCACCACCCGCCACCACCACCACCCATTCGCTACCACCTACCACCCGCCACCGTCACCCACCCACACCACCACCACCACCACCACCTGCTACCACCACCACTCGCTACCACCCGCCACCCGCCACCGTCACCCACCCACCCACCACCACCACCACCACTACCCACCCGCCACCATCCATTACCACCAGCTACCCACCACCCATCGTCACCACTTTCCACCACCGTCTTCCGCTACCACTTGCCGCCACTTGCCATTTCTCACCCTTTTTTATATTTTAAAATTTTTTAAAACATTTTGTCAATTACCAAACGCGTTTGTAGTTTATATTTTTCTAAAAATAAACAAAAAATAAACAAGAACCAGTTTATAAAATTTTTGTAAATATAAACTGAAAACGTAAACGTTACCAAACACACCCAAGTTTTTGTCTTATAATACTTTATTTTGGAAAGCTAACTTTTTGACTTTTTTTTTTTAATATTTTTTTTTGAAAAAAAAATATGTAAAAAGTAAAGAGGTGATGTAACCCAAAAGAGGTTAAAAGTTAAAAAATCACTTTTAACCACTTTGTCCAAAGATGATTGATATGTTGTAACTTAGGCCTCGTTTGGGATGTGGCCGGTTTAGCCAAAAAGTCAAAAAGTTACTAAAAAAATCAAAAAGCCAACAACCCATACAAAAAAATCGAAGATTCTTTTTTCTCTCTACTTTTTGCACATCTTTTCGTGAAAAGTCAAAAAGTCATCCCAAACATACTAGTTTTTTTTACATTACATTTTAGCCAAAAAATCAAAAAGTTACTAAAAAAGCATGTTCCCAAACGAGGCCTTAGTATATGTGATTACATAACATATAATAACTAATCCAAGAGTGAAAAATCTTTATGATATTTTTTCAAGATACCTAGTATTACTCAAAAAATAATGTATGATTTAAATTCAGTTTAAATATAACTTTAATAAAGAAGAATTGAATTTAAATTCTCAATATATTTTTTAGATAACTAGACTTGCGATGTTTTTTTGGAGGTAACAAGGTGGTGGGGAGTGGATTTTCAACTCAATTTATGTTGTGCTCGGATTTTTTACTTGTTAAAAAAAAAAAATTAATAATAAAAAAAAAAAACAGAAGTTATATGTCATGTTTTAAAAACTAAATTATTTTTTATGTTTCTTAACATGGTTCTATTTTTATTAAAAATTTGGACACAGATTTTTTCTTTTTTCTTTTTTCTTTTTTTTGTAAGATAAAAATAGAAAATAAAAACACAATCAAGTCATTATTATTATTATTTAAATTCAAAATCTAAATATGTTGACATGAGGTCTGTACCAAGATTATATTTGGTTCATGTATTTGGGAAGGGATTGGGATAGAAAAAATATATAAAATGTAAGTAAAATATTATCATATTACATTCAGATTTTACTTACTCTGTTCTTTTTTTCTTTTCAAATATCTTTTTAAATTCTTAAACCAAACACATCTCAAGTGTTTGGTTATTGAGAAATTTAAAATAATAATAATAATTTAACTAAATGCTGTCAACTTTCTCTATGAAAATGAAATGAGTTGATAATAACCCTAGTTTAAAAAATGTCGCAGTGGCTGCTAATAGACAATCCACACTTTGGAACCTACTAATAGTTATGTGGTTAGGTGTAAGCCACAAGATTTTCAAGCCACAAGATTTTCAAATTTAAAATCTACTTATGGGGTCATATTGGAGATCTGGTGGTGTCTATTAATTAGATTCAGTACGATTGGTATGAAAGTAAAAAAATTTATCGAATTGGTAATATCAATTTTATTATTTTGAATATTGATAAAGACCATTTCTCTCATCAAGTCGCACTGAATCTAACCAATTAAAACGATTCGGTTCAGTACAGTTTAAGCAGTTTAAAACTTATCAAAATTAAGTCACTTTTTAATATAGTCACTAATCTATATAAAAAAAATTGAATTAGTTATTTGTCCACCACTTCAAACAGATCAAATTCATCCATTTAATAAATACTTTTCAATTCCTAGATTAACAAAAATACAAACAAAAAAAATTAAAAAATACCAAGACTTTAAGAATAATGAGCTAGAGTTAAGACATAAAAAGAGTTTACAAATTTTTTTTTTTTTTTTTTTTGGGATAAATAATAAGAGTTTACAAAAGATTATAGATATGATAAAGTTAATTAATTAAGATTAATATTTATTATAGGTATTAATATCATTATATTATTAGATTATATATCTTATAAATACAAACATGTTAAAGAAATCGGTTTCAGTTTAATTTGGTGCACAACGTGCTTGAACCAGTACCGAATTAAAAATCAAATTAAAAAATTGCACAAACCAATTCTTATTAAAATATAGACAAAATATAACCAATTCAGTCCAATTCAATCGATTTTTCTTACCTCTTGGGCCACTAGATTAGCAATATCAAAATTAACAATTGGAAACTTGAGTCACTAAACTTTAATCACATTGACCTCTTCTTCTTTTTTTCTTTTCTTTTTTTTTTCTTTTTTTTTTTAAGGTAAATTACATATGCATCACTTGAGATTTGTTTAATATATGAATTGCTTCCTATAGTATGAAAAATTATAAATTCTTGTCAAAAAAATTTATTTAACAAAATTAATTGAAAAATAAAATTCTTAATTACTCTCCTATACAATAAAAAAATTATATAAATTATTAATTAAAATAAATTTATGACATTATCAAAAATTATTAATTCACTTGATAATTTATTAATAAAATGAGTCTTTTGTTATGAAATTAAGAATTTCAAAAAGCGAGATGTAATTTCTAAAATCACATGAGACAATTTGTATTTTAAATAAATCACATGGCTTATATTTGTAATTTATCCCTTTTTTTTAGACTATTTAATCCAACAATAATTAGAAAGTCACCAATCACCAACCCCAAGCCCAACAACTACTAATTGCATACACTTCATACAGCCTCATAAGGAGAGAGAAATAAACACCACTACAGAGAATATCAAATTCATCTCTATACGATTTAAACTCAAAATTTCACACCACTAGGCCAAAGTCCCTTGTTTACATTGACTAATGCATTAGGAAATTACACTTTCACCTTGACACCATTGCAAATATTTCTGTAGTAGTTCTTTCAAATTCCACAAACTCAATAATGTTAGGATGAGTATATTTTTCTATTATATTGTATTTATTATATGATGTGACATATTCATAGTTGTTAGCATAGTGTGTTTCACATCGTATGTCTAATATTTCAAATATATAAACGTGCAACATCAACTGTAAATCCAATACGATACGAAATGCGATCATTTTAATATTATTATTCTTAAAAAAACGCATTATATTTGATTTGCTAACAGCTTAGAGTGCTATCTTACAAGTCTTTTGAACTCTCTTATCAAAGTTAAATTTGGGAAAAATTGTAAACAACTCATCTCCAATTATCTGTCAAATTCTATATTGTGCAAAATCTTGATTTCAATCACATAATAAAGCAGTAAAATAGAAGATCAAGCACTCATAAAAAATAAGAAAATACAAGATATGCGTAGCTCGACGAGTTACCTATGTTCACAGCAAAAAATAAAAATAAAATAAAAATTCCCTACACACATTAAGGATTACAAGAACAACTTAGAATCTTTCTTTTTCTGTAGCCCTCTGCCCCTGTAAAAGACCCTTTACAGGGGCAGTGTACAATAAATACAAGACACTTTACAAGATTATAGCATTATAAAAAAATTGACAACATTCCTTTACCTACATCTCATGATTTACGGAGAAATTATTTAGCAAGTCTGACTTATTAAACACAATGTGTGTTTTCAATTGTACAAGAACATTTGACTATACTTTCTATTTTTAAGATAATACGATCACCATTTGTCATTATATTATTGAATGAACACAATACCACTTACCATACTCCTCGGGTTTTCATTTAACATTTGTAATCATTTGAGCATAAGATAATTATCAAATTATAACATTTTATACAAATTTGGTTATAGTAATACACTTTTTACATCAATCACTAGAGATACTTCTATAAGCTGGGTCCAATCTAATCAACGTCAACCTTTTGTTTCAATAAAATTGTTTTGTTGTTCAAAAAATAAAATCTAATCAATGTCAAGCTCAACATAACCTACCTCAATCTTCTGCTCCAATCCAGACCATTGGTTTGCAAGTTGCAACATTGTCCTTTTGGAGGCACAAGGGATCAGTAATCCACTTCCCCACATGTTAATGTACATTCTAGTGACATAATTGATTGTAGATATCAACCCTAACAACCTAACCAATATGAGAAAAGGACTACAAAAATAAAAAATAAAAAAGAGCAGTACAAGACAGAGAAGAAGGTTCAAAAGCATCTGGAACCTTGACAATGGACTTGAATGTGGAAAGCCACAGAACCTTCCTGTAACTATCATCACAATAAAAAAAATATCAAACCCAGGTCCATTATCACTATTCGCTTGGCTCCAAGGTTTGCATATTGCAATTTGCATTACGATTCTACTATTTCTCTCAGTATACAAGGCAAGGATATGAGACATTTATCTGACACCCGTGCTCAATATTCTCTAATTTGATATGAAGATTGAAGAAAAAAATGCTCACATTTATACAAGGCAAGGATATGAGACATTTATCTGACACCCGTGCTCAAAATTCTCTAATTTTATATGAAGATCGAAGAAAAAAATGCTCACATTTATTAAGATTTAACCTAATATTTCTAACTTCTCAAATGAATGAGAGATATAAATTCCATATTTTCTTTGAATTCCATTAATTGGAAGTATATTTCTAAAGAATATACAATATTTTATCTTACAATATTATACAACACGTAATATATATATATATATATGTGTGTGTGTGTGAGTATTCTCATACTTATAAGCAACTTATTTGATGCATATTCCAATATACAAAGATTCAGGATAAGGATCTAACACCCAAACAAACATCCACACTAGATGATGTTTATGGAGCTGATACAGGATCTCCTAGGCCCCAAGCTAGACCTCTTGTCCAAAAAACCTTTAAAAAATAATTTGGGATTGTGTTCTTTTTGGATAGATGATTATGCTCTTCAATGTTCTTAAAGATTGAAGAGTTGCTGCCTTGTCTTTCACCATTTATGCCACGAGTAAGTGCTTAAGGCTCCAACCAGGTCAAAACTATGGGTGCTCTGCTCTCACATATGGAGAAAGGCATATGTATGAATTAGAACATGACACACATTTCTTTCTATCAGACCAACTCAGTGTAGATCCTAGCCACTAGGAGGAATTCCACCAGAAGTAAAACATAGAATTATCTTCTTTTTTTTCATTGAAGTGAACTCAACAAGCAGTGCACTGTATTAACCTAGAAGTACCCAGAGAGGATTACCTTGTTTTGAGAGGATCATCTGTTTATATTTTGAATGTTAACTTTGTTTTGAGTATCTTTTTTCATTTTCTTCTACCTCTCATATTGCATTATTAAAAAGATTTTAAAATTTTGAAATATAGATAACTTTCTTTCCCACAACAAACTAAATTGCTGGAATCCAGGTTTCATTTTGATTATCAACCTGATCTAGCAGACTTCATTGAAACAAGGAGAATCAAATTACCTGGCCCTATAGCCCAACCCAACCATGAAAACATTTTAAGTACGGATTAGATTGAACGAAATTACCTATTTCAACAGAAATTTGGAAAGGGTTGGAGAAAATGCCATCTTACGACTAAGTATTATTCCACAATGCAACAGTCACAATAAAAAATTCACCATTGACCACCAAAATCTTCCTCCAACACTTGCTCCTGCAAAGGAGCTAGGACCTTGGAAACACCAATGCTGGAGACAAGATAATAAACTCTGCTGTTGAATAGAAACAGTTTGAGTTGTTATGCTCAAATTGTTTGGGTTACAAATCATTTTAAAGGGGAACAACAGCCAAAGTAGTAGGAATATTGGCCTGGTGTGCTCTCATATAGTACGTATGGAAAGAGTAGAGTAATAGGAAATTCAAAAGACAAAAGGGTGGTAGGAGTCTTAAAGGAAAATAATTGGGATCTTTGAGCATACCATGCATGCAAGCTTCAAAAAGCTTACAACTTACAAGTGATGGTGATAACAGAGCTAGAGCAATTTTAGAGTGCAGGGAAATGGTTAGATTGGGGGATCTATTCAAAAACTTGGATTGAAAGGATTTAGCCTCCGTCTTGTTAAGTTTTAAGAACTTGTTTTTAATTTTTATTTTTTTATTTTTTTTTATTTGAAAACTGGTATGTTTGGTAACGTTTACGTTTTCCGTTTATATTTACAAAAATTTTATAAATTAGTTTTTGTTTATTTTTTGTTTATTTTTAGAAAAATATAAACTACAAATGCGTTTGATAATTGACAAAATGTTTAAAAAATTTAAAAATATAAAAAAAAGTGAGAAATGGCAAGTGGTGGCAAGTGGCGGCAGAAGACGGTGGTGGAAAGTGGTGACGGTGGGTGGTGGGTAGCGGGTGGTGGCGGGTGGGTGGTGGTGGTGGGTGGGTGGGTGACGGTGGCGGGTGGTAGCGAGTTGGTGATAGTGGTGGTGGCGGGTGGTGGTGGTAGGTAGGTGGCAGATGGCGGGTGGTGGTGGGTGGTGGCGAGTGGGTGGCGGTGGCGGGTGGGTGGTGGGTGGTGGGTGGGTGACGGTGGCGGGTGGTGGGTGGTGGTGGTGGTGGCGGATGGCAGGTGGCAGGTGGGTGGTGGCGGCGGTAGTGGTGGGTGGGTGGGTGACAGTGGCGGGTGGTAGCGAGTGGGTGGTAGCGGTGGTGGTGGCGGGTGGTGGGTGGGTGGTGGTAGCAGGTGGGTGGCGGATGGGGGGTGGTGGCGGGTGGTGATGGTGGGTGGGTGGGTGGGTGACGGTGACGGTGACGGTGACGGTGGTGGGTGGTAGTGAGTGGCGGGTGGTGGTGGTGGCGGGTGGGTGGGTGATGGTGACGGGTGGTGGGTGGTAGCGAGTGGGTGATGGTGGTGGGTGGTGGTGGCAAGTGGGTGACGGGTGGGTGGTGGTGGTGGTGGTGGTGGTGGGTGGCGGCTGGTGGTGGTGGGTGGCTGGTGGTGGATGGTAGTGGCAGGTAGGTGGTAAGTGGTGGTGGCGGGCGGTGGATGGTAGTGGCGGGTGGTGGGTGGTGGCGGGTGGATGGCAAGTGGGTGGTGGGTGGTGGTGGTGGCAAGGGGTGGGTGGTGGTGGCGAGTGAGTGGTGGGTGGCAAGTGGTGGTGGGTGGTGGGTAGTGGTGGCGGAAGACGGTGGTGGAAAATGGTGACGGGTGGTGGCTAGTGTTGAGTGGTAAAAAAAAAAAAACTGAAAATTCAAAACGAAAACACATTTTTTGAGTTTACATTTTTTGGCCAAATTTATAAACTGAGACCACTGATTTATAAATCAAAAATTTACCAAACAAGTTTTTATTTGAGTTTTTTAAATTTTTGTAAATATAAACAGAAAACTGAAAACGTAAGTGTTACCAAACGGTACCTAGAAACTAGTTTTTGAAATTTTTTTCAGAAAACTGATTCTGAAAACTCAACAAAACAGAGCTTTAATTTGTTTAGATTGTAGGATAGATTTACTCCATATAGAGTCTCACAGATTTTTTGCTTCTTTTGTGCATTGTTAATAAGGGCTTTCCTTTAACAATTGCACATATTGCTGATTTCTTTTAAAGGCTACCCAACATGATACCACTACCCCTCCAAAATGTTCATAACACTCCAAAGACTACGTTGCTCATCACTGAAAATGTTACCAACCAATCTGTAGACGTCCCCGAACGTCCCGGAAGAAATCCCGTTTCGTTCATTGGGCTCACTACAGTTCGGACTCAAATGTCACGGTCCTGTATCTAATCTCGCAGAGTGCAATGCAAGACCGATGAATCATCAAAGAGTCCAAATCCGGCAAATCGTTTTTGAAAACAGATTTTTTGAAAGAAGTGCCAAACATGGACTGCTTTGCCAGATACAGAGTCGCCACCTAAATATTTTATTTTGGGAAATTTAGGAAACCCTGACTCGAGCCTAAGGCCACGTGTCCGTCATCACCAAAGTTGCCTCGGCTCGGGAACTTGGGTACAATTGGGGAAGGTCACTTCATGAGCACCCCCGCTTGCCCGATCAAAGATCGGCCTCTACTAACCATGATATCGAGTTTTGAAAACATTATGTGCTCTTATTCCGGTTATTAGCCTAGAATTACTATGTGATGCACACAGCATACAAGTATAGACTGGATCGTTTGAGTTGGAACAAAACATTTCATGTTTGTTTATTTGAAAGATGGTTTGATGGTGCTACTTACAAGTAGGCTAAGACGTGAATTTGCCACCCTCAAGTGGACTTAAGAAAACATGATTTTGCCACTCTCAAGTGGGCTTAAAACTCTCAATTGGTGAATTGTTCCAATTCAAATAACCCAACCTTCACCTACAGGCATTCAGGCAGTTATATCACATAAGCAAATAGCCTCATGGTAAGCATGCTATCATGGCAGTCACTCACACGCATGCAAGGATGCTAAAGCATAAATACTTACCGAGTACTCCAAGCCAAAGAAAGAAGCTAATTAGAAATCATGCATGAATCCTAATTATGCTGAAATGCCTAATGCAGCACATGCAAAAATGCAACTAAGATAGGCTCGACTATTCTAAAATGGCATATGAAATGCAACAACTGATACACGTATTCAACTCGGAATTGAAATACAATGCAGTTAGTATGATGCGCCGAGCCCAGTGTATGCAAGACAGATAAATGGATGCAAACATGCGAGTATAAGTATGCTAATTGAAACGTGCCCTAAACTAACCATCATAAGCTGGTAAATAAAAGGGAGAAAGACGTGGGGTTGGGAGGCATGCATCACACACACACGCACATTTATTACAACATTGCCCTCCTCGGAAGGTCCGAATGAATAGTACAGAATAAACTAGCTAATCTAAGCTAATTAAACTAATTATTACACAACATTAATTAATTAACCAATTAACTAAGTAAGTAAGGAAACTAGCATGCAAATTAAACAAAATGGACTACCTCAGCTCTGTTCCGAATGATAGAGATGCATACATGCTCAAGTCGCCTTGTCGGGAAATCCATCGCAATGCCCCGATTTGCCTCTGTTTGCAACTGGTCCCAGAACACTGTACAAAGCTCCAGAAGGCTGCTGACCAATTTTTGCGCTGGTTTCCTGTTTGCTGCAACAGAGCGAGAAAGGGGCATGGCAAAGTATTTTCAACATATGTGTGCATGACCACTCTCCCCATCATTGCACAAGCTCCAGGGAGTGTAGTCCTCGATCCTCGTGCCACCAATCACGCATCTCGATGTATGATGGCCGAGGAGTCGGATTGCACGACTCGATGTAAAATGAATGCACATATAAACACAACAAGGCCTAAACTCCATCATGGGTAATCCGGAGTGTCGGCGACCGAGAATCGAGGCACGTTTCATCACTTATAGTACGAAACGTCCCTCGTTTCCCGTGTTTGGACTAAACCCTATTCCAAACACAATGCAATATACATGGCATACACAATACGACTAGCATGCAACCCTAAACGCAATGTAACATAATCATGCTAGCATGCGAGGGATAATATGCAAACATGCAACTAGCATACACAATGCTATGAACTAAGAATAGCATACTCAATGCACATGAACTATATGGCATATGCAATGCACATACGAAGATGGACATGCACGAAGACATGAACAAAGCATACACAATGCGACGATCAAGCATACGACAACATAGATATGGCATACATAATGCAAGATGGACTTACACTAAAATGAATGGGCCTCAGTCACACTCAAATCAGTGGCTATACATGATGAAAATGAAGCAACAACATACATGCAAACATGCACAAATGCAAGGGACCAAACCTAAGGCACAAAGTGCAACTCCAACAACATACATGCAAACATGCACAAATGCAAGGAACCAAACACCTCAGTATAAGCATGCAATAGGCTTTAAAACTCAAGGCTAGGCAAGGGTATTGAACTACAACCATGCATAGCAAACATCATTCGACTATGAGGCATAAAAACAGAGCTAAGGCAGTCCAAAACATGCACAAAATCAGTTTAAGTCATGGCCAAAAAGTGCTAGAATCAAAGACCAAAATAGTATGCAATACAAGCTAGTGAAGAGGGTTTACACTACAAGTATATGAAGCATTCAAGAGGTCACTAAACCAGCAAAATTCAAAGGTATGACATGCCAAATAAAGCCCAAAAACTCATTGAAACATGGTCAATGCATGCAAGAATGACATGCTCCTTTGATAGGCTATGAAGAGGGTTATTCTACACATGCAAGATGGACACCGAATATGGCAAAACAAGCTCTGGACAGAGCCTATGTAGGTCCTAAAACTCACCAAAAATGGCCTGAAACATGGTTTGGAAGCATGCAAATAAGGGCTCCTTTGTAAGGCCAAAAATGCTAGAAAACAAAACAAGGAGAGAGAGGGTCACCCCTCTCTGATTTTGGCTCTCAAAAACACATAATAACCACTGAAAATCCGCTGGATTTCAGTGGTCAAAAGGGCAAACAAAGCTCAAAACAAAGGCCTTAATGCATGGCTCAAAACAAGGTGAAATGAAGCATGCGAGGGGGTAGATGACCCCCAACAGAAAAATGATCTTAAACAAACATGTTAAGGACCTCAAAATAAGACTTTTTTTCAGTTTACACCAAAACTCAAAAATGCTTGCAAGTATAGCTAAAAGATGAAGCAAAATAAAGCCTTAAAAGGGAGAAAGTGTGTTACCCTTGTAGCACAAAAGGACCAGCAACCTCTGGGCCACAAAGACAGCCTCTCAACCTCCGAAAATGGCCTCCAAGATGCTTAGAGTGATGGTGGAGGGGTTAGGTTGGGAGATGGTATGCAAAGGTGCAAGAACCATGCACTTTTTGAGCTTAGATGTAAAGAGATAGAGGGAGAAGTCTTGTATGCCTTAGACAAATTTTTTTTGAACCTCTCTAAAGGAGAGGGAGACCCTCTCTTATAGAGAAACAAGAGGGTTCAAGCTTCTTAGAGAAGTTAGAGCAAAGGTTCAAGCTTCTTGGAGAAGCTAAAACAAAAGTTCAAGAGATTCAAGCTTCCTCAAGAAGCTAAAACAAGGGTTCAAAAGGTTCAAGCTTCCTCAAAAAGCTAAAACAAAGATTCAAAAGGTTCAAGCTTCCTCAAGAAGCTAAAACAAGGGTTCAAAAGGTTCAAGCTTCCTCAAGAAGCTAAAACAAGGGTGCAAATCCTCCATACACGTGTATGGAGGGCAGGGTCTGTGCTTACCAGCTGGCACAGCTGATATGCATAATGCCTGAAAAAGGCAAAGAAAAAGGTCTCGGCCATAAAAAGTGGCCGATCGACCAAAACAATGGTCGGCCGACCAAAAACATTGCCGACCGGCCAACACCTTTGGCCGGTAGCAAGAAAACAGAGCCGGTGGCCTCAAGCCATGGCTGGTAAGGTGTGGGATGGCCAACAAGCCATTCCCTGCCCTTAGAAGCAAAAACACAAGTGTTTGGTCCACAACCAAGCACAAAACAAACAAGTCGAGAGGTCTTGAGGCAAGGCGTACAACCGAGACCTCCGAGAACTCAAAACGAACACAAACATGGATGATCATCGAGTGTTCAAACGATGACGTCCAAGTCTTGAGGACGGTCAAAAATGGGGTGTCTACACAATCACACCTCCTGCTCTACTCAATTCTCACTCTCTCTATCAGAGCATGCCCGGCCCTTCACTTCACATCCAGTAAATAGTATAAACTCCTGAATTCTTTGCTTAAGGTAATTTCTTCACCACTGCTATCCCTGCTAGCCAAAGAGCATGAATTGTATAAAAAATAAGAAAAGGAGGAAAGATTAGCCAAGAGCTTTCAGTAAGGATGACTTTTCCTGATGGAAAGAGGTAGGTCATCTTTCATCTATGCTATCCCCCTTACATGCCTACCCTATACTTGGGTTCCAAACAAGATAAGGTCTTCTAGGTTGCTCCCAATTAGGGTTCAAGTAAAATAGATGGAAAGGTCTTTCACTCTCCAAAAAGCTGATCTTCAATCAGATGCATCTTTCAAGCACCTTAGTCATCCTAATGCTTCATTTGATAGAAGAAATGCAAAATAAAAGGAGGGAAATATGGAGGGCTAGAAAAGGCAAGGCAGAGATAGGATATTGTCTTCCCTTACCATTTGTTTGATTGAGTGAGAAAGAAAATAAAAGAAATCATGCTAATTTATTTTACCATTATAACCTTACACATCAACCAGATGTGTTATTTCATGGCAAAAATGTAGAAGTGAAAATTTCCCTCCCCCTTTCTTTTTGATCAACAAATCCAACCTCCCTTTCCTTTTCATCCATTTTTTGAGGCATTAATCATGGTAGGCCTAAAGGGATTTACCACTCCTCCACTTTTCCATGTGTTTCACCTTTCCTTCCAACCAAACAAAGAAAACCATCTCCCCTCTCATTTTCTTCCACACTCTGCTTTCTACCAGCCTTCCCTACCTGCCAAACAGACTATACGACCCCTCTAATGGCATTAAGAGGATTCACAAGAGAAAGCATGTCGAAGCTTATGGGACTGCTTATGGCTATTTTGGGAGTCTACGCCAGTTGCTGCTTATGAGGTGAAAATGTCTTAAATAAGCTGAAAAACGTATACACATTACTGGGAAGCTGAAAAAAACTATGCCTTGATAATAATTTCAATTACCCATAGAGCACACTCATACACCCAAATTAGGCAGCATTGTTGTATAAGATAGCACCAAAATTGAGTTATGTATTATCTTTGCAATTATATTTTTAACGATAATTTCAGCAGGAAATCCCTTCATCTTTCAATCCCATGCGATAATAATCTTATGCATATACATCTATACACAGAAACCATAAATATCCATATATGTATATGTACTAAATCAACTAACCATCAATTTCGTTGAATTCTTAAGTTTTCAATACAAAGCTCTCAATTGCATAGTATTGTTTTGTATATGAAAAAGTGGAAGAAAAAAAATGATGGGATGAGTAAGAAACCTGTAAACCAACCAAGTGTTAATCATCGCCTTTCTTGGGCTTCCGGTACTTCTCTTCGATGTGTTTGGCCATGAAAATGGCAGTGTTAGCAAGCTTGCGAATGTTGGGTACATTGTAGTTCTGAGCTATGTATATTCCGCACACTGTTCCAACCATGAATGAGAAATTGCTCTTTATGATCCCCATCTCATCACTCTCTAATTCGATCGTCTTCGTCTAGGGCTCCAATCTCTGCTCAAGAGTCGTTAGGGTTTCCACTGCTCTCTCTCTCTTTCTGCTTTTGGGGATTCCTTGGAGTTAAGAAAGGTTTTGGTCCTGGAAGGGTCTGGAACACTGGTTTAATTGAAGACGGAATTTGGGCAGCTAACCAGCCTCTCGAGTCGAGTTGAGTGGAGCCGATTAGTAGCTTTTAAACGGTTTGTTTAGTCGGATATTTTATGTATTTTATCCGTATAAAAAATTATATTCGAATGGTTTGACATGTTTTGAATAAGTGTATTTTTTAACTTTTTATAAAATATGAGTTAGATTTGAAATAATGTAATAGAGTAGTAATGTAATAATATGACTTAAATAAAATAGTAACTTTTTGACTCTTTTAGAGAAGGTCAAACCTAGCCTTAATAAGGATAAATTATAAATACATTTTTTAGAGTTTGATTAAAATACGAATTATTCTCTATGGTTTTAAAAATTACATTTTACACTCTGAGATTTCTAATTTCATAACAAATTATATTTTTTATTAATAAATCATTATATCAATTAACAGTTTTTAATGATATTAGAAATATGTTTTAATTAATAATTTAAATAAGTTTATTATTATATAGGAAAACTATTATGAATTTTATTTTTTTAATTAATTCTATTAAAAAACAAAATTCTAACAAAAGTATATTTGTAATTTTTTAAATTATAGGGAACAATCTGTACTTTAAGCAAACCTCATAAGGTGGATTTGCAATTTACCCATTTAATAATTATAATTTATTACATTATTAATCATAAAATTTTGTATTTTTCAAAATAAATCATAAATGTTTTTAGTTAAAAACATGATAAATTAAGTGAATTATAATTATCAGATCGAGATATTTTTATGGCGCCATTATAATTGAACCAAAAAATTACCTTAGTATGTCCAATTTAAATTTTAAAATTTTAATTCATATTATACTCTTATATAAATTTACTAATAAGAACAACACGTATTAAACTTTAAAATAAAATATTATTTTTTTCATAATACATCATAATCAATTATACGTATTCTTTTTATTCAAATCTCTTCATCTTCTTCCTTTTCTTTTCTTCTTCTTTTTCATTTCAAAATTTCAATCCATCCCACCAAAACTCACAATTATCATCTACATCATTATTTTTTTATTATATTCTTACTTATAAATAGAATAAAAATTGAACAAAATCAAATAATATATGAGAGTAATAATCAAAAACAGTTTTTTAAAGCAACCCATCAAAAAGGATGTTAATATTCACATAAATATCAAAATACTATTATTGATTTAAGTGTTTTTTTTTTTTACATAAAAGCGAATGTTCAGCTATTTTTTCGTCATTATTGTTCACACTTTTAGAACCGAACAAGTTCACTTTATTCGATTCTGAAAGTCCGAACACGAAGCTTCGTTTGGTTTTAGATTTTTGGCTAAAAAAACACAAAAAGACAAAATTAGCTACATAAGCCAATAAGATAAAATACTACATCCAAACCATAATCATTATATTTTTTCTCTCACAAAAGTCAAAAAAAAAAAAAAAACCAAATGAGACTAAAAAAATCATGCTAAAAAAGTCTTAATACAAAAGGTCAACTAAAAAAGCTAATGTCAAATGAAGATGAAGTTTCACCCTCTCATTCTCTTTCATTGTCCTCCTTCGCCAGTACCACCTTTGTTGATGTCGGGTTCTCTGGTCATGTTTCATGTATGTACGTAAACAAAAGAAAGATTTTTCAAAAAGTTTTTCAAAACTAATTTGAATTTTGCAATTTATTTTATTGGGGTGTACCTTAAAATGATAATTTATGAGAGAAAATAAGATGTACTAAGAATAAATTGTAATTCTAAATAATTTAATAGGGTGTGTTGAAAATTGAACTCACTTAAATTTTTTTGGGTGCAAATATAATTTTTATTTTATTTTATTTTTTTTTTGTGGATAATATACACAAAGTGTCAGACACACAGTAAACGATTTAGATTATTGAAATGGAACTTGTTGTGAGTTTTACGACCCAAACAGGCCTCTCCAATCCAAAATCTGGACGAGAGGCATCCTTTTTTCCTTTTTTTTTGGTAAAAACTTTATTTATTAAATTATAGTAGGGGGATTTGGTTAAAACCCCTTATAATAAAATTTTAATACATTAAGCACAAATACAAAAGAATTTCTTTAAAATACTATTACAAAAATATTAAACTTTAAAATAATATAAATTTTGATCTAGATGTTCTTTTTTAATAAAATTAATATTTTTAGAATACTCTCGTCAAGATCTATGTTAACTATGAAATTATTTTTTTAAAAAATAATTTAGCTTGTTTGGTTATAGTTTTCTAAAAACAATTTTCAGAAAATTCAACTATTTTATTTTTCATATTTTAATGTTTTCAATGGATTTTTTTTAATATTTTAAGCAAATTTTTTTTATTTTTAGACACACCTAACATAAATACAATTAAAGAGTATAATATTTGTGAAAAAATCTTTAAAAATACACGAAATACCAAAAATTGAAAAAAAATTAAAATTAAAATTCAGTACATTTTTTTATATTTTTGTGCATTTATTAATTTTTTAAAATATTTTACTATTTAGATACATCTAAGTAAGGTGCATATAAAAAAGTAAAAAAAATTGCTTAAAATTTTAAAAATATTCACTAAAAACAAAAAAACTCAATTTTCAAAAAACTGAATTCAGAAAACTGAAACCAAACATACTGATTACTATCAAAATTGATATAAAAAGTAATATATTACTCTGTTTAATAGTAACATATTACTCTATCTCATAGTAACATATTCTGACAATCTTATTTAAGAAGAAGAAAAAAAGATATTTTACTTTACCCTTAATTAATTATGAGCCTCCTCCTTAATAAATTTATGAAGCAAAATAAATTAGACTCTAATTTTCACTAAATAAAAATAGGGCGACGCACTAATAAATCCCAAATTAATGACTTATGCACTATTTAGTCCTGCATCTTTTCTTTTGAACCAAAAAGTCCTGAGACAAGTGGAATGTCACATTTGGCCTTCAGTTTCCGCGTGTTTATTTTTTATTTGGAGGGCAATGTTAGTTTTGTGTATTGGTGAAATTACTTTTGTGTCCATCGAGAAAACTATAGGGTTTTTAGGTTTCCCTCCTCTTTGATTGAATCTTTTAGACTGTATAAGGAAACATTGGTGATGATCATTTCAGCATTGATACATTGATATGCACTTTTACTGAACCCCTAAATGTGGGTTTTGATAATATGAATATAAACCCACAAAAATTCCACATTGTTGATTCGGAAGGATCCCTAAATCGGAAGGAAAACAACACTGCGTCCACCAAGAACTGGCATCGTAGACTAAGATGGAACAAAACATTGGTTCGTCTGGTCCGTTAACATCAATAACATCGTCGTCATATAACCTCGTCGTCTTATAACATCAATAACATCATCAGCTATCATTGGAGTTATAACCGATGACAATGAAAAAAAAAGGTTCGTAACTTATGTCGTAAAATTGGTGACTTATTTTGAGATGTTATATGTGGTATTTCAATTTGTGTAGTTAGGTTTGTTATTTGTTGGTGTATTAACACATTTCACCCCCGACGTACTTTGGGGGAATGGCTGTATGTCTGACATGCCGTGTGTGTAATGCGATGTGTTTTGAAATTTTAGTGTGTGTTGTGATATTAACGAATGTTGATGTGAACTGCCGTTGGAGTGGTGGTGTTGGTTGGTCGTTATTGGATCATGGTGTAATGAATTTGACATTTTGATAGGATGTAATGGGTATGAATAACATCAAGACATCGATGTTTGTGGGCATTTTGTTGGTATGCAATTACGCAGTGCAAGTATTGGGGCATTGTTGCTGTCAGTTGTGTATGACTTTGTTTTTGTTTTTTGTCATTGTGTTATTGTGTTCGAATTGCTAATGACCCAGGGTTCATAGTATGTTAACATGAAAGTTGTAGAGAAATATTGTTTGGAAAAATGAAACGCAAAATAATGTGGTTTGTGAAATGGGAAAGGTTATTCGCAGGGGAATGCCTGGCTCTATGCTTGGCGGATCCAAACATGACACAATGTAGTAAGTGCGTAGGTCCCACCCTCGGTTCTCATTTGAATAAATGGCATAATGAAAATGTTTCCTTGTATTTTTGTTGTTGGTTATGTCGTATGTTGATCTTTACGATGTTTGTGTCATTGTTGTATATGCGTACATTATTAAAAAACCCATTGATAATGCATCGTACATTACATTGCTTTTCAGTGGTTATAACATATATTGTGCTCTTTTTGCAGTCATGATTGTTTAATTGTTGTTTGACATTGGTAAATTAAATCTAATCATGTTAGGTAACACCTGAGAACAAACTTCAAAAAAAGTGTCGGCTAAACGTTTGCGAGATTCAGCTACAAAAGAATGTACATCTGCTCGGTTAGCAATGAAGAGACAAGTGAAGTTACCATTTAGATGTAGCAAGCCAGCATCAGCTATGAAAAAAATGCCCCGTTTAGACACGTCAAGGTTGATGTACAAGTCGAACATTGCAGGCGTGATCAAGACCGTACTGGAGATGCAACTGACCGAAAAGCACATCCGGCAACTGAAGAAAATGCTGTTCTGTCTCATGATTGAAGCAATTCGCAAGCACAACCTCCAGCCAAACACGTTCAGAAAGTGTGACGAAACAGTGTGGCGTATTATAGTAACGTACAGTTCGGAAGATGAAAGATTTTGTCTTGGCGGGCAAGGTTTAGCACTAAGAAACAGTGATGTACAACTTTTCTTTGGTGTTTAATGTGGAAAGGAAAAATTAGATATGTCGTATGCGCCAAAACCCCTGTCTGATTTTGTGCAACGGAGGTGTCCCACTGTCAGCAGAATATCATGCAAACTTATTAAAGATTTGTTGTTTGAAGCTTTGCAAGGCAAGACAGAATGCGATGAGGAGGATGTCGCAAAGCTCCTATGTTTGTACATTTGCGCAAAACTGTTGTTCACAACCACCGAAGAGTCGATTGGTTGGTCGTTCGTCCGTGTAATTGACAAGTTGGAAACATTACAGCATTATGATTGGACAGCCACCATACGGAACACCCTAATTAATTCATTAAATAGGTTCCATCAAAAGGCGGAGAAGGTGACCGGATGTGTCGTCGCGTTACTGGTACGTAAAGTCCGTCTCATTATCGCTGCAAACACCCCACACACAATGAACTTCCATTTAGTAGAGGGCGAAGATTAAAACTGAACAATGTATGTGATTTGTTTTGTTTTGACAGTTCTTGATTTGCGAACACATGACACTCCTGGAACCGGAACGGTCCACTGCATTCTCCAAATTTTGTAAGTGGAACCTTGGGGCACTAATAGATAAGATGAAAAGAGTTGAGTTAACAGCGTCAGATTGGTTCGAGGTATGGAATTTTTTTGATTCCAGGACGATTAGCATACAAAATGTTAGAAAATTGTTTCTGAAAAAGCATGTTGACACATTACATGTTTATGTTTTTTAAAAACCAAACTCCCTCGGAAAGAATGTGTGTCTCCCAAAATAGTTTTTGTGGTAAAGCGGTATTATTTGGTAGGTCTTATGCATTGTGTGTGCATTTTGGTTAAGGTGTTTGGATGGCAATTATGGATGATGTAGTTGGTGTGATGTGAGTGAAATGAAATGTGATGCACTATTTTACGCCCATAAGTTAATAACGTTTCACAGTTTCCAGTGTTAGTACTGTTGTAATTCATGTGCGCATTGTGCTTTGGTAAACATGTATCCTGCAGTACATACATCATACTTTTTATTTTGTGTTTGATTATGTTATGTTTTGACATTGTTGCCACAGGTTAATTACAACAAACTAGCAGGGACAATACTTGAATGATTCTATGTGAATATGTCAGCGGATAACAGTGGTGTAAGGCAAAACATGAAGAGCAAGTTAGGAGTCGGGACACGCGTAGAAAGTGATGCAACTGCTGATTTTGCAATTGAAATGAATGACGTCGATCCGAGTTTCGATTGTTGGCGAGAGGACTTCCCAAATGGTGGTCATGTTAACAGCAAGCCTGCATCTGAGCCCGTCGTTAATGCTAACGATGTTTCAAATTTGCCAGGACATGGGTGCAACACTCTGAATGTAGCGGGAGACAGGTGGCCTAATCTGTTTCCCGATCTGCTTGAACTATCAAGCACACCTGATGATAGAGATGGTATGGGTACAGGTGCAGAACTTGTAACTGCTAATAAGAGAATTAAAGTTTTGGAAAATGAAAACAGAATGAAAACAGCGCGGGTTAATGAGTTGGAATGTAGAGTAGCGACAATGGAGCGTTTGATTGGTGCCAAAGCAACCAATTTGGTTATTGGATATGATAGCGTAATTGTGGCGAAAGACATAGAGATATCAAGGTTGAATGCATTGGTGGTGAAGTTGAAGGGCGAACTTGCAACATTACAAGACCAAATTGATGACGAAGCAACACATGCAGTGACGCAGTCAGTGGCGCACACGTCATCAAGTAAGAGTGTACCAGCCGAGCAGCAAATGAAAAAGGGTGGCAGTTGTAGCCATACATACAACAGTTGTTGCGAGCAACGTTTGGCATTATCCAAATACAGATTTGGATTAACTGTTCCAATTGGGGCAGTGTGCGTCAACATTGGCAATACCATGTAGATTGAATCACCGTCGAAGAGCAGACGTTTGGGGATTTCACAACTGCATACATCAATGAGGGATCTATCCCCAAGCATTGTACAAATTGGTACAGAGTGTCCTGGGGGCGTAGTTGTCGAGAAAACAAGTTTGCCAACAAAAGTTGATACGAAAAAGGGTGTCAGTAACATTTTCCACCCCAAGGTGTCCTCATTGGTCCGTCGTGTTAAAGACAAACTGAGGCGCGAATTAAGGTTGGCTGAGTATGAATATAAAGATTTTCTAGGGCGGGTCAAGCAAGCTAGGAAATTGAGGGAAAGTGTTGGGCCCGGACGAAATGACGTTGTCAACGTCGATAAGTCGGACATCTAACAAAAGACATGGAACGGGGTTTGGAATGAACTACAAGCACACCGTGTGGACAATGCTGTCAGCAGAAGAACACAAGCTACTACAAGACGTGTACAGTTTCCATGGAAACGGGTAATATGCATGTTGTAGTGCAAATGATTCACTACAACAAAATGCACTTTTGGCGACCAAAAATTTTTTTAGTCAGGAAATATTGATTATTGGGGACTAAAAAAATTTTAGTCGTTAAAAATGCCACAATTGGCGACTAAAAAATGTTTTAGTCGTTGAATAGATAGTTTTGGCTACTAAAATTTGTTAGTCGCCGAATGAAAAATAAAAATTTACTTTCAGACTTTTGGCGACCAAAAATTTGGTCGCCAAAAATTTATTTTCAGCGACTAAAAAATGTTTTAGTCGCTATATAGGTAATTTTGGTTGCTAAAATTTTTTTGTCGCTGAATAAAAAATAAAATTTTACTTTTTATCTTTGGCAACCAAAGAATTTATTTTTAGTGACTAAAAAATATTTTAGTCACCAAAGAATTAAAATATTTGGATAGAAAATTTTGAATCTTGGAGGGATTTATAAAATTAATTGGCGACCAAAATATTTAGTTGCCAAATTACTACTTTTAGCGACTAAAACAATTTTAGTCGGCAACAGTATATAATTTAGGCTAAAATAATATTTATTAGTCAGATTTTTCGCACTCTTTTTAGAGACCAAAATAATATTTAGTCGCCAGATGGCATGAAATTATTTACTCATTATATACATTTCCCGACAAATAAATCATTTAGTTGTGGAAGCTCAAAATTTTATAGAGAGAATAATTTTAGATTCACGCCTCTATCTCACACTTTTACCCTATTTGTGTATACACCACAGCCACAGAATCTCTCTCTCAGCGAACCTCACCATCGAAAATCAACAAGCCTCATGGCGATCAAACCTCACGACCGCGCATCCTCAGCACCGTCAGTCCCCGTACGCCGCAAATCAGTACCGCCACTGCCGCTAACAAGTTCACTCTCTTACTCCCTTTTCGCTCTGTTGCTCTATCGCTCTCAGTCTTTCTCTCTCTCTCTCTCTCTCTCTCTCTCTCTCTCTCTACCCCTTCTTCTATTTCCCCAACTGTGAACTCTTACTCTAGGGTTGTTTATTCTACCCATTCAGTTTAATTTTGTCTTCATTTCTGAAATGGGTTTGTTTGAAGTGGTTTCATTACTAGAGTTTTATGGGTTTAATGTTGTAAATGGGTTTGATACCTTTCCCCCTATTTTTCCTTTATTTCTCATTAGTTTCAAAGCCCTATCCATTGTATGTAATCTCATGTATTCAAAAATAGAAATTATCAAATAAAAGTGTTATTAATGGCAAGGTATGAGGCTGAGATCTGATCTCTTTTCGAAGGTTCTAGGGAAGTAATTTTCTTGAATTTAATTTTCTAAAGGTCGTTGTTTGCTGACATTTATAAATAAAAAGCATATTGTACATTTGTTGGAGGTTAAAAAATGTGCACACTTCTTTATATTTTTTTTTGTAATTTTCTTCACTAATGAAAATTCATCTGGTAGTGATGCAGAAGGCTATTTTTGTGGATCTGAATTTACAGCATTTTTTGATGCTCAACAAGGTTTTTGTCATTTTTTTTGTTTTAACAAATTTTTCTTTCTGGATGATTTGACTAGATTTGAGATCACATATCTTTTGGAAGTAAATTTTTATTTTTATAGCTTTTTCTCGTTCTCAAATGGAACTGTATGGAACACTGAGGTGGTAAGATACAAATTGTTTGAAATACACAGTTGGCTGACAGTTTTGAGATGTACTTTGGCCTTTCCGAGTGACCACAATTTTGATACATGATGAAACCTGTTCATCAATAGGATTATCCCAAGTCAAATCACAGCTGAACAAGTTTGCTCGACCAATCTCTAGGCAACTAGTCATAATTTTCTACATAATTTAATTTCATTGTAGATAGAAGTTTCTCGGCATCTCTAAATACTATAAAAACAAAGTTAGTTCTTCATAGGATCGTAATTGGCCTTGTTACAACCAAAGTTTATTAGAGATTAATTATACGTTATGAACGGGGAAAAAAATGAATGGTTTTTAAGTTGAACACATTGACATATTGTAACAGCTTTTGTGATTCTGTATTTGTAAAAGTTTTGGTTCTCTTTTTGGAAGAAAGAGGAGTGAGTTGACCATTTTCCTTCAAGAATAGGGATAAGAGTGGGCTATTGATTTCCCACTAAAGCTACCGTCTCAGTTTGCTGAGAACCTTATTTGGACAGCAAGTTCTTCCACATTTACTTAATGGAAAAGTGAGGGTTCAGTTGATTAGGTTGGGATTTTTTATGTAGTCGTCCAAAATGAATGGTTTCTCCTGTCAATTCTTGGCTAAAATGAGTTTTACTCTTTCAAATACATTAGTAGTTCAACTATTCCTCATCATTACCATGCATGTGTCACCTGAATGTGTGCAATGCATGTATACAATTCCGAATCATTACTCTTGGTTAAATTGTGAATTTCTGGTCATTACAATGGCAAGTAATGACTAGATATTATCATCTACAGTTTTTCTAGGGCTGGGAACTCAATTGAAGTAAGTTATAACTTGAAAGCAAAGTTAATATGATGGTGTGAGACAGAGTTTGTTCAACATTATATGAAATATTTTCTCATTTTCTCATGAATAAATTTTTGGTTTTTGCTTCTTGGCTTTGATGTTATTTTTTTCTTAATTATTTCAATTATTATTTTGCAGCTTCCAGAGCCATTCAGTTTCATTTTCAAATGGTTTGCTGCGTTGGCACTCATATTGTGGTTAGCTCTATCAATTACAAACTTCTTTGTGAAAGACTTTTTGATCTTGAGGGTAGGAACCTTGATGTCATCATGTAGGAGGTTCTATATCTAACAACTGTGCTATGTTTGGTGTGCATTGCAAACTAATAAATGCCATTAATTTTCAGGGCAGTTGTCCAAATTGTGGGACAGAAAATTTCTCCTTCTTTGGGACCATCCTATCAATATCTAATGATGGATCCGCCAACACTGTTAAATGCTCAAAGTACGTTTGTGGTTATGTATATTATCTATGAACTTCATAATACTTCATTTGCATTCCTGTAATCATGTTCTTGGTGACATTTATAGAAGAAAAAAAAATAGTAATTTTAAATTTCATTTCTAGTGTTTTCCTCAGCTGTGGAACTGAAATGGTTTATGATTCAAACACACGCTTGCTTACACTGCCTAAAGGAAGTAAAGCTTGAGTGGAAGTAGATTCCCTATTTAACCTTTAATCTCTTTCCAACCATGACATCAGAATTCATAAGAAAGCAAAAATCTTCAACTATATTCATGTAGTAGCGAAGTCAAATGGCCTAATTTATGGCCATACATAATAGAGCAATACATTATTATTCAAGTGTAGATATTAATTGATGGCCTAATTTTAAATGTTAGATTGAACATAATTATATTCAGTACTTGACTTTGTCATAAAAAAGATTACATCTTTTGTATCTCCTACAACCTATAGGATACTAAAAACAGTGAATTGATACAAAATCCAATACCCAATTTGACAACTATAATTACAAGTTAATTCAGTATTTGTTTTGATTTGTTTGGTTGTTTTAAACTTTGTGAAATGGGAAGACTATGAAGCTAAAAAAGTTAAGGATTTATACGCAAACTAAGGTAAGCTTAATTGCGGAAAGAATTTGAGACCTGGAAAACCTCAAGTCGCCGTTTTTCTTGCATGATACATTAGTTTGTAAGAAAAAAAATTAAAATGACAAACTAATTTATATTACATTTTTTGTTTTCTTAAATGTTAGGTTATGGCACTTGTCCATTAATATGTAATTCCCAATAGTATTGTCATTAACTTTGTGATGTTGATATTGCTTCTCTAAAATGTTAACTCTTTGTTAAAAATATTTACATTCACAGAGTAAATTGAATAAAAGGCATGCTAAATGGTCTTCATGTTCTTCAGGAGTACACACTTCAAGGAACTAGGGTTTAATTTAAGTTTCTTAACCATGAATCCTTTCTCATTTCAGGGATGACTGATTGAAAGAGAAAACCTGACCGCCCACACACGTCTTTATGCCTTTTTTTCTCAGCATTTTCTTCTCCTCAATTTCTTTATCATCTTTTCACAGCTGCTACTGCCGCTGCTTCTCTTCTTCTTTACTATGGTTGTAGACTTCTTCCTTCATTGGTTGATGCCACATAGGTTTGTGTTTGTGTACCCACTTATTGCATATAATGCACAAGGCCCAATTAACAAGTTTGTGGGTACTATAAGTCAAGCCCAATAGCAAACCTAGTCTGTAGTCCAAAACTAAGCTAACTATGTTCAAGAAAATAAAATAAACTGGAACCTTCTGACTAATAAAGATAAGAACTCTCTAAACGATGATAATGCAATGCATGCGTTTTGCCTTTTCACAGAAGATGAGTATGTTTGTATAATAAGGCTTGCTGAAGTTGTTTTGATAATGCTTCACTACAAAATATGCTTAAGACTCAAATAAGCCTAAAAAACAATTATAACAAACTCAATCTTAGAGTGAAATTGCCAACACAAAAGTGACTAAGGGGTAACTAACATTTTTTGCTTACACATTTAGTTAATAACTGTCTGAATATGATCATTCAGGATATAACCTCTCCTTTTTAGTCTTGTCAAGATCTTTCGTAGGTCTATTTCTATGTATGTGTGGAAGACAAATAGAGGACTAGGACTGTGCATTATGCGGGTCATTCGGAGGAGATCTAACATGCCAATTTTCATTGTGGCTTGAATCAATTTGGGCTGTCTTGCTGATGTGAAAATTTTGGATTGTCTTGCTTAACACTGTTATTTATTCATCTATTTAGGAGTTAGAGCTGAAAATGCATTAAACTTAACTGAAAAAGGGCGTTAAAGGGGCGAAAATGTGAGACAGCCCCTAAACTACTGTACGGATGTCACAGCCACCTTCCCCATGATAAATAGGATCTGTGACAACAGACGGAATGTAATTAGCATGTGTAGGTTGGGAGTTAGAGCCTTAAACGCCTTAAACTTAACCGAAAACGGGCGATAAGGGGGCGAAAATGGGAAACAGCCCCCGAACCATCAAACAGATGTCACAACCACCTTCTCCATGACAAATAGGACCTGTCACAACAGACAGAATGTTATTAGCGCACATAGTTTGGGAGTAAATGCATTAAACTTTATCGAAAAATGACGTTAAGGGGGCGAAAATGCGAATCAGCCCCTGAACCACTGTACGGATGTCACAACCACCTTCCCTGTGATGAATAGGATCTATGACAATAGAAAAAATGCAATTAGCATGTGTAGGTTGGGAGTTAGAGCCGAAAATACCTTAAACTTAACCGAAAAAGGGCCGTTAAATGGGCGAAAATGCGAAACATCCCCTGAACCACCATACAGATGTCATGGCCACCTTCCCCGTCACAAATAGAAATTGTGACAATAGACGGAATGTAATTAGCACACGTAGTTTGGGAGTTAGAGCCGAAAACGCATTAAACTTAACCGAAAAAGGGCGTTAAGAGGGCAAAAATGCGAATCAGCCCCCGAACCACTGTACGGATGTCACAGCCACCTTTCCCATCATAAATAGGAGCTGTGACAATAGACAAAATGTAATTAGCACATGTAGTTTGGGAGTTAAAGCCGAAAACGCATTAAACTTAACCGAAAAATGGCGTTAAGAGGGTAAAAATGTGAATCAGCCCCCGAACCACAGTACGGATGTCACGGCCACCTTCCATGTGATGAATAGGACCTGTGACAATAGATGAAATATAATTAGCACGTGTAGGTTGGGAGTTAGAGCCAAATACGCCTTAAACTTAACTGAAAAATAGCGTTAAAGGGGCGAAAATGCGAAACAGCTTCCGAACCAGCGTACAGATGTCACGGCCACCTTCCCCATGGCAAATAGGACTTGTGACAACAAACAGAATGTAATTAGCACGTTAGGTTGGGAGTTAGTGCCGAAAACGCCTTAAACTTAACTGAAAAAAAGGGCGTTAAGGGGGCAATGTACGCTTCCGAACCAGCGTACAGATGTCACGGCCACCTTCCCCATGGCAAATAAGACTTGTGACAACAAACGGAATGTAATTAGCACGTTAGGTTGGGAGTTAGTGCCGAAAACGCCTTAAACTTAACTGAAAAAAGGGCGTTAAGGGGGCGAAAATGTGAATCAGCCCCCGAACCACCGTACAGATGTTATGGCCACCTTTCCTATGAAAAATAGGCCCTGTGATAATAGATGGAATGTAATTAGCACATGTAGGTTGGGAGTTAGAGCCAAAAATGCCTTAAGCTTAATCGAAAAAGGGTGTTAAGGGAGCAAAAAAGCGAAATAGCCTCGGAACCACTGTAGGGATGTCACGACCAGTTTCCCCATGACATATAGGACTTGTGACAACAGACAAAATGTCATTAGCACACGTAGTTTGGAAGTTAGAGCCGGAAACGACTTAAACTTATTCGAAAAATGGAGAGTTTGACATCCAATAAATGTTCAACATTTTCATTGTAAATGATGCCATTATTTCATCATACGCGGTGGTCATTTGGGTGGTAAACGTATTAAGAAAGCATGATAATGGAGATAACCCCTTAGATTACTCAATCATTTTACTTTGACTAGGAAAATGAGAATGAAGAATAGTTAAAATAAATTTACCACCAAAACATTCTACTCATAAAAAATTATTTTATGAAGAGGTATGCTCCTAAAAATTGTATTATTTGTAAATTGAAATCAAGTTTGGAATAAATCTTTCATGATACATACATATGATTGTATTTCTTATAGATTGTTCTACCTTAAATGCATGTTATTACAATATTTTTACTATGTCTGAATGAATTGATATTTTGTAATTGGTGAAATTGTTTTTTTATTTTTTGTAGATGGCTTTTGGCGTGGACTTGTGGATAGTCTACATTTTTGTTTATGGAGGACACTTAACACTTTTGTATAATCCTACTAACTTTGTCTTCCTCTACTTTTGTGAATATTAGCATTACTGATACATATAACTTTTCTAATCCAACTGATAGTTGTTGGCATGGCATATAGATCACCTTTTGTCGTGGTACAGATTACAATGGTAAGTTGTACCACGCCAAATGGCCATATCGCATGGTAGTAAATATATTTTTTGTATATGGCGGATTGGATTTTTGTATGGAAATATAATTTTAGTTTGGACAATAGTTGGTTTGTATGGAATATATACATTTAAAGTTATTCATTTTTGGATGGTTTGAAGTAATATAGACTGTGCCATAATTGATAATTTTATGTTGTGAAATGATGGATAGTATATGTATTGTTTTGTTTATATATGTATTACACGTTGTATGGAACATAGACAGGTTGTGAATAAATTATAATTTTGCAATGAAACATAAGAGTATGTTTTTGGCGACTGAATTGTTAATAGCTAAAAAAAAAAAATCGGAAAATAGTTTTGGCTACTAAAAGTTTAGTAGCCAAAAAAAAAAATCAAACATTTGGCGACTAAAATATTTTGTAGCAAAAAACAAACAAACATATGGCGACTAAAATATGTCGTAGCTAAAAAAATAAGCTGAAGAAATAAAAAAATCTTTTGGCGACTAAAACTTTAGTAGCAAAAAAATGTGAAACTTTAGGCGACCAAATGTTTAGTAGCCAAAACACAAAATGTTTGCCGACTAAAATCTTAGTAGCTAAAAACATAAGACTTTAGGCGACTAAATCTTTAGTAGGCAAATTTTTTTTTGACTTTAGGCAACTAAAATCTTAGTCGCCAAAACATTGTTATTTACTTTAGGCCACTAATATATTTAGTAGCTAAAACTCTTTTCCACGACTAAATGATTAGTTGTTCAAAATAACTAAACTTTTAGCGAGAAAAAAATTAGTCACCAAAAATATGATATTTAATTTTATTTCAAACCTTCTGGCGACTAAAAACTTAGTTGGCAATGTAGTATATTTGGTGACCAAAATAATTTTAGTCGCCAATGATCTTTCTCGACAATTTTTCCCCGACTAATTCTGCGACCAAATATTTTTGTTGCTAAAAGCCTTCGGCGACTAAATAGTGACTTTTGGCGACTAAAAATTTAGTCGCCAAAAGTGAAAATTCTTGTAGTGATTGAACGTAATATGTGATTTTGAAAGCAACTGTTATAAGCAGATGTGTTTTGATCTTTGCAGGGTTGTGATTTGGGATGGTGGAGATAACCGTGTGTGTGTCTACTTCACATATATTCCATCATTGGTTATACAGTCATGTATCAACGAGAAGGTATATAAGAGTTGAACGTTGACTTGTGGGGTTTGCATAGTACCTGCCATTCACAGATTGTTAGGTTTGGTAAGTTTTGAAACTTGACTAACACTGTGCAGTGTGTAACACAGGTAATTGACACGTATGCAGCCATCCTCACCGATCTACAACGGAGATCAGCTGTGCAGGGCAAGTACGGGGACACCTGTTACTTTTACAGTAGCATCTGCACAGTACGTTTTGATAACTGTAGATGAAATCAAATGGTATGACTAGATTATGTTGTGTGAAGATTTATATCGTGGTTTATGTTAATTACATGTTGTAATTGTGATGTAACGGTCACTACGAAACTCAAATGAATGATGATGTTTGATTTTTAAGTGTTTGCCACTGTGTTCTGTTGATGATAATGAAAATGGTGTGATGATCTTAATTGGTTTTGAGATGTAAGGTACTTTGTAAGCATGTAATACTTTTTTTTGGCACTAGTGTCTATGGTTTTCTTTTTGGCACATGGTTACGATATTAGCATGGTGTCATACTTGTGGATTACGTCAATGATAACAACATATTGTGAATTAATTTAGTCGAATATTGTTTGGTGCAACGTTGTAACATTTTGGTGGCTGCATCGAGGGAAAAGTACCTTGCTGCAAACGTCAATTTGTCGCACGCACATCGCTACGTCCATTACCCCATTTACCATGACAACCATTGGACCATCATGGTGAACGATAGAAAATATGGGACTTGGAAACACTACAACTCTATAAGACAACGTCGTGGAATGCGAGATGTTCATTTGACAGAAGCTTTGAAATTGGTAAGTGTATCGCTGTTCTACACATACATTTCAAAATGTTTGGTCTGAGTATAGAAATACCACATACAGTGCATTTAAACATCACAATGCTGTGCGCGTCGAAAAACCGCATTACCTACTGGTACAGTGGGCTGATTTTGTTTACGCACATCTTGTAAAATGACTAAACGTTTACATATTTGTAATCAGAAACACTGGGTGGTCCAACACCAACTCTAGATTGGGGAGAGCAGTGTTGCAGCAAACAATTTGACAGGCCAAAGTATTGACGGGACGCTAGAATCAGTGATGGATTGCCCACAGCAAAACACTGACACGTAAGTGTTTACAAATCATAAGGACATCCCCCCTATATGGTACGATTGCAGATTTTATTATTGCTGAAATTGAATGTTTTGTTTTGGATGACAAGGTGGAATGTGCGATGATAGTGTGTTTCATCATGAGGCAGTACGTGCACATGGTTGAAATTGACAACACAATGGACGATCTGAACCCCGCTATGTATAGGGCAGCAATGGTGAAAACCTTTCTGAATGATCCAAAAAGAGGTTTGCATGCTAGGCCAATGTGATACACCTACAACACCCCCCTCAGTAATAAGAAGATATATGTTTATTTTGTTTAGTTTGGTTGTATTTTGATAAATATGGATTTTTTTGGCAAAGGGACAACAATACTGTGTTGGCTATTTTGTTTATGACATTATATTACATTAGTTGTTTGGGTTCAAAATAGTTTCGGTTGCATTTATTTATTAAACCCAACACGAGGACAATTAGAAGATATGTTTTCATGGCATCACTAACTTTTTAGAACAGCCTAGGAACGACGACATAATACGAAAACGAGGATGTCCATGATGTACTTTATGCATCACAATTAACACAACAGAGGGATTATATGTATATGGTGTGTTATTTTCTGAAACATTATATTTTTTAATAGCTGGTAGGTGGTGTCATTTGGCATGCTATTGTTATTGACAATTCCACCGCAACAGACACACATGTTGCAAGGTGTGACAACACAAAGTAAACCAACAAGTACGACAACGTCCGATGCCAAATGACAATGACGAGAAAAACAACCACACATAATGTGAACACCATGTAACTTAGTAGTATGTTATACACTGAGTTACTTACAGTACAAGGTAACAATAGTATTAGTTGATGTGGTTTGGTAGATTGCCATTTACTGTGGCTGTTGTTGCCATCGTTCTGACAACGCATTGATACCACAACCACAATGTGAACAATTAGTATATTATACACTGATCCACTTACAATACGATGTGACAATAGTGTAAGTTGATGTGGTTTGGTAGATTGCCATGTACTGTGGCTATTGTTGTCATCGTTCCAACAACGTGTTGTAACCACAACCACAATGTAAAATGATCATGTAACACACCTTACATTAAAAATGATGACCATTACACAGACATTACACAACACAGGGCAAATGTTATAAAGCTATCAACCCCACGTACATTCCTATACAGTTAACCACGATATTACTTACAATTAATGTATACTGCGACACTGTAGTATTGACGGAATTCAACCATAAGAACATATGGCTTTATATGCAAACTTTATTTTAGGGAAGTACCAGCGTGAACAAACATACAATATTATTATAGTGAACACGTGAGTGGAATTAAATCCAACATCATCATAGGCCCAAAAATTATACTCAATTATTAATGTATGTTGTGAAGCGAACATCATGAGCAAATGTTAACATAGCGGGATGGTACTTTAATGGAAATTGGCGTCTTATAATGCAACGCCAACAAGGTCTACATAATCTCAAAATTATAAAAATCCATGCACCTATATCGGACAATACGAAACATGGTTACAAAAAATACGACATAATTAAATAACGAATATGTTTGAGCCTGCGCTATGGCTAAATCGGTTCCTTGCATGCCTTCCTGTTATGGTTACCCATCTTTCTACATCGGCTACACCGAATACGTTGGACAACCTCACCCCTAAATGGAATCCTCTTCCATTTTGGCCTTCCCGGCGGGCGCTTGGCAGTAGGCGGTGCTATAATACATTCATTAGGCGTGACAGTGGGTTTCTCAATCGTCGGAATAGGGTGGATAGACTCGGAGTACATTGCTCTGAACTTAGTAACATGGTAATAAGACTCAATTGAATCACATATGTTTCGCCCACTATTACGAAATGCAACCATAACTGCGAACACGGGAACCCATCCACTTGCCACTAGCAACATGAACATGTTTGCCGATTTATATCAACCAACACCGACAGCTGCGAGTGAACCTCGTAGACATCTTCATCCGATTGACTTATTGTCACGACCCGCTCCCCATACCCAAGGGTTAAGCATCGTAATGGCCAGTAACTAAGGTTACCTCCGGCCAAATTTTAAACAAATCAATAAACGCAAGCGGAAGAAATATTTAAATGAGGGTACCAAAATAATCATTGGAGTTTCTATTTTTATTACAAAATATAAAAAGGCCGACATTTACATATAAAAATATCAATAAAGTGCTGTGTGTGTCTATTCCGCAGCCCCGCGTCTAAGACTTTCCAAAAGCTATTTCCTGAAAATTGGTAAACAACTATAAGCACATGGCAGAGTGAGAAATATTATACCAAGAGTATAAGGGACACGAAATAACCATGGATCGTTAGTTAGGCCAAAACATTTACATAAATAAATCATTTAAGTAGCAGAAACTGAAATACAGATATTATATAAATATATAACCATAACCACGGTACAGAACAGAACAGAACAGAGATCACAGAAGTGACAGTCAGAACAGAGGTACGGATTCAAGAGGTGGCTCGTACGGATTCTAGAGGTGGCTCCCACAATAGTGTAGCACTTGGCTCTGCATAGCACTTTGCTCCGCACAGAACAGAGCTCAATGGATCCATGACAGACAGAGGACCACAAAGTGGTTAAACAGAGGCCAATGTTTATTTAAGTCCCCCACGGCGTGGGACTCCCGTGGTGGTACATACAAAACATAATTGTTTACAAGGTCATAGTCAAATATTCTTTAAAATATAAACAAACATATCCATGGGTTTCCTTTTAAGCAAATAGGGTTCATAAATAAAACCACGTAACTGAAACCTTTATAAAACATAACTTTTATTAATATACTAATAAAATATAACTTGTATAAAACAGATTTGGTAAGTCAAAACATAAGTAAAATATATTTTGGTAACTCAAGGTATAATATAACTCACCTTATCTTTAATACCTTACTCTTTCTTTCCACTATCAAAGACCCTTTTAACTTCAACCATTCTTTCCTTTCTTTCCTCTCTTTCTTTTCTTTCTTTCTCTTTTCTTTCCTTTTCTTCTTTCTTTTCTTTCTCTCTTTTTCTTTCTTTCTGTTGATCAGCGCCTCCTATAAATAGGGAGGGGAAACCTTTCGGGGGCCAACACGTGGCCGAGTCCAATCCTTGCCGTATCTGCCTCAGATTCGTTCTTATCTAATATTTATATTTAAGATAATTACTCTTTGACCCAATATTTTAATATAATTATATAAATTAATTAATTTCTAATTAAATTACACTTTATCATATACCAACAGAAAATAAATTATTTATTTTACTACCACACCCATTATTATTATTATTATTATTATCTATATTATTATTATTTATATTTTGACCCCTAAACTTTTAATAATTATATTATTTTACAAAATTACACATAATAATATATAATAAATTATATATTTTCTGAACTGAGATTAAATAATATTAGTATAAATTCTATAGCATAATTAAAAATCTGAGTTGTTACACTTACAATCTAAGCTCTACTAGTTTTGTATTCAGCCTACAATTTCTTATCCATTTTTGGACAAATCTGGGCAGCCCACTTGCTAGATTTCACCTTATGTTTTGACATTTGCTCCATAATTTGACCCCTAATAGCATCAACCAACTGTGTAATAGGAAGATGACAGGCTTCTCGAATCCAATTGTTAAATCACTCGGCAGCGTTTGAATACATCTCACCGTACCGACAACCTCTACACACACGCCACAATCACACATTAAACACAACCTGTAACCAAAATGGGGAAAAAAAAAAAAAAAACATTGCATATACGTACCTGAAATAAGCATTAGCCCAATGTTCCAGGTGTAAATCTTTCAAAAACTCCCCAACAACTGCCGGGCTACACAATTTCAATACCTCAATTTTCTGATTAAACAATGTCACCGTAGGTGCGTACGCACATTCGCATAACTTGCGCATCAATCCAATTTTCTGTTCGGCTTTGACATATTTCATACGATCTATCAGGTTCGTTTGAAGATGTAATAAACAGAATGCATGATGGGTTGACGGGAATATATGTGGCATAGCTTGTAACAGACCAACATGACGGTTCGATACAAATGTTAACGTCCGATCATGGTCAACAACCTCTGACAACTGATGAAGAAACCACTCCTAGTTTGCTGCATTTTTGGAATCGACAATTGCGAATGCGATAGAGAACAAACCAGTATTCGGCCAGTGGAACAAATCACAACAAACATAAACCCAAAAACCCATGTACCGAAAACGTTAACCCCCCCACCCCCACCCCACCCCCACCCACAAGATGTATACATAAAAAATAAATAAATAAACACCACCAGTTACCAACCTCATGACACACACAATAAATCACACCCCCCACAATGTCGGGCCACCCCAACAAATGAGGAGAATAATGAAAAAACGGAGCAATAAACGTGGATACATAATTGATATAATATAAATTTCCCAAAAAAGCACAACACACACATTACATTGGTTCCCGTCCTTCGCCATAGCTGCAAGCAAATTACCCTCGAATCTGCCCTTCAGAAACGTACCATCCAGAAATAATAATGGTCGACAATGCTTGAACCCATTTGTGCATGCACGAAACGATATGAAATACCTCACAAACCTTCCGGTACGCTGCTCAAAGTCTAGATTTATGTAGCTATTCGAGTTATTTTCCATCGCAGCATCATTATACCACCTAAGTTGGTTGAATGACACAGCATGATCACCATACACTTCATCTCGCGCTTTCTCAACACCAAGCCAAGCCACTCGATAACTAATATCAATACCGTAGTCATTTTTCAAGCCAAAGACGACGTCGGTGGAGCGCGTCAATGGCTGAGCACGAACACGATCCGCGACAACGTCGACTACCAAATTAGAACCGGTGCGTGGATTCCTAGACGTTCGTACGGCCGCACCACACGTGTGCAAACTATTGAACCTCTTCAAACAAAAGATACCGTTCGATGTTAACACCCTCACATGTACCAATCACGTACAACCTGTCGACCCTGCAAACTTACACACGGCTGTAACACGAATCGAATCATTTTTAACATACCTAAATTGAAAACCATACTCGACAGCGTATTTGGAAAGCACTGTCCGAAATTCGTTCGCTCCACCTATAAAAAATTGACCCACATTTGAAATACCACTTGCCCAATCAGCCGACAAGTACATCTTAGATCTATGCTGGCAATACGACGATAACAGGTTTGCTAGGTCATCTACCTCGAAAAACTTGTGACCACCGGTGGTGCTCCCAATATCAAATCTACAATCACCGGCACTGCGATTTACGCTGTCTCTAACATTCCACTGTTCAACGAGAACATCGACATGATCGAGACCGAAAGACTTGGCTAGGGACGACATATTCTGAACATCCTCATCACATGCAACCTTAAACTTATTATACCCGGGTATAGAAAACAATAACACCACCATCTCGGGGTCCAAACTATCAACCTTCCTGCAAATCCCACTTACCAACTCCGCAAATGTCAACGCTTGATGAAGTCGAATGACAACATTCGTTTGGCTGAACGTACACAGCAACAAAGTAACAACCTCCATGGCTGCAACCTAAAAAAATAAAAATAAATAACACAACCCCTCAACAGCACATTCCCCAAACCCACACCCCCTAACTAAATACAAAAAAATTCAAAAAACATAAAACCCACACAATCCAAAACCAATAAACGAAAACCATTACACACTTACCTAGATGAAGAAGATACCAGATCACCGGCGGCACTAGAATACCTAACACAGCACGACAAACTTCGAAGACAAAAACCCCACGACGAATAAACAAAAAACCCAACAACCAAACCAATGCAACGCAAATCACTGAATCAAATATTAGATAAGACGGAAATGTTACACTGCGTTACCATTAAAGTACAAAATCCACATTATTTGTCAGAATTTACTCATTCCCATTGCACAGGGGTAAAACTGTAAACATTACCAATAACAAATCAAATACACAGATTCTTTACACTCAAAAAGGACCAAACGGAATATAAGAAAACATCCCAGACCAAATGGAATAACATTTTCAAAAGTGGGATTTATTGGTACTTTTTTCATAAAAATATAATGAGGAGATTTTGATTAAATTTTTCATTATTTATTGGGGCTTTTCCTATATTAAGCCTATTTTGTATCTTAATTCCCAAACTAGGCCTAGTTTGGACGGAATTCCCAAACTAGGCTAAAGCGCTATTACAAATCGCGCTTTCACTGTTTGGAGCATAAAATTTGATGAATAGTGAAAGCGCTATAACAAAACGCGTTTTTAATTAAGAAAACGCTATTACAAAACGCGTTTTCACTGTGCATATGAAGAAAACGCAGTTCCAAACCACGCTTTTACTGTGCATATTTGTTTTCTTAAGAAAACGTTTAAAATATATTAAAATGTAATCAAAATAAATCTTGAGTTCTCTGCAGCTCAAATGGTAGTGCATTGGTTTTGCCACGCCTCTGCACAGGTTCAAACCACATGCACAGCAACTCCAAACAATTGCTATCCAAAATGAAATTCAACTTTTTTTTTTTCTTTTTTTTCCTTCCACTCACTCTATACTTGATATATTTATTATGTAATTTTTTTAATCAAAAAAAAGTAAAATGTTCGTTTGGTTAAATATTTTAAAAAATTAAAAATAAACAATTTATTTATTTAAAAAATTAAATAAACAATTTATTTATTTTTAAAGAATTATATAAAGTAGTATACTATTTATTAAAAAAGTTGTATACTATTTATACTATCATCACATCACACGTATAAATAGTATACTCACTCAGACGTATTATACTATCATCACATCACACGTATACTACTTTTTTTTTATTTTTAATAAATTGTTTATTTTTATTATTACCCATTACTTTTAAAATATGCTTATTTTAAAAATATTTTAAAAAATTAAAAAATGTACGCTTTTAAAATATTTTAGTACATTTTAAAAACGTACATTTTGCTGAAAAAATATTTTTTGAGTACGCTTTCACTGTGCATATTTTTTTAAAATGTACAATTTATTTATTTAAAAAATTAAATAAACAATTTATTTAAAATAAACAATTTAAATAAATAAAATACAATTTTTTCTATAAATAAATAAATAAATAAAATACAATAACTAAATTTTTTTTCTATAAAATACAATTTTTTTCAAAATGTCAACATAATTGTTTAAAAAGTATTCAGTGTATTTGGTTTGAGTTTTTTAGATTTAGTTATTTGAAAACTGAGTTTTTTGATTTTCGTATTTTTTTGTTTTTAGTGAATATTTTTAAAATTTTAAATATTTTTTTTACTTTTTTAGATGCAACTCAGTTAGATGTATCTAAAAAATAAAAAATTTGTGAAAAAATATTTTAAAAAATTAATAAATAGTATACTACTTTATATAATTCTACTTTAAAAAATACTACTTTAAAAAATTAACTTTAAAAAATTATTAGCTTTAAAAAATTAATAAATAGGATACTACTTTAAAAAATACTACTTTATATAAAAAAATTAATAAAATTAATAAAAAATTAAATTTGTAAATAGTATACAACTTTTTTAATAAATAGTATTCTACTTTATATAATTCTTTAAAAATAAATAAATTGTATATTTAATTTTTTAAATAAATAAATTGTTTATTTTTAATTTTTTAAAATATTTAACCAAACAAACATTTTACTTTTTTTTGATAAAAAAATTACATAATAAATATATAAAGTATAGAGTGAGTGGAAGGAAAAAAAAGAAAAAAAAAAGAAAAAAAAGTTGAATTTCCTTTTGGATAACAATTGTTTGGAGTTGCTATGCATGTGGTTTGAACCTGTGGAGAGGCGTGGCAAAACCAATGCACTACCATTTGAGCTGCAAAAAACTTAAGATTTATTTTGATTACATTTTAATATATTTTAAACGTTTTCTTAAGAAAACAGATATGCACAGTAAAAGCGTGGTTTGGAACCGCGTTTTCTTTATATGCACAGTGAAAACGCGTTTTGTAATAGCGTTTTCTTAATTAAAAACGCGTTTTGTAATAGCACTTTCACTATTCATCAAATTTTATGCTCCAAACAGTGAAAGCGCGATTTGTAATGGCGCTTTAGCTTAATTTAAAAATTCCGTCTAAACTAAACTTAATTTAAAAATTAAAATATAAAATAAGCTTAATATGGAAAAGCCCTTTATTTATTGGTATGATACTTTAGCAAGGTTCCATTCCCGATATTATAGAATTTCTATTTATTGTTATTAATAATAATAATAATAATATACTTTCCCGCAAAATCTAACCCGATGGTCCCAAAAGCGCTCTCTCTCTCTCTCTCTCTTTTCTCTCTCTCATGAAATGTAGGCGAAAGCTCAGAGAAACTCAAATCACATCCGACTTCAGATCGAACCAGGTTCTCAACTTGTTCCTATCCTATCTCTCTTTTAATAATTTGATTTCTTTCATATTTGTGTGTATATATATATATGCACTTCCCTAGTTACCCAATCAAAGCTTACATGCTCTTGCAGATTAATGGGTAGATTATTGTTTTTCATTTAATTCAATCCATTTATTCTCTCTTTACTTCACGCCTCACCCCTGTTCTTCTCCGTTTTCTGCTCTTGGTTTTGTGCTTAATTTTAGGGTTTCTGGGTCTTCCTTGTGTTGTTTCAATTGTATCAAAATCTGTAGAATTATGTATGAACTTTGTCGATTGTTAGATCCATTAAGAAGCTCTATCCATCAGTTTTGTATGTTTATAAATTGTTCGAATTTAAAGATTTTTTTTTGGGTGGTCTAGACTAATCTAGGCTGAAAAGATTTTTTTTTGCTGGGTAGGTAAATAATTGGGGGAATTTCAAATCAGTGTAAACTTTCCAAAAAAAAAAAAATTACAGATAAGTGGTAAACTTTATATTCATTAATAATTACAGTTATAAATATTTTCGTGATTGTGTAATAATTTTATGATAATACCACTGATAGGTAATTTCCCCTAAATAATTTAATGAAGAAAAGACCATATGTACAGCAGCAATAGGGGTATACCCCTAACTAGGAGAGTCTGCAACCAGCTTCCTGACTCAAATTTTGCAGGAAAACGAAAACCAATGCAGAAAATGGATCTTAAATTTGTTAGGAAGAAAACCAATACTCTAGTCTGGAAAGATGTTCGTTACCCGGTAATATGAGATTGGTTTTAATGGGTTGTAGTGATTTAAGTATGCTAGAGAACAGTGAGAGGAATATAGGGATGGGAGGACAAAAAAGCAAATGACTGGTTAGGTTGGAAGGAAAGAAAGGCTGTATTGTTTAACTGAATTATGATCCTGGATAGAGCTAATAAGAAGTATGGACACTTCTAAGAAGGTGACATGTCTGTGTCAGACACCAACGCTTCTCGGACACTCTTGAACCTGTGTCTAATACTCTTTTTTCCATATCCATAATTAAAAATAAAAATCTTAATTTCAGACACGTGTTTGACACTCATTTTGCGATGTGTCCGTCACTTCTTGGCCATGTCTATCACTAAAAATTAAACATGAGGCTGACACTGTTGGCACATAAATTTCAACTAAATTTATGACACGTATAAAGCCTATGATAGGAAAGTTGTAGGTAATCACTTCCTAAAAAGATCAATATGATCCGTTGAAGTGCATAAATAAAACGACGTTGTATCTCAACGACGTTATTCAAGATGCTCAAGTGACGCGTGGAGCCTACGAAAGATGACACTTGTAGAGCCTACAGCAAGGACACCACACAGGATGAAATCCCAAAGATCAATCCGGTTAATCAGATATACGATTAATCAGATAGCGCTATTATTCAAAATTCAAATGGCGCTATCATTTAATTTGAAATTCAAATTGAAGATGAGGCATTCCTATCATCTGATGGCCCTCTATAAATATGAGGACCATCACACAAGACGGGGGATCGGAAGAAAATCAGAAGTGAAAAGATCAGAGAGAGAGAGAGAGAGAGAGAAAGAAAGAAATTGAGAGTTAAAGAAATCGTTACAAGAAAGAAGAAGAGAAGCCTAGAGAACTCAAGAGTCTACACTAATGGCGATGAATAGGTAAAGGGTTCCAAACCCAAGAATTGTATTCTGTATTCGAGGGTTCAAAACCCATAACAATTTCAATAAAATATTTATTTTTGTCTTTTGTTGTTTATTTTGTTCTTCATTAATCGGAGGTTTCATTTGTATAAAATGTGTAATTAACAATCTGAAATACAGATCGGAAATAAGAACCTGCTATTCAAATAATCAACACTGTTTAGTCCAAAAAAAACTAAACAGTGGACATTTGTAACATAAAATTTTGAAATGTGTTGAAATACTTCATGTTTTAAAATTTGTGTCTACAGACACTTCTTCAACAGTTGCTAATGTATGATTTTTTAAGTTGAGAATTTGACATAAATATCTTATACCCTTAGAAAATGTATAATTCTTAAGAATAATTCTATAGAAGATTCATACAAAATTAAATGAAAAAGATACGTAAATGACTGGTTAGGTTGGAAGGAAATAAAGCCTGGTGTATTGTCTAACTGAATATATGACCCTGGATAGAGTGAATTGGTGAAAAAAAATAAAAAAATAACCTTTCCCGATAAGACGGTGCAAGTATTGTTGAGTTGAAACTTGAGATGATAACGTGGAGGATGCAAGGAAAGCATAATAGGCTGAATAGTAATTGGACCAAAATGTCTACGGGGATGTGCATTTTTAGACTTTTTAACCCTCTTAGAGAAAGCTACGACAATCCTTCGTTTGTGTGAGTGTGACAATGCTCAAGATTGTGGTGCCTGTCAAAAGTATACTAGGCCTCTTTGACTTAGAGTATGATTATGGTTCACTTTTGATTTTCGATGCAGGTTTATTGACTTCATCTTGGGGCATTTCCATGATAATTTAAAAGGTTGATCTTGGAGGGTGTACAAGCCAAGTTATAGTTTTGGTCTCTCCAGCTTGCTTTTATGCTAAGTTTTGCCGCCAAAGTGTCATGGTAATTAGGGTCTCATGAAACTTTGGAACCTTGGTTTTGGTGAAGAAGCTATTGGTATTGCCCATGGGTGCGAGCTACTTATCAATCTCAGCAGTCTGCACATTGTTAAGCTTCATCGGCCTCCAATATTGGACGAAACTATCACTTGAGAAGCTAAAATCAGATGGGTTAGTTGGTGGGCATTCTGTTGAATCTGCGAATGCCAGGCATGCCTTACAATTGCTTTTTGGTTCTCAAGCCACAATTGCGTTGTTGGCTAATTTTGCACTGAATGTGTTTGTCCTGCTCATTCTGGGTCTTAAGGTAACTTTTTGTCTGTTTTTAACTGCCTTTAATTTATAGTTTGTTGATTATTATTTCCTACATGAGAAGCATGCAAAGCTGTACACATCTAGTTGGCAACTCTTGTACATTCTCAACTAAGAGGTCAAGGGGTCAATTCGTGCCATAGGCAAAGATTGATTATTTCTTCTCTATTAGGATTCTTTCTTTAGTTGTTTATTTCTTTTCCATTATGGATCTCTTTCTTATATTGATGTAGTTGTTGTCAAAGTTGGGCTTGTGGGTATGTATTGTTGGACATTCGTACATAGTTGATTGTCTAGTTTGATATAATTCGTTTAATATTTGTAAATAATCTTACCAATTAAACATATTTGTTCTAGTAGCGTTATATTTATATGCTAAAACCAAATAGGTGTCCCCCAATGTTACCGCAATGTGTGTTACCTTGTGTTACTTGAATCCAGCTGTCCAAATTTTCAGTGTTGTTCTGTGTTAGATCTAGTTATTCCCTTATGAGGCAGGGTCATTATGAGTGTCTAATCCTACTAGTACAACTAAGTGCATGTAAACAAGAACAAGTTTTATATAACATTTTGCATTGGTTGAAATAGTGGAAATATTATTGCAGTAAAGAATTTTATGATGACATCCTTTCAGTGCCCTTTTGTTTTCTGCCCTGAATGAGTATACATTCTAATCTCCATTATTAAACACTTGTTTTGAAATTGGGGATGCAGATCAAAATTGGCATGGGCATGTTAAATGCATATCTTATATCCATGTGTGAAAGTGTATTGGGTGTTAACTGATTATGTAACCAAGCATTTTGAAGTGTTTATCTAACAAAGGCTTAGTGAATGTCTGTTGCATGTTGGTCATGCACAATTTTAAAAAGGTTAAGTTTAAATTCTATATTATTTGTTTCACTTTAGTATGTGTCTTAAGTTTCTTGAGCTACGCTACCTAGAACACGGATCATTATGGTATTAGAAACGGAAATGAAAATGTTGAATGCCACGTACTCCAAAACATGGTACGATAGGTGTAGACTTCTTATTTTGACATCTAATATGTTATAGTTTATTTTCCTTCAAATTAATCATTCAACAACACAATTCTATGAGTGTTATGACCCATTGTTTTGCATATTGCCAATCCAAAACTATACTCCATCTAGATTTTTGTTCATCATATTTGATTTTTTCCCTATTAAGGAGAACTTTTAATGACACACAGAGAAAATTTTATTGGACCGCTTGAGATCGCTTGAGATTGCTAAATTTACCATTTTCAAACGAAAATATACCATGTTTTGGAATGTGCATTCCAAAATGTAAATCACTAGGATGTTAGTGTTTTTGGCAACACTGTTCTTGAGTAGCTCCTCAGGACCCTTGGGGGAAAAAGTCTCCAGTACTATGTCTTATATAGGCATGGCTAATTGGCAAAATTTTTTGTGCTGCCTAAGACTTTAGAAAAAGTGTGGATTGCAGTGCATTGAAAAAAAAAAATGTCTAAGACTAAGTGGCACTGGGACTTCTAAGAAGGCTTGTTTTGTTGATGTCTGACATGACATGACACTCATCAAACACTGCCCAATACATATTGAATGCTCATCCAAACATGTCCTCCTATTTTAAAAAATTTGCTAGACTTTAACACGCTTAAGACACTTGGGGAACATGTGCATAGCTTGGACCCTTAGACACACATGAAATACATACAAATTTGAATAAAATAGCTTGGATTTTAAAAATTATTATTTTTGAATTAAATATTTGTATACATGACATATAATAATTACTTAAGTTACCTTAGCCTTATATATATATCCTAAAAGAAATATATAAAACTATATATTTTGCATGTGTGTCCTACGTGTTGTGTCTTATATTTTTTGAAAATTTTCATCTACGTGTGTCTGTGTCATGTTTGTATCGTGTTGAGTGTCTGTGTCGTGTTGTGTTGAATCTTTTTCATTTTTTTTTCCAAATGTTATTCGTATTTGTTTTACATCAATAGGGCCTATATACAGACTTTATAACCCACACAAAAACAAACTAAAATTCATCATTCCTCATATGGAATGGAACAAATAAAGTATCAAATTTTATTCCTAAAATAACTGAAACTAGAAAATTCAACATCCTAAAAACCTTGTAATAAGACCACTAATTAAATTATATCAATTAAAAATTCTTCTAGTGAGTTGTCCATCAATTCAATGCATCAAGCTCTTCTTGTTGGAAAATGATTGGCCTTGAGTTTTGGGTTTTTTGACATTGTGGGGATCTTCACATCATCTTGATCATCATCATGAATCTTTGCTTGAATACCAAACTGATGTAGTCTAGATCTCATAAGTTTTTAAATTTATTTATTTTTATGTCGGATATGTGACAGGCAGATAAATACTTTTGTTGGCCATATATGAGGAGAGATAGAGAAGAAAAAGAGAGAAAAGACATGATAGGGAAAACACATCACGTTTTCCAAGTCTCTCATTCGTAGGAGACATCATAAATACATGAAACACGTGAAATTCAGTAATATTATTTCAAAAACCTTGTAATACTACTACTAATTAAATTGTATCAATAGAAACTTAGAAAATATGAGGAAGAAGAACTCAGAAAATATGAGGAAGAAGGAATATATTGCTGTTATATTCAAAACTTCTTATCTTGTGAAGAGAAAACTACACTCCTTATATAGGAGAGAACAAGAGCTACTATTTGTGCCACTAAGATCCACTATCACCACTAAGAGATCCACTATCACCACTAAGAGCCACTACCTATCTCCTTGCATAATATATACATCCATTATAGCCACTATCTAGATTATTATATACATCCATTATAGCCACTATCTAGATCACTAACATAGTGTATATAGACATTATCATAACCCACTAACAGCCACTATATATCCACTAACAGCCACTAATCAGATTTCCAGCACTCCCCCTCAAGCTGGTTTGAAGATATCTTCCATAGCCAGCTTGCTAGTCAGCTTATCAAATTGCTTCTTGTGTAGTCCCTTCGTTAGCACATCAGCTAATTGTTCACCTGTTGGAAGGTAGGTCATACAGATTATGCCAGCATTGATTTTCTCCTTGATGAAATGTTTATCCACTTCTATATGTTTTGTGCGATCATGTAGAACTGGATTATGAGCTATAGATATAGCTGCTTTGTTGTCACAATAGACCTTCATAGGTGTCGGGTGAGAAAGCTTTAATTCTTCAAGAATTCTTTTAATCCACATTACTTCACAGATTCCATGGGCAACAGCTCTGAACTCTGCTTCTGCACTACTTCTAGCTACCACATTCTGTTTTTTACTCCGCCATGTAACTAGGTTCCCACCTACAAAGGAGCAGTATCCGGATGTTGATCTCCTGTCTGTAACACTTCCTGCCCAGTCTGCATCTGTGTATACTTCAACTTGAAGATGTCCATGTTTCTTGAACAGTAAGCCTCTCCCTGGAGTTCCTTTCAAATATCTTAAGATCTTATAAACGGCCTCAAAGTGCTCTGCCCCTGGTGAGTGCATGAACTGACTTACCATGCTGACTGCAAAGGCAATATCAGGTCGCGTATGAGACAAGTAAATCAATTTCCCTACAAGTCGCTGATATTGTTCCCTCTCTTTGACTTCTTCAGCCTTAGCAGCTTGTAACTTCAAGTTAGGCTCGATCGGAGTCTCCACCATCTTACAACCAAGCATACCTGTTTCTCCAAGGAGATCAAGAACATATTTTCTCTGATTAACGAATATACCTTCCTTGGATCTTGCAAATTCCATTCCGAGGAAATACTTGAGGGCTCCCAGATCCTTAATGTGAAATTCTTTTGCGAGTTTCTCTTTGAGGGCTGCTAACTCTGCTTCATCATTACCAGTTAAAATGATGTCATCAACATAAACAATCAAAATTGCAATTTTACTGTCTTTTGAATGTTTATAAAATATTGTGTGATCTGCTTGACTCTGCGAGAAGCCACAACTGATAACTGCCTTCCCAAAGCGTTCAAACCACGCTCTTGGTGATTGTTTGAGTCCGTATAATGACTTGTTCAATCTGCATACTTTGTCGCTACCAAGTCTCTGCTCAAATCCCGGCGGTAGGCTCATGAACACCTCCTCTTCAAGATCACCATTGAGAAATGCATTTTTAATGTCAAGTTGATGTAGAGGCCAATCTGAATTTACTGCAAGAGATAACAGTACTCTGATGGAATTTATTTTAGCAACAGGAGCAAACGTCTCCTGATAGTCGATCCCATAAGTTTGAGTGAAGCCTTTAGCCACCAGTCTCGCCTTGTATCTCTCAACGCTTCCATCTGCGTTACATTTTATCGTAAACACCCATTTACACCCAACTGTTTTCTTGTCTTTGGGTAGATCAACTATCTTCCAAGTACCACTTCTCCTTAAAGCATTCATCTCCTCCATGACTGCTAATTTCCAATTCGGATCATCCAATGCTTCCTGTATATTCCTTGGAACAAACAAGTGTGAAATCCTAGATGTGAAAGCTCTATGGTTTTTAGACAGTCTTTGATAGGAGAGGTAATTTGCAATAGGATGTTTAATGCAATTTCGGACACCTTTCCTAATTGCTATAGGAACATCAAGGTCGGAAATAGAAGGAATAGGATTACCTAAAATTTCGATGCCAGAACTCGGGTGGACATTCGGGTCATTAGGATGGACATTCGGGTCATTATTCCTCAGATGAAATCGCTTTCTAGTATAAACCTGAAGCTCAGAATTTAGATCATTTGGTAGTACTTCTCCCCCTAAACAAGAATCTTCTTGACTAGGCACCATAGAACTTGGTTCTCCTAAGTGATCATTATCAGACAGATGTGGTTTTTGTGTAGGATAAATGACATTGGGGAGCGGGATAGAAATATCCCAAAAATTGTCTTCTACTACTCCACTTGTCTCCCCCTGAAGAGAAGTGTTGGGGAAATAAGATTTTGTTTCCACAAATGACACATCCATACTCACATGAAATTTCTTGGTTTGAGGATCGAAACACTTATACCCCTTTTTGTTTGAGGAATAACCCAAAAAAACACATTTTATAGCACGGGGGTCAAGTTTTGAACGAAATTGACTGGGAACATGAACATAGGCAGTACATCCAAAAACTTTGGCGGGTAAATCAGAAAACAACCTCGTGTCAGGAAAAAAAGTTTTGAGACAATCAAAAGGTGTTTTGTATGTTAACACCTTTGTAGGCATCCTGTTTATCAAATAAGAGGCTGTTAAAATTGCTTCACCCCATAAATATTTAGGAACATGCATGTAAAACATTATAGCACGTGCTACTTCAAGTAAATGTTTATTTTTTCGTTCTGCAATGCCATTTTGTTGAGGGGTATCCCGACATGTAGATTGATGAAAAATCCCCTTTTTTGCCAAAAACTCACCCAACTGCTCATTGAAATATTCTGTTCCATTATCAGAATGTAAAATACCAATTTTGGTTTGAAATTGGTTTTCAATCATATTGTAAAAATTTGTGAATAAATTTTTCACGTCAGATTTTTTATTCATCAAATAAATCCAACATAAGCGGGTATGGTCATCAATAAATGTAACAAACCATCTTTTACCAGAAAGAGTAGTGATTTTAGAAGGGCCCCAAACATCACTATGAATCAAATAAAAAGGTTTGGAAGCCTGGTAAGGTTTTGGCAAATAAGTAGAGCGATGAAATTTTGCAAAAATGCAACTTTCACAATGAAAAGAAGAACAATCAATCCCTTTAAATAATTCTGGAAATAAATGTTTCAGATAAAGAAAACTAGGATGTCCTAGCCTATAGTGCCATAGCATTATTTTTTCTCGAACAGAGATTGAACTAGTACTATTAAAGCTCTGAGCTTTTTTACTACTAACAGGTACTTCATCAAAGTAGTAAAGACCTTCAAGCATCCTAGCACGCCCAATCATCATCCCCGAGTTCTGGTCCTGAAATTCACAATGGGATTCAAAAAATGTAACACGACAATTAGAATCCTTAGATAGTTTACTGACAGACAAAAGGTTACAGGCTAAGTTGGGGACGTGAAGAACAGCATTGAGATTAATTTTCTCAGTTAGTTTAATAAATCCTTTTCCTGCAATAGGTGAAAAACTACCATCGGCTATTCTGATTTTGTCATGACCAGAACAAGGGAAATAGGTACTAAATAAATGGGAAAAACTAGTCATGTGATCGGAGGCACCGGAATCTATGATCCACGGAGAGAAGTTTAGGCAAGAGAAGGCTTTAGGATTTCTACCTGTTTGTGCCAAAAAAACACTAGGAGTACCGGATGAGGAGTTGGATTTTATCAGCTTTAAGAGTTGATCAATCTGCTCTTTGTTGAAGGGACCTGAATCGGCTTCATTAGCAGTAGGAAAGCCACGATTCTTCTCTCCTTGTTTGCTGCTTTTCCAGTTGACAGGTTTGCCATGGATCTTCCAACACGTTTCGCGTGTATGGCGAGGCTTGTTGCAAAAATCACACCAGACCCGTGGCTTATCATCAAACCTGCGCTGGTAATTTGCAGCCTTGTTGGCCGCAGCATCGCTAATTAAAGCAGAAATTTCAATTGACTCACCAGTACCTTTTTTCTTAAGCATGACGCTCCTTCGGCTCTCTTCCCTTCTGACTTCGGCAAATACTTCGCCAATGGATGGGAGAGGAGGTCTGCCAATAATTCTTCCTCGCACTTCATCGAACTCAATGTTGAGGCCGGCAAGAAACTTGTAAATACGGCTGTCTTCCACAGTTTTCTTGTGGTGGTTGCAGTCGTCAACCGATTTCCATTCGTATGTGTTGAAGATGTCAAGATCCTGCCACAACCTTTTCAACGAATTGAAATATTTGGTGACGGAATCATCTCCTTGACGAATCTCTCCCAACTTCAAAGTCAATTCAAAAACTTGAGATTGATTTCCTAGGTCAGAATACATCTGACTAACATTATCCCACAACTCTTGTGCAGTAGTATAGCACATGTAATTAGAGCTTATATCCTCCTCCATGGAATTGACCAACCATGTCATAACCATGGAGTTTTCAGCGTCCCAACTGTCGAACAGCGGATCATTAACAGCAGGAGCCTTCTTGTCACCAGTGATGTAACCGATCTTTCCTTGCCCACGGATATACATCCGGACAGATTGTGACCAGCGGAGAAAATTATCACCATTTAGGCAGATGGTGGTGATTTGGACAGAGTGAGAGTTGGATGTTTTCATTAGAATGGCAGCGGCAGGGGTTGAAGTGGTTTCGGACGTGACTTCCGACATGGCTATGACGGTTTTAGGGCTGCTGTGTTTTTGTTGCTCTGATACCAACTTAGAAAATATGAGGAAGAAGAACTCAGAAAATATGAGGAAGAAGGAATATATTGCTGTTATATTCAAAACTTCTTATCTTGTGAAGAGAAAACTACACTCCTTATATAGGAGAGAACAAGAGCTACTTTTTGTGCCACTAAGATCCACTATCACCACTAAGAGATCCACTATCACCACTAAGAGCCACTACCTATCTCCTTGCATAATATATACATCCATTATAGCCACTATCTAGATTACTATATACATCCATTATAGCCACTATCTAGATCACTAACATAGTGTATATAGACATTATCATAACCCACTAACAGCCACTATATGTCCACTAACAGCCACTAATCAGATTTCCAGCATCCTTGTAAATCCTCCAACAATTAGGTTCATCATATAATCATAAAAAAGCCCCTGGCCGGGCTTGCAACGCTGCTGTATACTCTATCGTGTGCCATTCATTTTGGTTGATGGATTTGTTTTGGATTTATTGGTGAAGTAATCTTCTACATGAGTAACATTGTTTGATCGACATTATTATTGTTCTTTTCATGCAGACACTATTCTTTGTGGAGCTGTACCCTTCTGAAACTCGAAAATTGGCAGAACGACTTATAAACTATGTTATTTACAAGGTAAATGTTCGTAATCTGTCACAAATAGATGAATTGGATTTTTATATCTTTGTCGTTTTCTATTTCCTTATTTGTTTATCCTTTTGTTTTCTCCCTTGTTGAGAATTTAGGTAGAGTTTTTAGGCGCTTTCTCTTTTGGAAACTAAGATATTTTATTCCTTATAAAGTGAGAAGTGAAATGGTGTCATAGTGATAATAAGTAAAGATCAGAGCAACATTGAAAAGATTTAGACTCTGGTTGCAAATGAATCTTTTATTTTTTTTCTTAAACAATACGTGCACATACATTGATACGCTTTGGAGATAGGGAGAAACTAGTGCAACAGAGTTGGAGGTGGTGTGGAAATTGATGCGGTGGTAAATTGTTTTCCTTGCGAGCAAACTCCAGCGAACAAGTCTAAAACAGGCTAGGAGCAGGTAGTGTTTGTTTTTATTTGACAGTAGATTTTAAGCATAATTACATTTTGGAAAAAAGTTGAAGAAGTTGATAGAATAGCCATTAATGAGAAGTGGTTTTTAGAATGTAAAATACACTGTGGTCTACTCCCTTACAACTATGGTCTACTCCCTGTCCCATGAAGGAGGGAAAATGTTATCTTCATCTAGTTAGAGCTGAAGGACCTTAAATATTGGAGAGAGAGAGAGAGAGAGAGAGAGAGTACAACTGGAATAGAAATTTAGTCTAGTAAAAAAAGCATAAAAAAAGAAGATTTAATAATAGGATGATAGTTGACATAGGAAATAAGGGATTTGTACATATTCATATAAACAGGATTGCTAGGAGAATTGCTATTAAAACAGGCATCTAACTGGAAGACTATGGGGGCGAAGAAAAAAAAAGCAATGTTATATAGAGAGAAGTCGTGGCTAAAATATGCATGAGGCCTAAAATAAGTTAGCCATGACTTTCATGATAGTTTGATATCAAGGGAGGAAAACAGCTGGTTAATGTGGAAACTGGAATTTGTATCAAGGTTGTCACATGCTTGGAGGAATGTTTCTTGGAATTTCCTCTATTCTCATCAGCTTTTTGGCTAGTTTGAACTTGTTTGAGTTTTTCCAGGTTAAGGAATCTTCACACCAAAATTTGCTTCTTGAATAAATCACTATAATCAATTAGGGTTGCAAATTAGGATTAGTATGAAGCTTTGCCATGGTGGTTGAGTTCTTGATGGCAATGAGATATTTTAACTTAGTTGCATTTTGAAATGTTTAAGTGTTTTAGAAAACAAATTGATCTGCTATTCATAGACCTTCATATGTTTGGGGTTTTAGAAATCCAGATAAGCTGCTTTGCTCACTATTATCAATAAGTCAAATCTTTGTTCTTCTCTAATTGCTGTCTGAATATTGATGACTGTTGAGCAGGGGACGTTTCTTCCCATGATTGTCCCACCAACAGTATTTCAAGTGGGCCTGTGGTCAACATGGTTGACTATCCTTTGTTCATTAAAGGTATTTTGAATTATATTTTAAGACGAAGAATTTGTATGTATGAAACTGACTGGCGTATAATTCTTCCTAAATCATCTTTTGTGAAATGTACAGATGTTCCAAGCTTTGGCTAGAGATCGACTAGACCGCTTGAATGCATCTCCTTCTGCAACTCCATGGACATATTTTCGTGTATATTCTGTATTATTGTTGGTCATATCCGTTGACTTGCTCTGGTACAATTTGCTGCATCTAATTTTTTATCTACCTTTGAGATCATTTTTTTGGTCGTAAATACTTTTGGTTTTTGAGAATTTGTCTTTGCTGCATTTTAATATTGAAAACAGAAATGCATTGAAAAGAAAATTCTGATTCTCCATTTTTGCAATAAACATGTGGTATGTAAACCAGTCATAATATTTTGGAAACAAAATAGGTCTTGTATCGGAAATGAAAAGTTGTACCTTCCAAGAAAAAGCTGTTTTGTAATACTAAGAAGAAGAAACTCAGAAACTAGTTTTGTTAAGCACAGAAGTATTTCCTTTGTGTGTGTGCAATAAAGAATCTACACACTTTTTTAGCCGCGTTATTAAGATGTGTGTTGGCACATAAATTTGAAATTTATGTTCAAATTTCAAATACGGGTCAATCAGTTAATGACACACAGAGCATATGATAGGATTGTTGTAGGTAATCACTTCCTAAAATGATCAACTTGATCCGTTGAAGTGCATAAATAAAATGACGTCGTATCTCAGCAACATTATTCAAGATACTCAAGTGACACATAGAGCCTACGAAACATGACACCTGTAGAGCCTACAATAAGGACATCACACAGGATGAAGTCCAAAGGATCAATACGGTTAATTAGACATACGATTAATCAGATATGGTTACACCCAAATTCAGATGGTGCTATCATTCAAAATTCAAATGGCATTATCATTTAATTTGAAATTTGAAATTTGAAATTCAAATTGAGGATGAGGTCCTCTTATCACTTGGATGACCCTCTATAAATATGTGGGATCATCACACAAAAAAGGGATAGAAAATCAGAAGTGAAAAGATTAGAGAGAGAGAGAGAGAAAGAAATCAAGAGCTAAAGAAGTTATAAGAAAGAAGCAAAGAAACCCAGAGAACTCCAGTGCCTACGCTACAAACACAGAATGGAGATGAATAGTTAAAGGGTTCCAAGCCCAATAAATGTACTTTGTATTCAAGGGTTCAAAACCCATAACAATTTCAATAAAATATTTATTTTTCTTAAATTGTCTTCTGTTATTTATTTTGTTATTCATTAATCAGAGGTTTCATTTAAATAAAATGTGTAATTAACGCTACGAAATATAGATCAGAAATAAGAACCTGCTATTCAAATAATCAACACTGTTTAGTTCAAAAACTAAACAGTGGACATTTGTAACATAAAATTTTGAAATGTGTTGAAATACTTCACGTTTCAAAATTTGTGTCTACAAATTTTGGCACGCCCAGTGAGACCTATTTCTCCTCCCATCTTTTGAAGAACAAAAAATATATATACATATATTTGAAACTAACGTATTCTTTTGTTATAGGAATGCTGAATTAATTGTCAAGAGGCTAACTTACACTCCGTTGGTTCTGAAATCATGAAGGATGGAGATGGCGACGGTCACTTGAGGGGCTTTGGAGCGAATGCTCTTGGCTGTCCCAAAGGTAGAACTAGCGAAATTTTGGAAAGATGCACTTCTTTTCCCAACACCTGTGGCCCAAGGGGCTTCGGAGCGAATGCTCTTGGTTGTCCCAAAGGTAACTTGTGTCACGAAGAAGGTCACACTTCTTCAGAAAGCTAAAAATTTGAAAAAGATTGCTGAAGATTATGAGAAAGCGTCGAAGCATTACACAACGGTGAGGGCCATAGCCTGAACGAAGAGCTTTCTAATCCAGGCAAGGGAGGCTAATCGAGTTGCAACTACTGCCTTTGTTGCAGCTTCAGCAGGCGTAATACAAAATGTTGTAGCCCAGCTACTCATAAGGGTAGAAGACTGTGTCAAAATGGCAAATTCTGCCCAAAGGAGGGCCTTTGTTGAAAACATGGCCATCATTAGCGCTATTAGGAGGAGGGTAATGACCCAAACTCCTATTGATGGAAAAACAACTGCTCCTGTTGATGAAAAAAACAACTACGGCCTACGAACCGACAGTTCTGTTCAAGGCACAAAGTTTGCCTTTAGAACCCAATCATTTATGAGGGTCCAAATCAAAAAAAGGAGCACCTGTTGGCCCAATGGGATTCGAATCAACATCAACTAGAAAAATTTGCAAAAACCCGACTTGATATGTCATCAGATGATCCAATTTCGAAAAGACAAAGGCGAAGGAAGAATAAGGCCTTAAGAAAACTGGAACGAAGAACAGCGGCGATAAATGTTATAGGAGCTGTTGAAAAGGCTCTCTCGAAAGATAAATGCCAAAAACAAATTGAAAGTCTTATCTTCACACTAGAAAGAACTATGGAATCGGACTCGACTGGAAAGTCAAGCCTCTCAAAGGCGGAGGGTAAACGACCCTTGGAAAATATTTCTGTCTTGATCCAACTATCTATGGAGGGAATAAGAAAAGGGCCTGTAACAAGGTCTATGACCCATGAGGCTTAGAACAAAAACATCGCAGTTAGATGCTTCAAACGTAAGTAATGCTGTGGGGATTGATAATCCTTTATATGAACAAGATGATTTTGTCTCATCTAACTTATCTGAAAGTGATGATTTGAGAGATGTCAACAAAACCGTTGCAGTTATGATGATTGATGTCGAAAAAGAAGGCAAAAATTCGTACGTCCAGTAAGACCAACAAGGTCTCAAGGAAAAAGTGGTGGCCCTACAAGAACAACTTGAGAGAAGAGAACGGAAAATGGCTGCTATGTTGGAGCAAATACAACAGTTGCAGGCCCAAATAACAGGAACAGGAAGTGCACCCAAACAAATGGCACAACTTGTAGTGGGAACATCCATAGGTGTACAAAGCACACTAGCCCCAGGGGGCAATAGACCTTGTTACTCTGATCTAACCAGTGGTAGTATGAATCCAATGCTCATGGCTATGATTGATGATATGGTAACGAAACAAGTAAAGAAAGTCAAGGAGAAAGATGATGAGAACTTTCGAGCAATTACAAAGCATTACCCAACATGGATAGATGCTGTTCCATTTCCTTCTGGTTTTTCTCAACCAGATTTCAAAATGTTTGATGGGACAGGAGATCCAAGACAACATGTGGCTCACTTTCTTTCAAGATGCGGGCCAATAGCCCAGAATGAGGCCCTTGCCTACAGCTATTTGTCCAATCACTTGAAAGTTCTGCATTTACATGGTACGCTAACCTTCCTGAGAGATCAACCCCAAAATTGGGACTCCGTGGTGAAGTTCCAAAACTGTTTGAAACCAAGCAACGTGACAATGAGCCTGTTACAGATTTCATTGCGAGGTGGCAAGCTTTGACATTTGCCTGTCCTCAAAATTTCATGCAATTAGAGTTAATTCGGATGTGCCTTAACAACTTCCGACATGAGCTCTCTATGGCTTTTATGGCTAAAACTTTTGAAGCATTCAACGATCTATGTACTAAAGCTCATGATATGGAGCTGCATCTGGCCAAACGAAGACGAAGAAGGTCTAGGGTAATTGAAAGGGTTAAGTTCTCGACCGCAGCCATAGTTGAAATTAGAAAGAAGGGTCCTGTTATGGTTGGGGATAAAAAGCCCAAGGAATTCAAAAAGGTGGCTATGAAAGAAAGGTTAGAGAAGAAATATTCTTTCACGGATGATTTGGTTGAAGACTTATTTGAAGATCTGTTGGAGCAAAAGTTGATTGCTCTTCCTGAGGTGAAAAGACCACATGAGGTAGGAAAAACGAACGATCCAAAGTATTGTCCCTACCATCATTTGATTAGCCATCTGATAAGGGAGTGCTTTGTTCTGGAAAATAAAATTCAGGAACTTCTGGACTCCTAAGATTATTGAGCTCCCTCCTCAAGAGAAAGCATCTGCTAACCCAATCATGATCGACAATGATAATGAAGGTAAATGGGTCGTTTATCATGTGAAAAGAATGAAGAAAAAGCGAAATGCCATAGTGAAAACGAGAAATGTGGTTGCTTCTATAACACAACAAGGACTAAAAATTTTGAAGAAACAAAAATCAAAAGTTTTCAAGAAACAGAAAAAGGCTAAAGTAAGAGAAAAGGAAATATGGACCCAAAGAAGGAAAAATGGGAGAAATTGGTTTCTGATGAACAATTAGAACAATGTCCCCTTATCCCAGTCACATTGGAGGAATTCTTGCTTTCAAAATTTCAATCTCTAGAGTTGCAAACGTACTTTGATAAGAGGAGGGAGAAAAAATTACTGTGGCCCCTTGCCTAACCATCATTGTTTTGAGTGATGATGATGAAGATGAAGATGAAGTTTGTTCAAAAGTTAGAGGAGGAGATTGTATCACATCTCCTATTTGTATTCTTGACTCCCCACAGTATATGTTAGCTTCTCCAGAGTACATGCCAACCTCACCAGTTAGGGAAGGAGATTGTATCACATCTCCTATTAGTATACCCGACTCCCCAGAGTATACGCCAACTTCTCTAGAGTACACACCGGCTTCTCTAGTATACACTTAAGAAGCCTTTTCTCCAGAATATTCTCTAGTACCACCAATGTACTATCAAAACACTCCAGAATATGTAAGGGGAACAAAACAAGGAGATACTGGGTGTAGGTCTGATTCTGAGCCTGTGAAAAAGGCAAGAAAACGATTGCATTTTAGGGATGATGAGGTGAATGGCAAGTGTATGTCAGATGACGAAGTATCGAAGCATTCAAATAAATAAGCAAAGTCATCTGAAATTGGAGATCCTAATGAAGATTGGGAACTCGACTTTTCTCCTAATAGTTCGCCATACACATCTCCCGGCCAGGACATACGATGGAGACAGTGTATCAAGTGACCACATTGACTTTCCCTGTAATGTCATCACCGTGGACGTAAATTTTGAAGAGCGAGAAATACATATCATTCGTAATCCAGGTGATGGTGAGAAAGCAAGAATTGAAGCTAGAAGGGAAGCAAAACATCAGGCAAATATAACAGTTTCTTTAAAGGATAAGGGTTTTCAAGCCCATCAAAATCTGATTATTGAAAGAAATCAAATTTCTGGGTGTGTGCTGTAGAAGTTCAGTTGTGTAGGATTCCAAATTTCCGAACATATCAATCTCTCAGGGGGTTACATCCTTGGGTTTTTATTCTTTTATGCTTCTCCATCGTATAAATTATAGAACATTTGAAGGATAAAAGAATAGAGGGAGCACAAAATACTTACAGGAAGTGATTAAAAATTCTGGATTACAGCAAACCATCAAAGCTACCATTGCATTCTTTTGTTTGGTCCAATATTCTATTTGTGCTAAAACCTTCTGTAGTCAGTTATTTTATTAACAGATTGAAAAATACTATGATCAGCATAAGTATTTGATAGATAAGTTGAGACACTAATTATTACATCTTTGGACCAAGGTTCCAGAAGAAATTCAAATGGAGATTATTGGAAGAGATGATCTGTTGATTCCTCCAGCTTCTACCAATTGATCTTAAACATTAGGAATGACGATTTGTAAACTTTTCCCTCTTGTGAATTACAAGAGTTAATGTCCATGCTAGTTTCACCTCCCTTTTCAAATTTTCAGTTATTCATAAATTTCTCATTTACGTATTCTTGTTTTTTTGGCTGCTTACAGGATAAAGCTGTGTCTAGTGATATACAGAACATTAGAATCGTATATGTTTCTGTTGTTATTTTTCGAGCCTCTTAGTATTGCTTTTGAGACATTACAGGTACTCTTAATGGGAAGCCTTTTCATTTTCATAATGGATAGATCTATCTGTAGATTATGTAACATTTTCCCCGTGGAACATATAATAAACACAGGCTGAAGGTTCTTTGGTCTGCAAATTGTTTTTTTGTAGGCTATTGTGATTCATGGTTTTCAGTTGCTCGATATATGGCTCCATGATTCGGCAGGGAACAACATAAATTGCCAAAGGTCCAAACTCCTTGATATATCAGCAGCAGGTTGTTTGCGAATTTTTTTTATGTAGCCATGTTATTTTGTTGTTTTGTTACCAAGTGGTTGGGTGTTCTCATGCTCTCTGGTCCCGTTATTCATTTTTTCCTTATTTGCTCATAGCTCCCAAATTTTTTTTGTGATGCATTTATTTTGCTGTTTTCTTTCTTCATTCCTCTAACTCAGTATTCCCTGTTCTTTAAAGAAGATGTGTTTTGTGAAGCATGGGACTGTTTAGTTTTCTTTATATTCTTTTCCTTTTCCCCCCCTGTAAACATAAAGTTATTTGAATGAACAGGTAAAACATGTTAAGCCAACTATGGTATCATTTTTTTCTTGTCTGCTTATATCTCATAAAAAAAAATTTGGTGCTGCATTTATTTTGCTGTTTTCTTTCTTTCTTCTAAGCCAGTATTTTATGATCTTGAAAGAAGATGTGTTTTGTGAAGTGTGGCACTATATAGTTTTCTTTATTTCTTTTCCTCTTTTTCTTTTTTTTTTCCTTCTTTTCTTTCTTTCCTATAAACATAAGGGGGGCTGTTGCTTGGTGCAATAGTAAAAGCTTTACAGGACCTTTTTACCTATGCCTAGCCTGCTCAGTTGGTGCCAATGTCAAGAAAATGCACCAATCTCTATCTTCTTCTCTTAAAGGTTTATATGTTTATGATTATTTTAATTTGACATGTTTTTAGTTGGTGGGTTGTCTTGGCAATGTTTATGTAGTAATTCTTTCTAAGATTAAGGCTTTTTGTGATTCTTGCCAATCATTCATTTTCTATTGTTATTGTTGATGCTGTTGCTAAAGACCAAGGGTACTTGTGATTGTTGTTGTGGATTGGATTTGTCATTATTGTAACTTAACGAATTTGACTGCAGGTTCATTCTGTGAATGGAAAGGCATTCTCATACGGAACTTGGGTTTTCTTCTGGACATCATGACATTATTGATGGCACTCTGTCATTATGTGCATATCTGGTGGCTTCATGGCATGAAATTTCATCTTGTGGATGCAGTTCTTTTCCTAAATATACGTGTAAAGTTTCTTGCTATTTTTTTGTAGCAATATATTGACATTCATTTGACTTGGACTTTTCAACATTATTATTTCACGTTTATTTTATTTAACACTTCATATTATTGACCAGGCCTTGTTAGGTGCAATTGTAAAACGTATCAAAGGATTTATTAGGTTGAAGATAGCTTTAGGTGCCCTTCATGGGGCACTTCCAGATGCAACACCAGAGGAGATAGAAGCATATGATGATGAATGTGCTATCTGTAGGGTGAGCTTGTTCGCTTAGTTCATTCTCGATTCTCTGTTTGATTTTCTGTTAATGTCCAAGCTTTTTGACGGGTGGGTAAATGACAGGAACCAATGGCAAAGGCGAAGAGACTATCTTGTAAACATCTTTTCCATCTAGCTTGTTTGAGATCTTGGTATGATCTATGTTGCTTGTTACGATTGCTCTTTGCATGTGAACTGCAACTGTACAAAGTTCAATTATGCTGACAATGACACATTAATATTAGGTTGGATCAAGGTTTAAGTGAGAATTACTCTTGCCCCACTTGTCGAAAACCACTTCACATGGGCAGACCTGAAGACGAAGCAAACCCTCGTGCTGCGGATGTTTTAACTAATGAGCAACTAGCCCGTCAAATAAGTTCTGCTCTTGAACTGCATAATCATCCTGGTCATACCCTACCCACAGGAGTGTTTCCCAATCAGATACAGAACCCGTTAGAAAGTGGTGCTTTGAGGTTTGTCTCCTTATGCATTTGTGTATGGTTCCTATTGGATGATGTCATTCCTCAAGGCGAGTGCTTTTTTTTATTTTATTTTATGGGCTTGTTTGGTGCAGATGCAGATTATTGTAAGCTAAAAGCTGATAATCAAAAAGTAGAAACCAAAAGTACCCCTCCCTCAGCATTCGGATAATTAGCTTTTTTTCATCTTATTTAAATTATTTTGGCCTAATAAGCTGTAAGCAGAAGTTATTCCAAACAGTGTGACACGAACTCCAAGAATAAAAAAGCTATAAGCGGCTCAAATAAGCTGCACCCAACAGTCCTATAGTTGTGGAAAAGCAACTCTTTTAGTAGTAGTGTGCAGTTCATAGATGCTTTTGCACTGTTCCACGTATGCTATTTTCTCATATTTTTTGGTAGGAAAAATACCAACCCCTTCTAGCTTTGCAGGAAGAATTTCCTGGCCCGCATAATTCTAACTTTTTGGAACACAAATAAGCCTCGTAGTACAGATTGAACCTTTCAACAACAATTTGTAAATGGTATTACCATACACCAAACCTTTTGTGCAGTTTACAAACTGTCTTAAGTTTTTTTAGGCTGCTTTATTGTGCAAGGTAAATAGAAAACTCTGGTTACTTTGTGGGAGCCTCTATTTCCACACATCATTTTTGCTCAGTTCACACATTTTCTTAGTTCACACACTCCAAACCCTTGAGTTAGATATCAACTATTGAACAAAAACTCAGGAGTCAGATATCAACTACTGAACAAAAACTCATGAGTCAGATATCAACTACTAAACCAAAGGTATGGTGTGTGTGCGGTAATGTCCTTATTATTCATTTTGCTTGACGGTATAATTGTAATAAAAAATTTATCGATGAAGTGTGAACTGAGTAAAAAGGGTGTGTGGAAATAGAGGCTCCCTTCACCTAGGAAAAGGTAGAGGAAAATTACTGGTTAGACTCCAGATTGCTGTAAACAGCCTGCTATAGTGATATTAAGCAATTGTAAGCAGACCTTGTTGTATCATCTCTTACTCTTCTTTCTACTACAGTAATCCTTTAAACCATTGCTATTATTTATCTACTATTTTCATCTCTCGTATTTGACCTTTGTAGGGGGGCAGGACTGGATTCAAGTTGGTTGCAAACATGGTCTGGCCAGGGTCTAGATGGGGCTGGTCCATCTACTGGTACGAGGTCGGTTGGACTAGGGAGAGTTCAGATGATGATGAGGCATCTTGCAGCTGTAGGAGAAACCTATGCCCAGACCACCCTTGAAGACACTGCTTGGATCCTTTGGCCTATGAATCCCTCTCAGGCTGGTACATCCAACTCAACTCTTCCTCCTGCTGGTTCTGTGGGATACCCTGGAAGTGCTGGGGGGTTACATATGAGGTCTACCTCACGAGTTGCAAATGACAACATAGCAAACGTACTTGCCATGGCTGAAACCGTACGGGAGGTGCTTCCCCACATCCCAGATGAATTAATTTTCCAGGTATAATTTAAATTCAAGTTGCATCTTGTTTGGTTTTCAAACTCAAAAACTATTTTTGAGTTTTTTGTCTTCAATGAACTTTTTCCAGGTATAATTTGAATTCGAGTTGCATCTTGTTTGGTTTTCAAACACAAAACTATTTTTGAGTTTTTTTTGTCTTCAATGAACTTTTTCCATATTTTAGTCATTTCTTTTTTAACTTTTTAGATGTACACCTACCTAATCTAGAGATGCACCTAAAAGTAGTCAAATATTTGAGAAGAAATCTGGAAAAAGTTCACTAAAGACTTCTACATACAAATATAAAAATTAAAAAACCAGCTTCCATATTTTTTGTTTTTAGTGAACCTTTTTCAAATTTGTTCACAAATATGTTACTTTTTAGATGGTTAGGTGCATCAAAAAAGTAAGAAAATGTGATTAAATATGAAATAGTTTACTGAGTTTCCAAAAACTAAACCAAATCTTTTCAAAGGTTTTTTTACCTATTGGGATAAGTTCCAGCCTTTTCTTTTTAGAGAACTTAGGTCAACCAGGCCATTAATCCTGTGGAGTATGATTATGCCAGGCACCAGTAAAGATTTTCTGTAGCTTCACGCGCTTCTGGTTCTTTACCAGCAAACACTAGAAAGTTTGTTATCATTGGCTAGAGTTACAGGGACCTCTGATTTTTTTTTTTCTTTTTTTCTTTCTTTTCTTACTGCAAATCTGTAATCGTCATTGTTTGGTTTTTTTTTTTACTTTGTTTAACATTTTGTTACGAATACATAACAATTTAATTATTTAATTTGGAAGAGAAGGAAAAGGGGACCACTGGTTCAGTTGTTAAAACTCAACTTATTAACCTTGAGGTTGGGGGATCGGACATGATGTCAGTCGCTTTTTGCAAATTATGCCATAGTAGATATGTACTCAAATCTACCCCTACCCCATCAAATGGGACTGAATTGGGTTTACTTCTAATTTGAAAGAGGAGGGATAATGATGGTATAACAGAATGAGGCTTAAAAATTGCAAACAATGTTTTGCTAGCATTTTTCCTTTTCTGGTCTGATTTTCACCTGGCATTATATCCTGTTGAATTAGAACCAAACCTAGGTGTTTTTTCAATTATAACATGTATTGTGATTTTATAGTGATCGCTTTGGCAAGAGCTTTGTTGGCTAAAATAGCCATTAAAGACAAAAAAAGGCTAAAATAGCCAATAAGACAAAATGTCACATCTTACAGATCAATCAATCACGTTTTCTCTCACAACCATCTATTTAACTACAAAAAAAATCCAAAAATCATCCCAAACACAACTTTTTTCATCTCCTAAAATAGCCGAAAAACTAAAATGCCAACTAAAATAGCCAAGTTCCCAAACGAGGCCAATATGACTGTATCTGCCATTTCCGTTTGTAGATGGAATAGTAATATTGATTGTGCATTAGTAGCACACAAGTCACAAATCTTGTGTCAAAATTTTTAGAATTGCGCAATTAGTTTACCTGGAGACTAAAATGCATTAATATTTTGCAGGATTTGCAGCGTACAAATTCTGTTACTGTTACCGTGAATAATCTGCTCCAAATGTGACTATCGATGACTTTTTCTTTTGTTGCTACGGTCCTTGCTTTACGTACCCCAAAGAAGGGGGGAATGAATATTTTGAAGGTTCCAGAGACATTACTGGAGGTTCTTGAACCAACCAGCGGTCTGGTATTTTTTGGCCATTTATGTTGAATATCCAAAAGCTTCAATCTCTGTATATAGAAGGGGCTATTGTATGGGGAAAAAAAATGTATAAATACATGAACATGGGCAAGTATTTTTGGCTTGGTTTTGTTGCTTTTTTGTTGTCTTCATCCTGCTAAATGTTATTGTAATATTTTGGCCAATATGACACAAAGATGAAGTCTGTTGTCAGAGAAGTGAGTAATGAATGGTATATGTGAATGCAATCCGACAATAATTGGATCAATCATATTTGGATTTTATCTGGTTATCAAATCAGATATTCATTTATAGATTCATATTTTTTGGATTGGATTTTATTGGATTATTGGATTATTGGATCGGATATTCATTAATAAATTAAGCATTTTCAGGTCGGATTCAGATTAAATTGGATTGGTTGACAAGCCTAGACAGAGACCTCAGGTATTTATATTTTACAGCTTTGTTTCTGCTTAGAAAAATTGAATCTTCAGAACTTCTGGCTTTATTTTTATGCAGAATGATATGGTTGGTAGAGACATTGTTGAAATTTTATGTCACTCTGATAGGCATATATTGCCTTTATGAGACTTGAATTTGGCTAATCATCAGTAGATGGATTTTGTACAATTTTTCTGTTTGTGTGGCATTTATTTTTTTTTATAAATTTATTTATTGTTGTCTGTAGGGAATTTGGTTAGGTTGTGTTATTTGTGATGAGAAATAACAGAAGAAATATAAATCCAGATTGTAGCAAAAAAAAATTTTTTTGGATGGGGAATCTCCTCATGGTAAGGCCACATGTGACCCATTTCACAGAGTAAATATTGAATACATGTAGTTATTCAAAAATTACAAATTGAGCAAAGAAAAGCATGAGAGAGGAGAGAAGTTGAGGAAGAAGAAGAGAGGCTAATAAGCTAATTTTATTTTTTAGTGTTGGAAGAAAATAAACTACTTTCATTTTTTCCATTAACTTTGTTATGACAAGCTCACAAATTTTGATAGGATATGAAGAATTTATATCTCTAGTGATGTTCAAGTTCAATTCGTTAAAAATTTGTTTTAACAATTTTAGTTTAAATATATTTTGAAATTCTTATCAAGTTAAGTTGAAACAATTTAAAACTCAGTTCATTTACAGTTCTGAATATCTCTAATGTGATAGACAATATGTAATTATGAGCAATTTGAAAAAAGATATTTATAATATATCTTTGTAGCACTTTAATTATTTTGTTTAAGATGAAGCCAAGACTTCACATTTTTTAATGAATGTGTATGGTCATGCATCGGAAAGCCCACATGCTTATCCATCTACTAAAGATTCCCTTGTCCTCCCTAATTCAATGGAAAAAAGTTAGGAGAAATAAGTATATTTGAAAAAAAAATTCAAAAGTTTATCAATTTTAATTAAAGTATTAATTTTTTTTTTTATAAATTTATAATTTTTTTAGAAATTAGGAATGTCTATTGAATTGTAATTTTCTCAAAAAGTTATTTAGTCTTAAAATAAGGACTAATTTGGTTTTATTAATTTAAACATTATTATTATTATTATTATTAAGAGGAATTACATCCTAGTGGGAAATTTTTATGGAGTGTGTAAGTCACACTTACTTTATATGTTTTTGTAATTTCTTTTTATTTGTCCCATTATGTTGAAATTTTCCCTTATTATTATTATTATTAAACTAAAGAGATAATATGACAAATGTCAAAAGTGAAGTGATATAAATGCCTCTTTTGAGAAGTGTTAAAAAAATGTTAATTTATTGATTTATTAATTTATTTGAATCATATCATATTTTTACTTTTTATATATCTTTTTATAATAAGTAAAAAAGTCAATTTTTTTGACATTTCCCAAAACAACTCAAAATATTGCTCAAAATATTAGGAAGTTGGTAAAAAATTGAATTTTTACCTTTTTAATCTATTTTACCTTTTTATGAATAAAAAATTTGAGAGGTGATGTGATCCAAAATAAATAAAAAATTAAAAATTGACTTTTTATTTGATTGCCAGAGCACCCAATAATCTCTCCACCATCTTCGTTCTCTCCCCTTACTACATTGACACCAAAACCTTCCTACCAAGAGCGTAGCTACGTACAAGTGTGGGTGAATTTTCAAATAAATATTAGGATTGTATAGTGTTATATAAAATTTTTGAAAAGTTTTCATAAATTGACATCACTGAAATTATTCAAAATATATGATAATGTTATATTTATCATATTTTTATATCACATTTTGCTTATGAGACATAACTATTAATTGTTTAATACTAGTAAGACTCATGTGGATTTATTAGTAAATGCAATACATTAGATGTCAAACAAAATATTGGATAAAAATATAATAAATGTAATCATTATTGACATAATAAACATGATGCTGTCCTATTTCTATTTTTGTATGTAGAATTTTGTTGAATCACATTTTTTTCTAAGTATGGAATTTTTAGATGTTTATAAGTGTGTGTGTGTGTTTTTTTTTAACCACAAGAATACTTATTTTGTCTATTTTACTTTTTATTTTTTATTTTTTATTTGAACAACTGCACAATCTTGCTTTAATTTAATTTTGTTGAAATAAGATTAATGTTTCTAAATTTAGTTGTACATATGATTTGACAAGTTTAAATTATTTTATGATATTAACATAACTAATATATGATATTAAAATATAGTATAGTATAGTATATTATGTATAAAAAAAAAAACTTGTTTTTATAGGTTTCTTAAAACTAAAAATATTAGTGATTAAATGATACCGGGGCAAAATTTCTAGCTAGACCTCTACATCCTCTAACCAGGGACGGATCAGGTTTATAATTTTGAAAGGCTACTCTATAATTTAAAAAATTAAAAACTACTCTATATAATTTTTAAATTATTTTAAAAAATTTAAGAGGACGAACTCCATCATTGCCTACAACCCCACTATCTCACGTTTTCTCTATTCACCATTGCAAAAGTGAGTGGTGGCGATGGCAAAGCCCCTTCATTTGCAAATTGCAATCGTGATATAAGAGAATTTTTTTTTATGCGGACAAGGTATATGTTTTATGGTATTTTTTATTATTGTGATTGATTTTGACAGTAGAGTCTATTACATTTATGTTAAGTGTTTGAAAAATAACAATAGATATATATATATATTTGTGATTAATGAAAGATAGTACCATGTGATATCCTATTAATATGTGAAAATTTCTCGTGATATAGGGTTTAGAGTGTGGGAGTACGATTTTCAAATGTAAATTTTTAATTCGAAGTGGAGAGGGTGTTTTGGGGGAAGGAGGGGTTGTGTTAAGGTAAAAAAGTTTATGATTTTTTTTTGGAATTAAGTTCTTAGGAAAATTATGATGACCAGATAGACTAGGTTAGTTAATTTCATGATGAGTTAATGTAAGACTAAAATTAGGGGAAATAACGGCATAGTGGTGCCAGGAAAAAATTACAAATTAATGTCAAACTATATACATTTTAATAAAATAAAATGCACTTATCATTTATATATAATTTTCATTTTTGTAAAGCCAAAAATAATTTTTAAAAATTAAAAAATATCTTTTGATATTTATTTTTATCAAACTTGTTTTCATTTCTTCAAAAAAAAAAAAAAAATCTGAATTTTTTTCCCAAAAAATCAAGCCAAATATGGCCAATATTTCTTTCAATTATGCCCTTATAAATGTCATCATAAAAATCAAATAAAATGATCCGTAGAAATCAATCACACAATTGGATACCCTCTCAAAGATTTAGGTTAATTACTAAAGACTTCATCAATTACTAATGAATATCATTTTATATTTTTGGCCTATTTTGAAAAGTAATTTTTTTTGAAAAAATATACAAAAAAGAAAAGAAAAGAAAGTAATATGACCCAAAAAAGCTAATAAATTAAAAAATTAAAATAGGTCTTTATTTTATGAATTTGTATATATTGACTTTTTAATTATAAAAATCTTATAAATAAATCTATTTTGAAAGTGATCTAGAGAGATAAAAATCAAAATAGCAGGAATAAAGTGATATTTATTTGGCTATTAAGAGCTTGTTTATCTAAACCTTCAAAATTAGTGTGTCAAATTTTTTTGAAGGTGAGAGGGGAAATTTGCATCGAACGGTACGGCTGAGCTACCTTAACGTGGGTGTGGCAAACCTCACGGTGCCGAGCTATCTGCTCGAATGGTGCGATTCTACGGCCTGACCTGCATGGCTGAGGTAGGTTGGCCGGCCAGGCGCGGCCTAAGGCCTGGCCGAGTTGTGACTGCTAGACGTGCGGCGATGGATGCGTATAAGCGCGGCACAACCAAGCAAACGACAGTCCGGAATGAATTTAGGACGAGGCCCAGCACGCCTCATCTTCGGCTAGCCCGGGAGGAGTTTGGATTGAGATGGTGTTCGGCGTGCACCCGCCAGACTAGCTCGGAAGCTCGGTCATGTCGAGTGTGGTTGTGATTTTTCCCAAGGAACAGGCCGGTCGTGGTACCCCGGCGAAGTGTGCCACCTGGGCCAATGGCGTGAGTGAGAGGACATCTGCTCCAAGCACGTGTCAATACCGTTGGGCAGTTTTGCATGTATTGGTTGGAAGATTTGGCCTTTACACACGTAAGGTGGTAAGAGGCGAGCACCGCCACCTGTCCAGGAAAGGACAGCAGAGGTAGTGCGCGCACAATCCAGAGGCTGCATGGCCAGCCTAGAAAAGGGAGTGAAGGTGAACGTTAGAGGTAAGCAATTTGCGCCATCTGAAACACACACACTCTCTCTAACAGCCTTCTTCTTCCTCAATTGATCTGACTTGATCATCGGAGGGTCTATCCGGCAAATCACCGCAGGGCAGCTCACCGTTTCTGTGTTGCCAGGTCAGACGCCGTCACGAGAAGCTTGGAGTCCAAGGAGTACGGAAAGCAGAGGATATTTCGCCCCCGTACAATTGGCGCCGTCTGTGGGAATTCTTTGATACTGCACCCTTGTTCTTCGAGCTTCTTCGACCATTTCCATGGCCAACAACGACGAAACTCCACTGTCCGTCGTCGATGGCATCACACCAGAGTCTGTCCGACGGAGAGAAGGCCCCCCGAATGTTCCAACCATGGCGGCCTTAGAAACCTCTTCGCAAGGTGCGCGAGACAAACGCGGGAGGAGTACTGATCGCTCGAAGAGTCCAGAGGGCCGTCAGTGGCGGGGGGGGGTCCCGTGCGCAGCGCCTGGAGCACAAACTCAAAGACCAAGACGCCCTCATTCGCAAGATGGCGGCGGAGATGGAGATGCGGAAACGCCAGATTAAGGGGAAGGGTGTTGCTGGAGAGGGCAACCTCAGTGAGCGCACCCCGTCCCCGCGTTCTAGCAGTCGCCGCCAGGGGAGTACTCATTCTCTCTCCATCACCAGGAACTATGGGGTTGGAGATTCTGACCCAAGAGAGGGCAGATCCCTCACTTGCGACAGCACTTACCGTCCCTCCCGCCCGTCGTCGACGTCGTGATACTCTGTCTCCACTCGTTCCAGAGACCTCAGGGATGTGTTGGAGGAGAGAGCGTGCCGTCGAGAGGCTCAGAGAGTGCCGGTGTTGCAGAGGTTGAGCGTTCCAGTTCGTTGTAGCGAAGAAATGGTGATGCCGACGCCCAGGGTGATGGCCCCTGCGCTGGTGGACAAAGAGCTGGCGAGACTAACAGCCACGCCGCTGTCTCCAGAGATCGAGAGTACGCCACTCCCCGCCGGATTCCATCAGCCAAAGTTCACTTTGTACGACGGCAAGACGGATCCGTATATGCACGTAAGTCATTACCGGCAAGTAATGGCTGGCCACCGGCGCAACAACGCCCTGATGTGCCTCATATTCCCAGCAAGCTTGGGAGAGTTGGGCTTGAAGTGGTTCGAAAGGCTCCCGGAGGGGAGTATCGAGGGGTGGTAGCAACTAGCGGAAGCCTTCGTCACCAGATTCAAAACCAACACTCGAACACCGAAGGAGGTCGACTATCTCCTGGGCGTCAAGATGGAATCTGGAGGTTCATTGAAGGCATACAATGCGAGGTACTGGGAAACTTACAACGAGATCCTCGACTACCCTACCAATCTGGCGATCACTCAGTACAAACGGGGTCTCCCAGTCGGACATAGGCTGCGAGATTCGCTCGCGATGCACCAGCCCACCACTATGGAGTCCTTGATGCAGCGGATCAATGAGCACATTCGTGTGGAGGAGGATGCCGTCTCTGCGACCGAGAAGGCTAATCCGGTCGTGGCGGACAGAAAGGTGGCAGGGAAAGTTCACACGGTCGGGCAGGAGGATAACCGCCCAAATGACCGGTCAAAAGATCAACGTCGTGGCCTAAACCGCGATGACAGAAACAAAGGTCGCAGAAACGACCGAGCTGATGCTCCCCGTGATGCAGCGGAAGATGCCAAGAGAAAATTGAAGGCGCGGACTGGAATCACCACGGTCTTTAAAATCCCCATCTACCGCATTTTGAGCGAGATCCGAGGCGAGCCTTTTGTTCGCTGGCCGTCCAAGTTGGGGAGTGCGCAGAGAGGCTTTAATTCAAAATATCACTGCACCTTCCATGAGGAACGGGGGCACCGAACAGAGGACTGCTTGCCGCTCAAACAACACTTGGAGGAATTAGTGGCGGCCGGGCATCTTGACCAATACATAGATAGGGGTATGAAGGTCGCACCATCAGGACAAACCGAACCAAACGGCCTAGCCGCCCTAGACGCGGCGCCGGAAGGTGTAATCAACGTCATCCATGGCATCATTGAACAGGCCAGGGTCTGCGAGTTGAGAGAGATGATCAAGAAGGCCGAGCACATGAGGGAAGTGCTCTCCGTTCAGCCCGCTGTGAAGAAGGGGAAGACCGAGGAGAAAGACGTCCTTACCTTTTCAAGCAAGGATTTAGAAAGGATCCAGATGCCCCACAATGATGCCCTAGTGGTAACTTTTCGCGTCAAAGACTTTGACATCAAGAGAATCTTGGTCGACCAGGGGAGTTCGGTCGAAATTATGTATTATGACGCCTTCAAGCAGATGAAGCTGGAGGACAAGGACTTGGCCCCAGCGACGTCTCCTTTGGTTGGATTCAACTCACAGCCAGAGTGGCCGGTGGGGAAGATCATATTGCCGGTCAAAGCGGGTTCAGTCGTGAAGCAAGTAGAATTCTGGGTGATGAAGGTCCCATCCACCTACAACTTAATTTTGGGCAGGGGCTGGTTGCACGCCATGCAAGTAGTAGCGTCGACTTACCATCAGGTTTTGCGCTTTCCGGCGCCAACCGGACAAATAAAGGAAGTTTGGGGAGACTAGGTGATGGCAAAACAATGCTTCGTTGCAGTAAATGGCAGCCGAGCAGCCAAGGGGTTCGTCCAGATGATTGAGGGACCCGAGGGAAAGGAGGTCCTTGAAGACGTAGGTAGAAAGGCCGAGGAAAAATCGGTTGAGGATTTGGTGGAAGTGCGCATCGACGAGAACGACCCAACTAAGTTTTTCCTCTTGGGATCATCTTTGTCTAGCGCCGAGCGGTTAGATTATGTCAACTTCTTGACTTCTAATTTGGAGGCTTTTGCGTGGACGCCTTACGATATGCCTGGTGTCGACCCGAGTTTCATTTGCCATCAGTTGAATGTTTTCCCCAATGCACGGCCAGTCATCCAAAGGACACGCCGCTCAGCCTTGCACCATGCCGAGGTAGTGGCAGAGGAAGTAAAGAACCTGTTGGAAGCTGGGGCCATAAAAGAGGTGCAATACCCTCGGTGGATATCCAACACGGTGGTGGTTCCGAAGAAGAATGGTAAGTGGCGAGTCTGCGTTGACTACAAGACGGTCAACCGTGCTTGCCCAAAGGATAGCTTTCCCCTCCCTCGAATTGACCAGCTGGTGGACTTAACCGCTGGCCATCAGAGGTTTAGCTTCTTGGACGCGTATCGCGGCTACCACCAGATTGCCATGTATAAACCGGACCGAGAGATCACATCGTTCACCACTCCTAGAGGCTTGTATTGCTATAAAGTCATGCCGCTCGGACTGAAAAACGTCGGAGCAACTTTTCAACGGATGGTGACAAAGATGATCGCCCCACTATTGGGCCGCACCATGGAGGCCTACATCGACGATATGGTGGTGAAGAGTAAGGAGAAGTCTCAATACCTCTCCGACCTAGCAGAGATGTTTGCTATACTTAAATGCCACAAGCTTTGTTTGAATGCCTCCAAATGCACCTTCGGAGTCGGCACCGGGAAGTTTCTGGGTTTTCTGGTCACAAATCGAGGGATTGAAGCCGACCCATCACAGATCAAGGCTATACAAGAGCTGGAGCGCCCAAACTCCACGAAGGACGTGCAACATCTTGCCGGGATGGCAGCCGCGCTGAACAGATTTATCAACCGGTTTTCAGATCGTTGCAGGCCCTTCTTCAAAACTTTGAAGACCAAGTTCTTCTGGGATGACGAATGTGATCGTGCACTGTCAGACTTAAAAGTGTACCTCTCCTCAGCCCCTATCTTAGTCACACCTCAGCCGGGCGAAGAGTTGTATCTCTACTTGGCAGTCTCTCAACATGCGTGAGCGCCGTCCTAGTCCGCGCTGAAGGCATCCAACACTTGTCCATTTTCTATGTAAGTGTAATAACCCCGATCCGTAATTAGCCGCTAATCGGTAATTAAGGATGCTAATGGGAGGATTAAAATGAATTACGTGTTTATTATGTAATGTGTAACATAATTGGTCGCCTATCTGTTGACCGTTAAATCGTTTATCCATGCTTAATGGTTAAAAATGAAAATTTGAAGCCTTATCGGCATCCGAAAACGAAATTGGTTACACCAATATGTTAATTGGAATTTTTAGAACATTATGGCATATTTAATCAAAATGTGATTTGGTATGATTAAATTAGATCAAATAAGCTAATTAAAGAGTTAGACTTATTTACCGTTTTGCCACCTAGTGGCCCATTTCATACAAAACACATTTGAGCCCCTTTAGTTCATTTTGAGCTCATTTCATCAGCCTTTGAGTGAGTGGAAAAATCTGGAGAAAACATTTTAGAGAGAGAGGGAGTGCAATTCTAGAGAGAGAGAAGGAAGAATTCAAAGAAGAATTGGAGATTTTGCTTGTACTCACCAAGATTGTGCTAGAATAAGTGAGATTCAAGACTCTAGGTGAGAGTTCAACCCCTAATCTGTAAATTTAAGTCTCTAACATGAAGATTTCGTGATTAAATATGTGCATTAAGCTTGGGTTTAAGAATTGGGTTGCAATTCATGCATGCATGCTCATGTAGGTGCTAAATCATCATGATAGTTAGGAGTTTTACCATTTGTGTTGATTTTGGAGGTTGTAGGGTACATGCATGCATATTTCATCAAGTTTTGTAAGACTAATTCATGTTTTTGAAGTCTTGGAAGAGAATTTGGAAGAGAAATCCACATGCATACATGAATATATGGAGTTTGGACATGTTGAGTTTGATTTTGAGCATCTAACTTGTTTTGGGAGTTATTTGGTGCATACATGTTTGAGTCATCATGTTTTAAAGCTTAAATTCGTGTTTTGAAAAGGATTTCTTGCATGCATGGAGCTTAGGAACTCAAATTGCAAGTTCCATGAGTGTTGAAGACAAAAGCTTTAAAGAATTCACATGCATGTCTTACTCCTTGAAATTCAAGTTGAAATTGTGAGTTTTTGACAAACCTTGGGCCATAATTTTATAAATTGATCTTTAAAACTTTCATATTCTACAAGTTTTCTGGGTTATATCAAGTTTTGGGGCCCAAGAGAGGTGTTTTGGAGGTTTTAATTCGAGTTTTGAAGTTGGAGGAGCAATATGGAAATTCCAGATTTTGCAGCCTCGCTCGAGCGAAGGGGTTCTCGCTCGAGCGACCACTCTGAGATTGTGCACTTCGCTCGAGCGACCAAAAGTCCGCTCGAGCGTAAATTTCGAGCTCCCAGAAGTTTGCATCATTTACAGATCGCTCGAGCGAAGGAATGTGCGCTCGAGCGACCAGTCACATTTTTGCATGCTCGCTCGAGCGAGGACCTAAAATTCTGAAATTTTGCCTAAGTGTTCCAAGGCATGTTTTGACATCCTCATTGCATCTTAGGCATTCCTAAGCCTTAATTAAGCTATAGTAATGAGGTTATGGGCTAGAAACGCACACTAAGAAAAGAATGTAACGAGTTATTGAATGACAAGTGTGTGAGTTGAGCATTGAAATAAGTATGAATCACACTAAGAGATTGCAAGGGTGTGTGTGTTCTAAGCCATGTGATAAGAATGAACATGAACCAACGTGATGTAAGCTAAGCCCTAGTGGCCATATGAATAAGTAATGATAAGATTCGTTGGTGCTATGTATTTTGTGATTGTAGGTCAACGTCCGAGAAGTGATTGACCATCTACGGAACCACTGTGAGTAACGTTATCGTAAAGATACGTTTATATGAAATTATGTTCCAAATGAAATGTGATAAGCTATGCTTTCTGAAATGATATATGTTTCTGTGAACGAACATTCCAAATTTGAAATCTATTATGGCATCCATAGATAGTCCCAAGTCATAGGGGACGGCATGAAAATGTGGGTCCATGACAGTTACGAGATCTCGCTAGCCACTTCATTGTGGTGTTTGTTTAATCGGTGTCCGGGACCGGTTACTCTAGTTGGAAGACGTTATGTGATATGTGATATGTTCTATGGGATATGCCATTATTATGTTCTGATATGAGATGACTATGATTATGCTATGATCTGTTTCGTACGTATAAAATGTTCGGATTTCGTTCACTAACCCCTTTACCTTAATGTTATTCACTGGGCTTTAGCTCACTGTTTGTATATATATATTATAGGTGAGCATTCTGGAGTGCAAGCCCGAAGGTTTTGTGGGGGACTGTGTTTCTGTTGTCAGCCAGCCTTTGTGCCTCACGTGGAGGTTCCCGATGTGTCTTGGGTTCAAGGGTTGATTAATTCTGTTTATGCATGGGACTTTATTTTAATCATGTTGTCTGTACGGAAAATACTGTAACGTGTGTGGTATAATATAATGTATGGTTGACTTATGGCTATGTAAATAAAGTTTTAAATTATTCTGTTTCATGTAAGTCAACACAGCTTATTGGACAATTATATTTATGTAATTACTTCCGCTAGCCCCTTATCATATGCTTATTTGTCTAGAGGCCTTTGGTAATCTAAGGATTACTGGCCGGTTGCGGCGCTAAACCTATAGGGGCGGGTTTGGGTCGTGACAGTAAGCAAGACTCTGCTCCCGGCCGAGACGAGATATCTTCCGCTGGAAAAATTAGCGCTGGCCCTGATGATGGCGTCGAGAAAGCTGGCACACTATTTTCATGCCCATACAATAATTGTGCTAACCGAGTTTCCACTCAAGGTGCTCTTTGAAAAGGCAGACTTCACCAGGAGAATTTTGAAATGGGCCATGGAATTGGGACAGTACGACATCAAGTTCCGCCCGCGCACCGCAATCAAGGCTCAAGCTCTCGCAAACTTTGTGGCGGAGTTCGCCCCTGGAACGCATCCAGTTTGCCCGGTTGATTTGGCTGGTGCGGATTTAGCACAGCCCATGGATCAAGCAATGGAGACAAGTGTTGGGTCACAAGTGAAAGAAGGGCAAAAGGCGACCGAACCAGCGAAGCCGGGTAACTCATTGGAAGACGGACTCAACCAAGACAATGAAAGAGACCCGAATGAGCCGATCAGAGACTTGGAATTGAGAGGCTCCCAGAACCCTTCTGATTGCTGGAAGTTGTTCATTGGCGAGATGTGGAAGCTCTTCGTCGATGGGGCATCCAACAGGCATGGGGCCGGGCTGGGTATCGTACTGACTTCACTGGACGGGCTGATCATCGAGCAAGCAATTACGCTCGGCTTCCCAGCATCCAACAACGAGGCGGAGTATGAAGCCCTCCTTGCCGGACTAAGAAGCGCATTGAGAATGAAAGTGTCAGCCTTTATGGTATTCAGCGATTCCAAGCTGGTGGTCAATCAAGTCTCAGGGGAGTATGAGGCCCGGGATGAGCGCATGGCGAAGTATCAGGCGCTGGTGCGCGCAGAGATCAAGAAGTTCGACGCCATAAGAGTGGAACAAATCAACCGTGAAGAAAACAACACGACTGATGAATTGGCCGGACTTGCTTCTACTCAGACAGCTTTTCCTAACCCCTTGATGATAGAATTCTTACCTCGGCCAAGTATTGAGGAACCGGAAGCGACCGAGGTACTCTGCACCGACTTGGGACCTTCCTGGATGGATCCCATCATCGCCTTCCTGAAAGATAGAGTTCTACCGGAAGAAAAGAAGACGACCAACAAGATCCGGGCCAAGTCAAAGCGGTTTTGGCTTTCCCCGTCCGGAGCCTTGTATAAGAAGTCTTTTACAGGGCCGTATCTGAAGTGTGTCCACCCCTCCAAGGTGGAAGCTTTTCTCTACGAGATCCATGAAGGCATCTGCGGCAGCCATACTGGGGGCAGATCTTTGGCACATCGAGCAATTTTTCAGGGTTATTGGTGGCCGTGCATGCAGGCAGATGCGCAGAAATACGTTCACAGGTGTGAAAAGTGTTAGAAGTTCGCTCACCAGATCCACCAGCCAGCTAGAGAATTGCTCCCCCTTATAAGTCCTTGGACGTTCGCGCTTTGGGGGTTGGATATTGTTGGACCACTCCCAGCAGCACTGGGCAATCGCAAATTTTTCATCGCTGCCACTGACTATTTCACCAAGTGGGTTGAGGCCGAGCCATTGGCAACCATAAAGGAAAAAGATGTGAAGAAGTTTGTTTGGAAAAATGTTATCACTCGCTTCGGCATACCAAAGGCCCTCATCTCGGATAATGGCACTCAATTCGATGGGAAACTCTTTCGCTGATTTTGCGAAGAGTTAAAGATCGAGTACTACAATTCAACGCCGGCCTATCCGCAGTCAAATGGTCAAGCAGAGGCCTCAAACAAGACCATCCTGGACGGACTGAAGAAGCGACTTGAGAAGGCCAAGGGGAAGTGGGCTGAAGAACTCGCTAATGTACTCTGGGCGTACCGCACTACGCCAAGGCGGTCGACCGGAGAGACTATGTTTGCCTTGGCCTATGGCATGGAAGCCGTTATCCCGCTGGAAATTGGCATGCCAACCATCCGGTTTGAAAGCTTCCAGCCAGATTTGAACAATGAAGCAGTGGCATTGGAGCTAGACCTTGCCGAGGAAAGGAGAGAGCGGACACTAATCCACATAGCGACCTATCAGCAAGAACTCTCCAAGAAATACAACAAGGCTGTGCACCCCAGGCTGTTCAAGATCAGGGACTGGGTCTTAAGAAAAGTGCTGGGCAACACGGTGGTCCCTGGCGAAGGAAAGCTCGGTGCAAATTGGGAAGGACCATACAAGGTGACTGGTCTTGCTGGCAAAGGGGCATACCATCTGGAAGATTTAGATGGCAAAGCTGTCCCCAGACCGTGAAATGCAGCCAACCTTAAGATTTTTTACTTTTAAGATGTAATTGCTGTTATTGCTTAGCTTTCTAGACCTTTAGCCTTCTGGCATTTGATGTAAGGATAGCACTGCTTTTTGTAATGAAAAATAGCCCTCTTGTTGTTTTGTATCACATCTTTCTGTACAATGACACCGCAAAGATACAAGGCCACTATGGATGCTAGGGGCAAAGAGACCGACCTGAATGGGACAGGACTGATTTTCTCTCGCCGGTATAGAAGCAGACCGCACAAACAGTTGGTGTATTTGTCTAGCGAAATGATTGGCGTATGGTCCAATTCACATAAGGGCCGAGCTGGTTTTTTGCTCGCCCAATTGGGATGTTGGCGTCATGACCAACTTAAATGAAATATTGGTGTTTTGCCCAATGTTAAGGCTGAGCTGATTTTGCTTGGCCAAAACAAAATGTTGGTGTTTTGTCCAACCAATAATAGCCGAGCTGACTTTGCTCGGCCAAGCGATATGTTGGTGCCTTGTCCAACTTACAAGAAGCCGAGCTGACTTTGCTTGGAGGAAAGAAATGTTGACGTTCTATCCAACTCCAAGGCCAAGCTGATTTTGCTTGGCCATGTCGGAATATTGGTGTTTTGTCCAATATACATGTGCCGAGCTGGTTTTGCTCGGCCGAAGTAAAATGTTGGTGATCTGTTCAATTTCCTTCAAGGCCGAGCTGGTTTTTGCCTGCTAGAACGGCAGAGGTAATTTTGCTCGGGCGAATGAAAATTTCTGGGTTCATTCGAAAAATCAAAGAACCGAGCTGCCAGTTGTGATTCGCGACATTTTAGTTGAAGAAATTCTGATTTTAGCTTGGCATATTGCGTGGCGTAGCCGACCTACCAGTTGTGATGCATTAAAGTTTGAATCAAGAAATTTTGCACATTGCAACCGAACAGAAAGAGAAGATAAACGAGCAAAAAGTTAAAATTTCATTGATCAAGGAAATTGCATTACAAAATGTGGGGCCTAGCCCGGTTACATTCAAAAAAGAAAGACAGAAAACAAAAACAAAAGCAAGGAAAATAGAAAGGAACATCTTCAATCCAATTCCAGGTCGACCGACTACTCAGCGACTTCCACAGTCTGCTGGCAACCTCCTCAGTGTGCTCAGGCAAGCCTTCTTCTGCCTCATCGCCAACGCCCTCCACCGCGACAACCTCCCGATCGGCCACTTGATCTTCCGCATCTTGAGATGCTTCAGGAGAAGTTTGCTTGGTTTGTTGCGCGGCGGCGGCTTCTGCCTCGGCTTCCTTTTTGGCCTCTTCTATGAGCCTCTTCTGCGCGGCGGCCGCATAGGCCTGCATATAGTGCGGTATGAAGACAGCAGGTGGATTCAGGAACATATCAGCGTCTTGACCAAGGCCAACTTTCTCCACGGCAGCTTTCCAACCGCACTGGAAAAAGATGTCCTTGGTCGCCTGCACTTGCCGTTCATACGTTTTCTCGCCTTGAGCATAGCCCCTATCTTTGGCGTCGTCAACCGCCTTATCTTTCTCCTCCTTGTGGGCATCGTGCAATTTCCTCAGCTCGGCGAGATACCGGGCCTTCGTTGACTTCATGGCCCGCTGTTTGTCCGCTTCAGCTCGGTCAACCTTCTGGCTCAGGTTATCTCGCTCGGCCACAACTGCCTTCTGCGCGGCCTTCAGTTTCACTATCTCGGCCGCTTGGGCCTTGTTCTTAGCTATGGCCTCGTGCAGACTCTGCCGCACAGCGATCATACGCTCATGGGCGAGATAGTTCTTTTGCGCGGCCTGCAAACGAATGAAAGATTGTGAGTGTTCAGAAAACCGAGCAAAAACCAAGCAATAACTTGAAGAAATGAGTGGAGAACTTACCAACACGATCAACTTAGCTGTCGAGCGAAGCACCTTCAGGTCGGACAGCTCGTCGTGCTTCTTCATGTCGGCAGGAAGGATTAGCCCCTTGGTCATGTTGAAACCGAGTGAATAATCCTTGTCCGCATACACTGAATCGGCCGCAGAGACTGCCCGACCTTTGTACTTGATCTCGGGCGCCCAGACCGGGGGGGAGGTTGGGCTCTTGGATGGCCCGGTTGGTTGTTGCTCGGTCCGGTCTCCCAGTTCGGTGGAGGCATGTTCAGTGGAGTCCTCATCAACAAGGTGCTGCTCTGCCTAGTCTTTTCTCGGTCGCTTCTTCGACCGGCCAGCTGGTTGTTCACTAGCAAGAGCCAGCACAGCCCCTTCCTTTTGCCCGGCTGGAGTGGAAGATGTTCCCCCGGTCGCTTCCGGTGGTTGGGACTCGCTTTCCTCACCGGTGATCATGGACTTGATTGCCCGAATTTTTGCTATTTCTTGCTCGACAGTGAGAGGAACAAGTCTGATCGGCGGAAGATTTGGGTCAGGTTCTGGGGAAGGAGCACGGAGGAAGTCGGTAACCCGGCTTTTGCGCGGCGCTTTGTAGTTATAGGTCGGTTCAAAGCCGAGCAGCTTTGGTGACTCTCTTTCTTCTGCTGGATGGCACAGTAAGACTCTTATGGCCTCTTGGTTAGCCCGGTGGTAGTCTTCCGCTAAGTGCTTGTAATCTGCAAATAGAAGAAGTGTTAGACCGGCACATAGAGAGACTCATGCAGAAAGAAAATAGTGCGGTTAGCCGAGCTACTCACCAGCACTGCCAAAATCTTTCCTAATATACCAGCCCGGTATGGGCGCCTCGGTGTCCTCGTAATTACCGGACACCCATAAGAAGTCGTCATCATTGGTCTCTTTGTCCGGGTTGCCCTCGATGAGTTTTGCTCGGCCCTTCTTTACTTTTAGATACCAGCAAAACCCACCTTTATTTTTACTAAGGCTGTACTGGTGGAATATTTCAGCAAGATCGAGATTCAGACCGAGCCTCCTATTCAGCTCGGCGACTCCGTTTATTATCTTGTATGTGTTGTTCGACACTTGGGTTGGACAAAGCCTTGTCTGCCTAAAAAATTCACAGATCAAGGGTTGGACTGGGAAGCGAAGTCCTCCTTCAACTATGGACACGACTGTGAAGGGGCACCGGTCTAGGTCGCCCCAAGGGGTATCTCCCTTTTTGGCCAGCTCTAAAACGACATTGTCTGGAATGTTGTACTCCCTACGAAACTCGGCTAGCGTACCAGGCGAGCTCACCATGAATCGGTACTTGCCCATCTATCTCGGTTTTATTTGGTGATTTAATTTGTATCTCGGTCAAAAATGTTGGTGTATTTGCTCGGATTTTGAGCTCCACCAGTGATAGTGCTGGACTGGCCTGGTCGGTCCTAGTTTGTTTTGTATTGTTAAGAAACAAGGGTTAGCACGACATAAGTTGCACGTCTTCAATGTGGATCTCCTAGCTCGGTTGTGGGTTCCTTGGGCGTTTTCCCGGTTCGACTCCTATCTCGGCTCGACTACTTGGCCGAGTTGGCCTTCCTAGTTCGGTTCTGATCCCTACTTTCAGCTCGGTTGTAGCCTCAATGGGAAGCCACAAACTAGTTTTTGCTCGGCAGAAGTTCTATTTGTAGATCTAAGTGGCCTACTTAACTCGGTTCTACCCAAATTCAAGCTATTCATCCTAAGTTCAAGGTTCGTTCATTCAAGCTAAGGAGAAATGGGGGCACGAAGGCCCCATCTATCCCTTCAGTGTCAATCCTGCCTAGGGTGTACAGGTTCTATGCATAAATGGGAACATCGATAGACCCAAGCAAAGAGCATGAAGAACACAAGCACGGAAACATGAAGAACGCAGACAAGAACTTGAAGAGTAGAGGTTGAAAACAAGAAATATGGGTAGAAAGACTCACCAAAACCAGGTACCAAGCAGAATCAGGTCTCACGAGCTCTACTGCAGCTTTTGTAAGAGCACAAACAAGCGAGAATGAAGCAGAAAAGCAGCGGCGAGGGAGGAAGTTTGGAATGTTGAGGGTTAGGGTTTTGGTTTGGAGGAGATGAATAGTAGGGATTGAAGTGACCCTTCGTTTGTGCATAAAAAAGGGGGAAACCAAACGGCTGCGCCGTTTGAATTTCGCGCACGAAAAGACAGCTTTGGGGCTGCACGGGGCCAATGAGATGAAGCCACGTGGCATTGGCATTGAAAGGACGGTTGTCAGTACGGTGGTACGACCCTTGATAGGACTATGGACAGAATTCGAAGACCGACCAAATTGTATAGCTCGGTAATTGCTTCGATCCCAACCACGCTCGGCTTGATACTGGCGCAAAAGAGGGACCGTTAGCTCGGTCTTGGAGGTAACCCCAATCACGATTAGCTCGGATGGGATTAAGGGGCAATTGAGAGGGAAAATTTGCACCGAACGGTACGGCCGAGCTACCTTAACGCGGGTGTGGCAAACCTCATGGTGCCGAGCTATCTGCTCAAATGGTGCGGTTCTACGGCCTGACCTGCACGGCCGAAGTAGGTTGGCCGGCCAGGCGCGGCCTAAGGCCTGGCCGAGCTGTGACTGCTAGACGTGCGGCGATGGATGCGTATAAGCGCGGCACAACCGAGCAAACGACAGTCCGGAATGAGTTTAGGATGAGGCCCAGCACGTCTCATCTTTGGCTAGCCCGGGAGGAGTTTGGATTGAGATGGTGTTCGCGTGAGCCCGCCCGACTAGCTCGGAAGCTTGGTCATGTCGAGTGTGGTTGTGATTTTTCCCAAGGAACAGGCCGGTCGTGGTACCCCGGCGAAGTGTGCCACCTGGACCAATGGCGTGAGTGAGAGGACATCTGCTGCAAGCACGCATCAATACCGTTGGGCAGTTTTGCATGTACTGGTTGGAAGATTTGGCCTTTACATGCGTAAGGTGGTGAGAGGCGAGCACCGCCACTTGTCCAGGAAAGGACAGCAGAGGTAGTGCGCGCACAATCCAGAGGCTGCATGGCCAGCCTAGAAAAGGGAGTGAAGGTGAACGTTAGAGGTAAGCAATTTGCGCCATCTGAAACACACATTCTCTCTCTAACAGCCTTCTTCTTCCTCAATTGATCTGACTTGATCGTCGGAGGGTCTATCCGGCAAATCACCGCCGGGCAGCTCACCGTTTCTGTGTTGCCAGGTCAGACGCCGTCACGAGAAGCTTGGAGTCCAAGGAGTACGGAAAACAGAGGATATTTCGCCCCCGTACAGAAGGCTTAGATGATAAATTGACATATGTTAATTTGACATAAAAATTCTCCATCTCATATGTCATTTTATTGAGTGAATTTAACATTTGATATTAATATAAAATATATTAAATTTGACATATTGAATTTATGCCAAATATCAACTTAACATTTGACAGGTAATTAAAGTTTATTTTTTTGGGAAATTACAAATAAAATCTCAGGATTTAGAGCCTTTTTCAATTTAAACCCCGGGTTTCCAATTTTGACAATTTGTATCCTACCATTTCACTCGTGTTGCAATCCGATCCCCCCGTCCATCTCTGTCTCTATTAGTTAATGTAAGGCTGATTTGGGCGCCAAAATTGTTCTAATCTTCACGATTTAGGGCAAAAGACACATTTTTTTAACCTTTTCAATTCAAATTTCGTTTATCTATTTAAATATTTGTCAAAATCAAATTCTATCTGTCTAATTTTTTGTCTATCTATCCAAATTTTTGTCTATCTATTCAATTTTTCACCATATTTGAACAGATCTATTCTTGCAATCTGTTGCTTCTTCATCACCCACTTTCTGTTAAAATCATTCCACAAACAAAGATTCATCATCATCACAGCATATATTCATCATCGTCATCATTATCATCAACAACAACAACAAAACAACAAAAAAATCCTAATCAACAACAACAAACTATAAATGTAAGGCGTATTTTAGTAGAAAACACCATAAGCATAAAATATGTGGTGCTTACCATCCATGAACCCCGGTAAAAAAGGTTTAAATCTGTATACATATACATATACGTATACATATATTTGAAGTTAAATACTTGTATATCAGAGAGAGTATGAGGAGGAAGAAGAGAAGGCGAAGAGAGAGAGAGAGAGAGTTCTACGTCGCTAATCGAACAGCTCCAGATCCACCTTGTCGTTGGAGCATGTCAATGGAACCTTGTTAAGGATCAACTCTGATCCTCGATCCAAATCTGCGCAGTAGAGGATGTGTAGGTGGCGAGGCAAGGTGGGGATGACGGTTGGATTACGCGTGCGGCACCAGAGCAAAAGCGAGAATGGTGGTGATCCATAAGAGAGACATCGATCAAAGTGAGGATTTGTAGAAGGGAAGATGAGAGTGGAGGTTAGAGTTATGGATTTATCTTAGGAAGATGAGAATTAAGATTTGTAGAAGGGAGAAGAAGATGGCGGTGAAGGCGGTGATGAGACTGGTGGCGACAACGACAAGGTGCAGCGATGGACAACGACGACGACGACGACGAGGAGACGAGAGAGAGAGAGAGAGAGAGAGAGAGAGAGAGAGAGAGAGAGAGAGAGAGAGAGCCAGGATATGAGGGGCCAAAATTGATAACATTGCCTATTAAAGTCTTTTGCCTTAAATCGTGAAGATTAGGGTAATTTTGGCATCCAAATTAGTTTTTCGTTAATTAATATAGACGGAGATGGATAGAAGAATTAGATTGTAATACGGATAAAATAATAGGGTACAAATTACCAAAATTAAAAATCTAAATTTAAATTGAAAAAGGCAATAAACCCTAATTTTTTTTTTTATAATTTCCCTTTAATTTTTTATATCAAAATAAAATGATTGAACTGTCACATTAAATTAGACATATCCAAAGGAGCTGCTATAATAGGTGAAGGTCTTTCTATAATTACTCCTAAGGAATTTTCGTTTAAAAAAACATAAAAAATTATCATCATCGTTGTCCTATATTTTGAATCCAACAATGATATATTTTTCTAAATCAATAAATTTTAATAAACTCTAACGACATAAAAAATCAAAAAATAAGGAAAAGAAAACGCAAAATATAAAATCACTATCACAGAGACGTAAAACTATTAAAACTCCTTTATTAGAGTTATAAAATATTTTTGATTTTGACTCATCCTCGTGTTCCTTTCACTTCACCCACAGACTCTCTCTCTCTCTGCTAAAACCCTATCCAGTACTGAACCTCAAGTTATCGTTGGTATAGGAACAATGCCACATAAAAATATTTACATGGATTGTAATTAATAAAAAAGATAAAATTTATAATTTTATATTATGTGATTGAGATATGAGATAACATGTAATTTGGTTATGGAAAGAGTGATAAGAGTAAAAATTATTGGTTAGTATCTCCAAGCTAATAACAAAACAGTAATGTTAGGTATCATAAGAAGTCTTTCATAAAAATGATCATAAAAGATTTATTATTTTTAAATTACATTTAGAATAAAATATCACACATTAATTAAGATAATTTAAAAATCACAAATCTTTCATAATTATTTTTATGAAAGACTTCTCAAGCTACCTCACATTACTGTTTTGTTATTGGCTTGGAAATACTAATCAATAATTTTTACTCTATCTCTCTTCCCATACATATCATAGACACGCATTGTATTCCAAATCACTCTCTATCCATCTCAATCAATCCCAATCACTCTCTATCCATCTCTCTCTGTGATTCGATCAACCATGAACCGTTTCAGAAGATTTGAGATCATCGACCCCTCACAATCTCTCTTCCTCACACAAACCTCCATTTCCACTCCCAAACCCTTCTCATTTCCCCTCTCATTCCCCTCATTCCCACTCGAAGACGACCTCGATTTCGCTCTTGATCTCTTCTTCAACCCATCTCCCACACCTTCCCTCCTCGATTTCCGTGATTTCGACACACTCACCGATCACATTCACATTGACAAAACCCCATTCTACACCTCCACTCGGAGGGTTGTTCAGCACCGATTCGGTTCCCAGTCCTATTTGCAGAGCCTCTGCGACCGAGTCTCCGAGCTCGAACTCAGCTTCGACCGCCTGGTTAACTCGAAGGCTGTTCACGGCGGCTGTGGAGATCGGAAGTATACTTTGACGGCGGAGATCAAGGATCCGGACAGGAAGTACAAGTGGACGGCAGAGATCAAGGGCGAGAAGAAGAAGAAGAAGAAGGACAAAAAGGAAGAGAAGGAGAAGAACTATAAATGGACGGCTGAGATTAAGGACAAAGGTGAGGATGCTCCTCCGATCACGAGGACATACACATTCGGAGCGTCGAGCGGCGATGGAGGTGAATGCAGCGAGTCGGAGAAGAAAGAGAAGAAGGAGGAGAAGAAGAAGAAGAAGGGAGTGGCTGCTGCCCCCATTAGACTGGTTGAGATTGAAGAGCCTCCCAATCATGGTGCTTTCCTTCTGAGGCAGGTCTGTGTGTATCTTCAATTTAATCCATAAAGTTTCTGTTTTGAGTTCTGGGTTTTTCTTTTTCATTCTGAAACTATCAATTTCATCAAGTTCATGGTTTGAGTTCTAGTCGTCTAACTAGTGTGCAAATTAAAAATGAGACAAAAAGGTCATTTAAATCATTTAAACAATATTTACCCAACACTCATTTTTCTTACTATTTTGAATAAACTACCCATCCACAACAAATTTGATTAGTGTTTTGTTGTATGGTTAAATGCTATTTGAATTTTGAAATGACCTTTTTAACTTTCAAATTAGCCTTCAACGGTTTGCTGATGTATATAATAGTATCCAATTGATTGTTTTGTTGTGTGGTAAAATTGTTCAAAATTTCGAAATGAAGTTTCTGACCATCAAATCAGGTTTAAACGGTTACTGATTTGTACAATCTTCTCCTATTAAACCACATGAATGAATTAAATAGATGAAATTGATAGTTTAAGGATGAAATAGAAATGTTTTGAAAGTTTAGGGGATTAAAATAAAATTAACCCTTCTCGTTTATCACTAATCACTGTTGATTTATAATTAAGCTGTTATTTTCTGCTGAAAAAAAACGTGGTTGAAATTGTTTTTGTATGAATTCCGTGGGTGGTGTGGAGGATAGGCTTTTGTGAAGAGGCCAGAGGCTGTGGAGAGGAGCAAGGGGAAGAGGAAGGAGTTGTCCCCGCAAGATGCAGCCATGATGATACAGATGAGCTTCAAGGCTTACCTGATACGGCGGTCTCAGTCTCTGCGTGCCCTCCGAGAGTTGGCAGTTGCCAAGGCCAAGTTGAAGGAGATCAGGGCTCTGTTCAATAACTTCAGTTACCGGCGTCGCATTTCTCGTGATGCTGAGGAGTGCCAGAGGTTCTCTGAGAAGATCATTGTCCTGCTTCTCACTGTTGATGGCATTGAGGTAATGTTATCTTTCTGTTGTTTTTCTACGTTCTTATTGTGTTGTTTTCAACATAGAATTACCAAAAGCTTTCGCTATTGCACTTTGTTATGAGCTTTATTTGATTAGAATCTGGCCATCATAAAGTTCAGCGACTTAAATTGTTTAAAAACTTTGTAATTTCAATTGATTAATGAGTACTTTTTTGGTTTATTTATACACTGCACACAGCCTTGAATTTTTGATTAATGAGTACTTTTTTGATTAATGAGTACTTGTAACTTGTTTTATGAATTTTCAAAAACTTCACAAAAATGAAAATGATGGGTAGTTTTGGATTTTTCATTTTTCCTCTTCTTTCAAAAAGTGGAAAAACAAGAAGGTAAAATGAAATCATCCAAGATGAAAACAAATAACAAACATATCCCAAAGTATGTGGCTTTGATTTGTCTGACGTATGCCTTGTCTTGCATGATGATTTGGTCATTGGATGGTTGCCTACTATAAACACTTGATTGGGTTATTAAGATGGTGTGGTTCCTGCTTACTGTTATTTTATGTGAGATGCAGGGCATGAAGATGCTGATGCTTTGATGAAAACAAATTCAACTACAAAAGAAATAGCTTAATGTTTGTATTACTTCTATAATATGTATATCTTCTTAGTCATCAGATGCTGGCTAACGGCATTGATGATTTCTCTATACTGGCTGAAGTTTGATATTAGGGTTCTAGTTTATTTTAGTAGAGTATAAAATCAGGAATAGGTGTGAGTGATGATGTAAGTAATTTATGTTGACAATGAAGAGTGTCTGTGTGGCTAAGGCGTTCATTGGAATTCGAAGGTCTTACGTATGGTGAATCATGCTTTCTCTTCTCATGAAGTCTCTCCTTTTTGGTGCTCCTAGCATGGGGGAGTAGTATAGTGTTCTTCATGATTCTTGATCTACTCATTGATTTTTTTTTTTTTTTTTATGGGTTTTCAAGTTTACATTTCTTTTTCTGATCACTAGGCAACAAAACTGATCCTCTAATTTGCTGATTCTGCACTTTATTAGGGTGCTGATCTTATGGTGCGGGCTGCAAAAAGGTCGATGGTTGATGAGCTGGAAGCAATGCTCGACGTGGTAGACCCTCAGCCTCCTGGCAGATCTCTTTCCATGCGAAGGAGGACATTTGATATGCCCGATGGTCTCATCCAGAAGGAACTTGCAGCCGGTGTCGCTGAGGTCGTTCAAATGCTTGATCAAGAAAATGCTACCTTTGACCCATCCTCATAAGTCCGTAGAAATATGGCAAAATCACCTCATTTTGAGGTCTCGATGTTCTCTCAACTAGGTGTAGGAAGGTGCACTTCTACTTATCTTTGCCCTCTCATTCAGCCCTAATTGAGAAATTTCTGAGACTCGTTATCTAGTTGGTCGCGAAGAGTTTTATTGTATTGCTTTAACAGTTGAACTTACTAACCCATTGCGGGTTGTTTGTGGTGCTTAATTTTGTGTGTGAGGTTTAAAATGCCTTGGTGTTATTATTAGTGACTACTTGGTATCCTCATCTTTATTTGCTTACACATGAGAGCTCAACTGGAAGTTGATATTGTTCCCTCGCATTTCTGTACCTCATATGCTATGTCGTACACAGAACCAATTACAGGTCCACAGACCTGTCAAAAGGTTGTGGAGTGTTTTGAGTTGAGAGGTCTGTAGGTTGTGGATGGCCGTAAGAGGTTTGTGGTTGGTTCTGTGTCTGTCAAATTAGTTTTTATTGTTTTGTTTTGTTTTGGTTGACGGACTCTTTTAATGGATGGATGTATGCGAAAGGTTGGGACAGGAGGGGCCAACAAAATAATTTGGACAGCTAGGGTTTAAAGAAGAAAATATAATATAATTTGCATTTATATTGAATGATGAAAATGATCTTCAGCCTTGCATTATTAATCATTTGAATAAAGCCCCTCTTTCTTTTTCTGCTTCTCTTTCCATTTTTCTTCCAAATGTGTTTGATCTTGTTCATTTGGTTAGCAGGGGAGCTAAGAGCAGTGTTAAGTTGGCTAATTTTATTTATAATATAAACAATTATGCTAGGTAGCTCGAATTTGGCCCGAAATCAAAACGATGTCGTTTCGTCGTTTTGATTTTTTTTTTTTTTGGTTTTTGGGCAGAAGAAGAAAAATCAAAAAAGAAGAAGAAGAAGGAGGAGAAAAAGAAGAAGGAAAACACCCAACACATCTTCATCAACACAGCATAGAGAGGGACAAAAAAAATTCATCAACCACCCAACACATCTTCATCACCACAGCACAGACAAAAAAATGTAAAAATCTGAAAAAAACAAATCAAACCCAAGCCAAATCCATGAAACAAATCAAATCCACAATCGGAGGCGGAGATCAGAGATTAGGCGGAGGCGGCGGGCTGTGACGATTGGACGTGGAGGCAGAGGCGGCGGGCTGCGACGATCGAAAGCGGAGGCGGAGGCAGCGGCGAGGCGGCGATCGAACCCTCTCTCTCTCTCTCTCTCCATTCCCTCTTCTCTTCCCCTGTTTCTCTCTTTCTCTCTCTCTTTCTCTTCTTCTCTCTTCTCTCTCCTCTCGTTGTTTCAGGCATAAGGATGAAAAAAGAAAAGAAAAAAAGAAACTGCCCAAAACGACGTCGTTTTGGGCAATCGGGAGATTTGGGAGGAAAAGTTTCGAGTTACAAAACATTATTTTAATACAAAATAAATAATTTCAAATACTTATTGTTTTGGACTAATCAATATGATTTGAAATTCTTTTAGCACTTGGGATTTGTAGAACAAGAACTTTTCTTTTTTGCCGATTTTTTTTTTAAAAAAATTGCTTTAAAAAAGAAAAAAAAAAAAAAAAAACACGAGATACAAGAGTTTACTTTTTGAGTTGAGCTACAATAGTTAGATTATTACAAATTGGTATTCCAATGGCATTGTCATTGAAATTGTCAAATTTTGACATTGTTATTCTTAGTGTCAAATATGACACAAGTTTTGACAAATTATTAAATTTTAACATTGTTATTAATAGCTAAATGTATTTTTTACAAAGATCAAGTACTAGTTTTAAAGATAAAATGATGGTTGTGTAAAAAATATACAAACATTGGAGTAAAATTGTCAAATTTTAATATATTTGCCCTATAGCATAACTAAAATTTGACAATGGAATGCTAAATTTAAATGGTGTGTTATAATCATTTCCAAAGCAAATTTGACATTGCCAAATTATAGCAATGTGAAATTTTGTTCCAAAAGGTTTAGCAAATTTATTCCCTTATCTCTATCACGATGGGCTTATAAAGGAAAATTTTACTCATATATAAAATTTATACAAAAAATTTCATAAGAATGATGTGATAATATCATTATTGTAAATGAATTTATTTTCAATGATATTTTGTTTTGAAATGAATAGTCCACGATGAATGACAGTATTATGTATAAAAATTATGTATAATATATTTTTTTTGTATAACATTACTCACTCATAAATAGCATTTCAATTTAAGATTTCGTGAAAATAAAAAATAAAAAAATAGCATTTGTACTATTAGAGTAAAATTGTTAAATTATATATATGTATATGTATATGTATTTTTGTATCATCATAGCATGTTAACGTTTGGCTCAATATTATTATTTTAGGTTCAACCACTAAAGATGGACTAATAGATTCAGTGGCATGGCCGTTGAGCCCTTCCTAAAGAAACCCAATGGTTGAGTTGGACTTTAGTGTAAAAATGGTTGGACTGGGCAGGGTAAATGGCCCAATGTTCAGATTCCACAAAAAATAATGAGTCTTACATCTTTAACCAAAAAATATTAATGCTGTGTTTAGTTGGGGGATTTGAGGAGGAATTTGGAAACGAAAATAAAAAAAATAGGTGAAATGTGAATAAAATATGCTTATATTTCACCTAGTTTCACACACTTTTTCCCTTTCCCTTTTCAAATCCCTTTCCAAATTTCCAAACCAAACACAGCGTAAAAGTTGAGGTATTGACCACCATATGATTTTTCCTTAATCCCACATTTGTTTGGCTAGACTTACACTCCAGTCGTCTGGACTGCTAATATTTATAGGCTATGTTTGTTTATTCTCTGAGATGAGGGAATTGGATTAACAATTCCAGAAGCTCATCAAAATCATATTTGGTTGTGTTAAAATCTTATGGGATTGTTAGTCTAATTAAACTGCCAATCTCTCATAAAGGGCGGGATTAACATTTCCATTGAAGAGCTAAGATTTTTAATCAAATCCCTTTGGATGAAAGGTGAAAGACCATTTTGCATTCTTTTCACAAAAAATAACAAAGTAACCTTTATATAAAAATAATTTTTAGGTAATTTTATAAATTTAATTCCAACAACTAATACCACCACAATAGTACATAAACAAAACACTTTATCTTACATCTCTAACTCAATATCACCACACTAAGAGCATCTCCAGCAATGCTAGTCAAAATAGCTATTCAAAATTTCACTTTACTATTTTAGCTAGTCATTTTTTTAATATACACTCCAACAAGGCTATCTATTTTAGCTATCTTCTATTAAAATATTCTTATATTTTAAATATCTTCTATTAAAATATTCTTAAAAATAAAAGTTTGAATTAAAAAAGCATAAAAAAACTTAAGAGCTAGTGTACAGTACCTCGTCTCTCCCAGCGAGGTACTGTAGCAAAATGTTACTTTAGCTTCACCTTGCCTAGGCTGCTGGAGAAGGAATTCAAGTCTTTGGCTCGCTAGTGTAGAATTTTTGGTGAAATGGCAAGCCTGCTGGAGATGCTCCATCTCCAACCTAGTATTAAATGTTTCATCAAATTTAAATTTGATGAAAAAATCCATATTTGGCTGCTCCAACCTGACACCAAATGTTTTATCAAATTTAGGATTTTTTTTAAATTTTCATCAAATTGAGGATGGATATACTTTTTATCAAATCACTGTTCATAGTTGTTGGAGCTATAGGCCATTTTTACCACCGAATGACCGGGCGAATATCCGACCGGTTGTCCCCCGGATGACCACCTCCGTACAAAAATTAGTGAAAAAATTAAACTGTCCGGTCAATCGGCTGAACATCCGTCCGGTCGTCTGTCTGGTCAACTGATATTTTGATGAAAGTTCAAAATCTTCCGTTAGAACACGTAATATTAAATGAAATTTTTACACAAATATATATTTTTTTAAAAATACAACATTAAAAATGTTCCAAGTAATTTCATCACTCGTCTCACCGTACACACCCAACCTACCCTACCAAACAAACATGGCAACATGGGGTTGATTTTTCTTCAGTTATTTGATTTCCATTCCTAAACCAACAAAATAAAATAGGAAAGTGATTAAAAAAATATGAACACCGAAATTAGAAACCAAAGCCGTCATCCTCCAAAGCAACGAAACCAAATTCAAGTCAAATTCATTTTTCCCATCATTAATTAAGCACTACTAATGTTGAATATATATATATATATATATATTGATAATGCAGTTCAGTCAATTGAGGATAGGTCGGACTAATCCACGTGCTTCACTGTCCTGCTGGTCTTCGTTTCCTTGGAGCACCCTTGCAAAAAGACCCAATGGGAAGGTACCAAAATTGGAGGGCGCCTCCTCGTGGGCTCTTCGATAGTTAAGTTAGACAGGAGGTGGTCGGAAGAAGGGTGAATAGAGAAAGTTGAGAGTCGAGAGAGAGAAGAAGAAGGGAGAGAGTATTACTTATCTTTAAAAACCTTATTCAGAGACTTTCTTATATCGCTTATTAATCATTTCATTGTCCATTCACGCTGTCCCATTGGCCGAAAGCCTGTCATCTACTTGCCGTCGGTCATGGTGGTTTTCCTGCATTTTAGAACACAAAGGTCTTGCTGCATTTAATGCTTTGATAGTCTCATTTAATGCTTGGCGCATGAGCTCAATAACTATCCAAAATCTTTATCTGTCACGTGGCTAACTCTCTATTGGGCTTGGTGTTGGACTTGTTCTGCTGGGCTTCAACCGAATGACTGTTTGGATAACTCAAGACAATCCCTCTTGGACCAAGCCCATCAATTTTTAACACGTTAAGTTTTAGGAAAAATTACAATTCGGTGAAATAGTGAAAAAATAATTGCAATAGATAAAATCTTTTCTTGTGCAACTGTAATACACATAAAGGACTTGTACTTATACAGAAAAATTTCTCACTCTCGTTTATTTGCAATTTCTTCTTAAGTTTTATTGGTGGTTGTTGTTTTGTTCCAACATTTTGCCCTTACATGCCTAAAGTTGGCACAACTAACTTTTTGTTATAATTATTGATCCATCTAAACATATATATATAATTTTAAAATTCGAAAACTTCTAAAACTATTGCTCCATCTACTTACAAGTAGTTTTGGCAAAGATGAAAATAGTTAAAAAAATTTTTAAAAAAATACTACCAATTATACGTTGTTTCGTAGAAATTAAAAATTAATTAAAATAGTCAATTTTAAAACAATTCGTAACATATAATTTGAAATTTTGAAAACCTTCAAAACTTTCACAATCCATCTAAATATATCTTTCTTAAAAATTTTAAAATATTTGATTGAAAAGTCCAAAATGAAATTTTGGCCATGTCTAACTAAAAATTTTAGGGGTAGTTACCAATTAGTCCTATTAACTAGACTTATTTACCTACAGGTCCTAACTAATAAATTTAACACTATAAAAATAAGAGAGTGATAAATTTATCACTAAAAATTTATTCATAAAAACAAAGAGACTGATAAATTTATTACTATAAATTTATTCATAAAAATAAAAGACTGATAAATTTATCTTTATCACTTAATAAATTTATCAATAGGACTTAATGGGTAATCAGTCTCCAAAGTAGGACCTATTGGGTAATAAGTCTCTAAAGTAAGACCTATTGGTAGTTTACCCAAAATTTTAAGTGAGACCTAAATTATAGTTTAAGTATGTTGAAATCTCAAGTTCGAGTCAATTATGTGGCGTTAGCCCACTGTAATAATATAACTCTACTAACTTGGTAACATTTCATCATGCGGCAAAAAAAATTTAATATTAATTAAAAATTTAAGTGGGAATTCCATAATGAAATGTCAATCATATTTAAATTTTAAAAAGGAAAGTTCAGAATAAAATCTTATTTATATCTATTCTTCAGATAATTTTCATCTTGTTTGAAAATAGGCTATTTTAATTAAGACGTATAAAAAAAATAGAGAGAGTGATATTATGAAGTATTTTGTTTTATTGACTATTTTAGCTTGAAATTGGCTACTTTAGCCCCATCTCAAACACCCAAAGTGTGGATTAAACACAATTTATAATTATGAAAAATTAATGCATGACCAACACTTATTTATTGTAGTTAATAGAATATGTACAAAGAGCATCTACCACAAAATAAAATGGGTAAATTGCACAAATCTTTTTTAAAGATGGAGAAAATACAATAAGTTCATAAATTTGATATAATTACATTAGGCTCCATTAAATTCTAATTCATATAATACTTAAATTCATTTTCATCAATAAGTTATCAGTCAAATTGATGAAAATAAGGCCATTTTTTTTATACTAAAATGTGCACGTTATTTATTTTTATATTTTTATACTATTTGTGTTTGTTTTAATTTTTTTTTACCTTATTAAGAAAAGAGAAAAAAAAAGTTAGGATTATGATGTCAAAATTATAAAATTACAAATATATATTTTTTAAACATAAAAAAGAATATAATTTACCTAAATAAAATTGATGAGTGAATAAACCCTAAAAGATTAGCTTAGTGGTCAAAAGCATGGAACTAGAGATGTGCTTTAGGCTCGAAATTTTGTAAGCTCAAATAATCTTTTAAGATCAATTCATATGAGATTTTGTCGAAAAATGTTTGGGGCTCTAATTTTTGTGGTTCAAATGGTTTAAAATTGTTAAAACGACGTCGTTTTGGCAATTTTGATGTTGTTTTGTACTCAAAATGACATCGTTTTGACAAATTCGAGCCATTTGAGCCACAAAAATTAGGGCCATCTACCATTGCTGGATTTTGTCTCGATTTAATTGAGCCTCACTAAGGCCTCGTTTGGGAACAGGCTAATTTAGTAACTTTTTGGCTATTTGGCTAAAAAGGTAGGTAAAAAAACTTGTATGTTTGGGATGACTTTTTGGCTAATTACGAAAAGATGTGCAAAAAGTAGAAAGAAAAGAGAATCTTTGACTTTTTAGTATGAGTGGTTAGCTTTTTGACTAATTTAGTAATTTTTTGACTAATTGACTAATTTAGTCAGTCCCCAAACAGGACCTAATAAACGGTAAAGTTGATTTGACTAAGTAATGCTCTTGGAATAAAACTTTATTCTATTTATAGATTGACTTAATACAAAAATGATAGATTCGGAAGCAAAGCAAATAATTGGTCAAAAAATTGAGGAGGGTGTGGTGGGGTTGGTAGTAGCAAAAAGAGACAAGAGGTGTATTATTAATCGGTCAAAGGAGGGCCGACACAAATATAAAAATTAAAAGAAACGAGGCAGAAATAGAAAGTCAGATTTTTGCGTTTTTGTTGGGGCTTTCGCTTTTAAAGTACCTGTGTGGGGTCCACTAACGGGTTTGTTTTTAGAGCACACCCCTACGGAAATTTTATTTTATTTTATTTGGTTTTTTGCTTATTTATTTGATATTCAATTAATTAATTTTTTAAATTTACATTATTATTTTTATATTCCTGATCCATCTAGTGTGAAAACATCTAAAAAAAAAAAAATTCAAATTCAAAAAAATTTACTAAGGGGTTGTTTGGGGTGTCCTAAATAAGTGTACTTTTTATTTTTTTAGATTAAAAAATTGATGAAGAAAATATGGATGTTTGGGTTAACTTTTGACTTTTTATGAAAAAATATGTAATAAAAAATTGTAAAAATTGATTTGTAGGGAAAAATTAGGATTACAGCCGTAATTGTTGACTTTTGGTGAATAGTGTTAACTTTTTAACTTTTTGAGTAACTTTTTGACTTTTTGACTTTTTTACAATATGGCAAACTTGGCCTAAGTTGTTTGGGGTGTCCTAAATAAGTGCACTTTTTATCTTTTTGGACTAAAAAGTTGAGGAAAAAAATATGGATATTTGTGTTAACTTTTTGACTTTTTATGAAAAAATGTGTATTAAAAAATTGTATAAAGAAGTGTGTAGGAGAAGATTGGAGATGTGTGTATGACAGCTGTACAATTTGTAAGCCGAATTGATGGTAAGAAATTATTGGCTACTTTTCGGGCATTGCAGTGGATGGTTTTGTTCGGCCCGTGGGAGCCATCACGAGCCCCATTTTGATAATCTGAACCGTTCAATGTGTAGAACTCGTCGAGTACTATATGTCTATAAAAAATCACGTTGATCGGATATCGATAGCTATCTGATCAGATTTGTTTTTTTTTCAATCGTTAATTATAACACCATCATTTTTTTTATACAAAACTGATTTGATCATGTAGTTATCGATATCCGATCAATGTGATTTTTTACAAACATATAGTAATCGACGAGTTCTACACATTGAACGGTTCAGATTGTCAAAACGGGACCCGTGATGGGCCCCCACGGGCCGAACAGCAGTGTGTGAAAATTGCACCCAAACTGTGCAATTTTTGGGACAAACGCCGCACACCGCCAGCTTTTCATGATTGCTAAGTTGTATGGATGTGTGGAAAAGTAATTTTTTAATATTTTTTTTGTGAATAGTGATAACTTTTTAACTTTTTGAGTAACTTTTTGACTTTTTGGAGAGATGTCAAACTTGACCTAAGGATAAAAAAAGAAAAAGCAACAATATTTGTTTTTTTAGTAAATTTTTTTTCTAAATTTTTTAATATTTCTAATCCGTCTGGCCGAGTAGAACTTAAAAGTGTAAAAAAAAATTAAAAACTTATTTTTAAAAAATCACTAAAACTGAAAAAAAAGAAGCTTTTTCATTCGCCCATGTGGTTGAAACCTCTCTTGATTTTCTTTTGAAATGCCATCTTGTTTGATGTTCAAACTCAAAATATATTTTTAATTTTTAGTTTTTGTTTCCATAGTAATTTTTTTAATATTTTAATCATTTTTTTTGACCTTTTTAAATATACATATGTATATATTTAAAAAATAAAATATTTATGAATTTTTTTTAAAAATTTCTAAAGGCAAAAAAAAATGTATATGTGATTATTTATTTACTTTTTGTTCTGGGCGACCTTTTTTCAAATTTGTTGGTAAATATTTACTTTTTAAGAACATCTAATTTAGATATATTTTAAAAAGCAAAAAAAAATTATTAGAATATAAAAAATACAAAAAAAAAAAAAAAAAAACAAATTTCAAATTTTCATAACAAGAGCATTAAGGGTATTGATTAATAAAATTAAAAATAATTGCACATTTTATAACACGCTCCTATGTAATATATATATATATATATATGCATAATATAAGTAAATACGTTATGCCTTGTTTGAAGTTTGAAGTGCTAATCAACTTATCTCAATTTTCTTAAATTTTATATTTTTCAAAATACACATATTATTTGGTCTAAAATCTAATTTAGCTAAATTAAAATAATATTTAAATTCTCCTAATAAATTATAATAATATAACAGCAGTTATGGAAATACAATCACATCCTATCATATCATAACAGAATCAATAATTATGGAAATGACAATTTTACAATTTTTATGATTATATAAATATTTTTAAAAATTTTACTGGCTAACTCATTATAAAATATTATACTACATATATATGTAGGCATCTTATATAATTGAAAATTTCCACTTTCAATCTATACAAATGTACTAGCACGAAATAATTTTTTCATATAATCCTGTTGATTAAGTTTGCGTTCCTCCAAATGTCGTCACTTTACTTCCTGAAAACACAAATGTAAGTTAGCCGACGGGTGTGTGCCGAATACCTCTCCGATGACTGAGTCAGCAAAATAGACAATAGACAAAAGCTCTGTGTATTCGAGAATTAAAGTTGTGATACCTGTCCATAGGTCTGGTTATGAGCTTTTATAGATTCTGTTTAGCACAACCCTAGTAGGATTTCAACTCTCCTTACATGAGTCATCTTGGGAATCACACACCCTACTCACTACCAACCAAGTAAGATGGTTTGCACAATCCTAGTAGGACTCTACTCTCCTTAGCAGAGAGTCCTCCTAGGAATCAGAAAGGTAATGCTCCTCCTTTTATACCATTCCCACTGCTTACTCAAGGGAGATGATTTTACCACGGTAGAATACCAGTACGACCGAGCTAACTTATGCCCTCCGACGTACTCAGCTCGACGTTTCTATGGGCAATGCCTAGCTCGGTCCTGCCCACCTATACCTCGGCTGGGACTACTTAAATCGAGCTAACTGCGGCCACTTCTGACCGAACTAACAGAGGTAAGGTCCAAGTTGCGAAGCCCAATCACCTCGGCCTATAGCTCGGCCCATTACTATACCTGGACCCAGCTTGGCCCTAGTTCACAAAATCTCCCTCTCAATTGCCCCTTAATTCCATCTGCAGCGCATGATTTGGGATTATTCTTCTCCAGCCAAGCTAAGACGTCCAAGCCGACCGAACTAAAAAAGTAATTATACCGAGCTTTTTCTCTATCGAACTACCGATTTGCCCAGTTCAGAAATGCCTTTTCAACTACTCTATACCTCGTTTCGCCTTTCAGGCACGTCTAAATCGCTTTCTATTCCTCTGGACACGTGGCTGGCTCCTACTGGTCAGGTACAACTATCACAGCTGTCTTCGTACTTCGTAAATTTGAAACAGTCCCGCCCATTTCCTGTGCTCTATACAAAAAACCCTCATTTTTTAATCAAACACACCACTGTTCATCTCCACTCCTTGCCTTCTGAGTCTTCATATCCACGACCATAGCACCTGCAAAGCTTGTGTTTTAGCTGGCAACCTTACAGTCTTGACCTTCGTCTCTTTATTTCGAAGCTGTAAGTAACTCAATCTTTTCTCTTTCCTTGTTTTACTCTGTGAATATGTATAGTATAAAAATACATACACATGTTTTTCGAAACACACTCCTATAGTTTTCACAAAAATGGGTAAGAACCACTTAATCCCCAAAAATCACATGATAAGTCCTCAATCTCACTCTAACTGGATTCACAAACAATCTATAATATGATGCTTTTGATCCAAAATAACACCACGATCGAGTTAGGCACCTGTTTTGCAATAGATGCGTATTAGACCGAACTGGAAACCTCACCTGATGACCGAGCTAGGACTTGGAGCCAATCCTTGTGTCACGACCGAACCAAGAACCTTCCTGCTCAATGATCGAGCCAAAAACTCAGAGCCACATCCTGTGTTACGATCGAACTAAGAATAGGCTGCAACCACTTTAACCGAACTAGGGTTTATGTTTACTTATTCTTTCTCTTTTAGCCTGGTTCAGTGATCTGGGCATAACATCTTTTATCTCCACTTTGCAGACTTTGACTAGGTTGGCCAGACACACCTGGGGCCATTACCGAATTTCGCAAGGACTACAACATTTCTGACGATGTTCATCTCTCTTTAGCCGAACTAGATACCACGCCCTGGGGCAAACCGGCTTCGTTCCCTTTACCGTAATATCCATTGTTGAGGCCGGTCTTCGATTCCCAGTTCAGCCATTGATATGCGAGTTCCTTAGGCAGACTAGACTATGCCCGACCCAACTAAGCACAAATTCTTACAGAATAATAAATGGCATCGCCAAGCTAAATTGCCGGCTTGGCCTCAAACTCGGATTGGCCGAGCTTTTTCACCAATATTCACTCGACCAAAATGACGACGGTTGGGTGTATTATTTAAGAATACGAAGAGGCTGAGAAAAAATAATAAAAGACACATCGGACAAAGACTTGAATGACGATGATTTTTTCTGGGTTTCTGGTAACTTTGAAGACCAGGAAGCCCAAATACCGGGCTACAACATAAATTGGAACAAGGGGACTGCCGGTAAGAATACCTTGGTTCTCTTTTTGTTTTGCTTTTCCAAGCTATAATTTTACACCGTGCTAACAGCTGTCTTATCCTTCTTCTGTGCAGATCTAAACCAGCTAAAATCACAGTACCAGTACGCCAACCAGGACGCTATTCGCACTGGGGTGGGGTCGTGACAAAGGTGATATCAGAGTAATGATTCATTCAAAAAAAAAAAAGCTATTTTAATTTGATTAGAAAGTTCGAAAAATTATAAATAAATCTATAAATAAAACTATATAGCTAGATAAACATAATAAAAATAAATAAATAAATATTTACCTGCAACGTTAGTCCTTCTGTGTAAAATCTCACGTTTCTTCTGTGATATAGGAATGTCCGAAATTAACCTTTATGATGCGTTTTAGGATGAACTCAGGGCCATTAATTTAGATGAGATTTTAGCAGAGCACCCCGCCCCCGCCTCACTTGAAGGATGGAGAGATTCAGAGGATATAATTAGAGGACTGCATCCAGGCCTTGCCCAATTAATGGGTCGGCCAATCTATATATAGGCTGACCCTACCGATGTCCCATATTTACTATGGAGGCAGAGTCGTGCCTATACGCGCGGACGTTTTCTTGGACCCACTCGTGTCCTCGGTGTTGCCCTAGATTTTGTAGCAAGAAGGGGAAATATATACCCCGAGGACTACATTGTTACCACTGTCCCTAACCCGTTAGAGATTATTAATATTCAAAATGTTGACTTTAGTAATGACCTTTCATTTATCGAGACACCCGACTAGATTGTTGACCGAGCATTTTTGGGATACATACAGTCCATCCCTATTTTCACAGTCCAAGCAGCGTGGATGTGTTTTGGTGTGGTCCAATTAGGATGGGAATTTGAGCTTTTCATGCAATACTTCCCATGGTTGTTTAACCCGTTTGACTCACTACCCTAAATTTAGTAGAAGAAAACTTTTTGTAAGCTAACCATGATGAGTTCTGATCCCTCTTTTGTTTTTGTATTACAGAGATGAGACACTAACACAATTTTTGATGTTTGGAACAAAGATGTAATATTATATTTGCAAAAATAGTAAAGATGGTATTTTAGATATGCAATATATATGTTACGTTATGAATATAATGTTCGTTTATTACTTGTAGAATGGCCAATAATGGTAACGGAAGTGAGTCATCAGTCAGTGGTACTGAATTGATGGAAAGAATCATGGAAAGTGTAGTTACTAATTTTTTGCAAGCCTTGCAGACTAACATCAACAATTGAATATCGAAACGACGAGAAGAGCCGGTTACTATAAAACAGTTCCAGGATCTGAAGCCCACCACGTAAACCGGCGGTCCAGACCCAATGATAGCAGACGCCTGGGTTAAAGGCATGAAAAAGATTTTTCGTGCTCTACCCTGCATCGAAAGACAGAAAATAACTTTCGCCACTTTCACTTTCAAAGATAATGCACATGAATAGTGGCTTCTCACTCTGGAGAAAGAAGAAATTGCGACTTGAGCAAGATTCTTGGAAGTATTCTACGAAAAATACTTCCCAGATTCATTGCAGAAACAGAAGGCATCAGAATTCATACTTCTAAAGCAAAGAACCATGATGGTGGCCGCATATGAGAGCAAGTTCATACAACTTGCTCTATTTGCGACATACGTCATACCCACCAAAACTCGAAAAGCAAGAAAATTCGAAGCAGGATTGGATATTGAAATTAAAGATAGGCTCGAGGTCTTGAAACTGCCAACCTATGCAGAAGTGATAAACTAGGCGTACATTGCAGAAAAGGGGATTAAAGCCTCGCGTTCCGGGGAACCAAGCCAAAAGAAGCGATTCTAGGAAAGAGACAACAGAAGACCCGGTGTTGCGCCTTCTAAGAAGGTGAATATGGGCACAACCAATTCAGGCGATCAAGGTCCTACCAACCCTCAATGTAGCACTATTCCAATTTGTTCTACTTGTGGGAAGGCTCGTTGAGGATAATGCCATCGAGACACGGGAGCATACTTTAAATGCGGTCAAGTTGGCCACTTGCTGAGGGATTGTCCAAAGCTGACCAATCCTACAGCCAACCGCTCTGGCCCAGTAAAAAAACCCGCGGGACCTGGAGGAGAGAGAAAAGACCAAAAACGCCAAGGAAGGGCTTTCGCCTTGGTACCTGGAAAACCAGAAGTTACCGAAAACGTTGTGTCAGGTATACTTTCTGTCTATGGCCATTTAGTTCACGTCCTCATTGACTCTAGGTCAACTCATTCTTTTGTTGCACTACATTTTGTTGCCAAGTTGACATCAACACCCGAACCATTAGGATGTATATTGTCTGTGTCTTTTCCTTCTGGTAAGTCTGCCTGTAGTACTGAGGTGTACATGCAAATGAGAAAAATAAGATAGCAAAATGAAATTTTCAATCAATTTTCGGATGTATAACATGTTGGAATAAGGTTGGTATTTATAGGCAACCAATCTGACCCGAACAGGTACCAAGGAAGTGAACAGGTGTAGTTTTGAATTTGAACAGATACTATTTGAATTCAAACAGATCTGGAGGCAGATTCAACCAGAAACTGCTGTTAGAAACTGCTGGGCAGTTCTTTGGCAGTTTTATAACTGTAAAACAGTTTGAACTTTGTGTGGAATTTCGGACTGAAGGTGGTAAAATTTTGGACAGAAAATTAATTTCAATTTTGGCTCAAAATTGGAATTTAATTTCATTAAAAATTTTTGAAAAAATTCAAATAAAATTTTGTCAAAAAAATTAATATTAGAACTGACCCAACCCATACCCGCGCGGCTTCGCGTACGTGTGTGGTAGTATAGGCTAAGGTTTCATTTGTCCATAACTCCTCATTTCTACAAACTTGGGGTGCCCCTTGGGGTCTAACTAAAGTGTTGTAATCTAGAGCTTATATACATACACAAGCTCTTTTAAAGTTTTAATGTGGGACAACCCATTTCAAAGAAACCCACATTTATTTCTTTAATTGTCCATTCCACAAACCCGAAAACGACGTCAACTTCCCATTCACTCATAAATGGTTTTGACGATCCGTCTTCATCGTGTGACTTACTATGCGGCAAGGAACACGTCACATTTTCGGTCCCACCCCAAAAGACGTTTGGGACCCACTCAATTTTGGGCTCAAAGATGGCCCAAAATAAGCCTATATAAAACCAATTTTCCAACAATTTATATAGATATATATATATATATATATATTTACATATGTTCAATTTTCTGTAGTTTGGTGAAAACAGAGACAAAGAAAATTGTGAGTAAACTTGAAAAATTTCAAACTAGAGAAAATTGGTCAAAACACAGAGAAATTTGTGAGCAAAATTTCAACCTAGAGAATTTGGTCAAAACATAGAGAAATTTGTGAGTAAACCACAGAAATTTCAACTCAGAGAAATTTAGCAAATAAGAGAAATTTCAAAACACAAAGAAATTTGTTTGTTTTTTGAAATTTTCCTCGACTAAGATTTCTCTAGATTAAAATTTTTCTGAAAAAATGTTGAGGAACGTCAACGACTATGAAAATATTGCATATCCTTTACCCTATAAAGTCTTAATACTAGGGATCTTAAAAAAAATTCTCCTAAAATTAATGCAGATAGAGGGTAGACACTAAAATAAATAAAAGTAAATATATATTTTAGTATAAAAGAGATGATAACATTATCTTTTCATTCATACAACTCACGAATTATTGATGAGAAAATATTAAACTGTTATATGAATTAAAATCTCGAGAGAACCTAGTATAATTATGTTAAAAATGTAAAACTAATTATATTTTTTTTGGGTCTAAATCTCAATAAAGGATATTATAATTTAAAATTATTTATATAGAAATTCTCTAAACTATGAAAAAATATCACTTTGACCCCTGATAAATTGGTTTGAATTTTTTAATTTTTTATAAAAAAATGTGAAGAACAATATAGAGAGTGATATGATTACTTTTTAGTGATTTTTTGACTTTTTAACTAAAACTGAAGGTTGCCAAATGAGACCTAATTGAAAGTGCCGTGGACAAAAAATTCTTAATCTAGACTAGAAAACAACAGCTGATCAATTTATAAGTTGGGTTATAGAATCAAATATACCAGGGAAACCAAATTAATCCACCCAGAAAATTCTGGATAGGTGGATTGTGTAGTGAAAATTAATTTGTATAGTGTGGAATTTATATGTAAATAAATTTATATGTAAATAAATCTGAAACACAAAACGAAGATTTTGGATAATTTCTGGATTGATAAAAGTGAATTCATAATATTACCCTTATAAAATAGATCAAGCTTCTCAACTTCAATCAAACAAGTTAAACTTAAATGTATTTAAAAAAAAAAAAAAACCATTTTTTTGGTCTTTACTACAAAATTTTAAATATTCAATTTTTTTTTTGATGATTTAAAAAGTTTGTTTTTTGAAAAAATAAAAAAGCATTAAAAACAAAAAAAACTAATAATTGTTTTTTATATTTTTCTTTGTCTTTAGTGGACTTTTTTTTATAAAAAAAATCAAAAAATAGTTTTTGAATTTAAAAAAAAAACAATTTTCTCAAAAATAAAAATGACAGCAATTTCAAACTTTTCATTGTCTTTATGTCGAAAATTAGTATTCACCCAAAAAAAATGTCTAAAAAAAAAAGTGAAAATGATACCAAACATGCCACTTTTGTCTGATCAACTATGAAATAAAGTCTACAAAATGTTTTAGAAACAACCCCCGTCTCTTTCACTCTTGTTTGCTTACTAAGAAAATGAAGACGAATGGAAATGAAACATTGGGTCCTAATTTTCCTCCTTTTTTTTTGGTTGAAAGAGCAAGGTGGACAATTAAACGAAGTTAGCTTTGAGTTCTAATTGGTGTACCATCCTAATCACCCATTGTATGGTCCATTTGCTAAATTTCTATAAAAAAAAAAAACTCAACTCTAGAATTCAATATTAGGTTAAATTTTTTACTCAATTCAATATTAGATTTTCAAAGTAGACAAAATCTAAACTTCTACTTTATAAAAGGTGATAAAGACAAGTTGAAAGCTCACACTAAACCTTTCAATGCATTCCAGGAGGGAGGAGAAGTTGAACTCTAAACTAAATTTTTGTTTGACAATCTCTATATAAGTTGCGTTTTAGCTAAAAAAAGAGTTAAAAAATAAAAACAAGCTTAGTTTGATAACTTCTTTAAAATAAAATAAAATAATTTTTTTTTTTAGAATTTCATCTCTATAGATTTGTATAAAAGATTTTGTTCTCAGTAGTTTGAGAAGTTCCAACGTGCCCCATTGGTTAAGTTAACAAAGGCTCCATAATACTATAAAGTCATGTCTGATTAACAAGATTAATAATAAATAAATTAAAATTTAATGAGATTAGTGTTTGATTAATTATTTCACTGAATTAGTCAAATACATATTTTTCTCTTTGTCATGTGTGTTTTGCAATAGATATAAAAATATATAATTTCAATTATATATTTGTTTTGCATTATTAGTAGTAATATTTAAAATATTCAGTAATTTTGTTAGGCAGAATGTCCACCGTAATTTAATTTAGATAACAAAAATTACAACCAAACAATAGAATGTAACTATCATGGATTAATAATGTCAATTTTATGTTAGAATCCGCTCAATCAAACAGACCGTGAAAGTAACATGTTAATTTCTTACCAAAAAAACAAAAGTTTGAAAGACCCACAAAACTTTCTCCTTAAAAAGTAAAATGAAAAAGAAAAGATACAAAAACATTTTTTTAACAATTATCAAAAAATTAATTTTTTTATTCTAAAATAATAATAAAAAAAATATAAAGCTACTAAAAAACAACTGTAAAATTGACCAAACAATAGATTGATGCCCACAAGACAAGAATTTCTTGTGTGTGTGTTTATGGGGGAGTAGATGACAGTAAAACCTTGCGTGCGTTAGGGGGTATTCGTATCATTTGTGGTGAAGAAGAATTTGATTAAAAAGAAAAAGTAAACTAATGACCTAACTCATGTTATTAAAACATTTAAACTTTGTACTTTTGTATAAATTATATTTGTTTCATATATTTGTTCTGGTGAAGAAAGAGGCCAAGTTAATTCGACTTTGACTTTAATTTTGACTTTATTAGGTATTAATCAGTCAATATCGGAAATCATAAAAAAATAAAATAAAGTTTAATAGAAGCTATTAAAATAAATAAATAGCTTAATTACAAATTTGTAACTAATCAAAAGATTGACACACGCACACATGTATACACTTTATTTTTATATATATAAAAATAAAGAAAGCAATAATATAAGAGTTTTAGGAATTAAATTTTTTTTCCTTAAACTGAAATTTTTGTGGTAAAGTTTTTTTGAAAACGAATATTTTTCGTCGCAAGGGTTGTCTCTAAAACATCATCATAAAAAACATTTTTTAAAAAGACTTTTAGAGACAAACACTACAACATATTAAGAGTTTTAGAGACCAAAAAAAGTGAAAATTTTGTTGTAAAAGACATTTAGGGATCAATTTCTATCGTTATGAGGATAGTCGCTAAAAGGTCGTCCCAAAAAGTCAAAAATAAAACTTTTAGTGACAATTTTGAAAATGTCACTAATAAATATACTTTTAGGGACAAAATAATTTGATCTCAAAATAGTTTATTTTTTGAGACAAAAAATTTTGTTCCAAAAAGATAATAAGTCATCACTAAAAATATAATAACAATACTTTTCGCAATAAAAATATTTGGTCCCTAAAAAATAATTTTATCTCTAAATTTTGGTCTCTAAAACCTTAATTTTTGGTAGTGAAAATTTAAAAAGTGGCTAGCAAATGCACTTTTAGTGACAACAATTTGGTGCCAAAAAGATATAGTTTTTTAGAAAAAAAATTTGTTCTCAAAAGAATAGTAATTCATCATTAAATGTCTAATATCATCTCTAAAAAAATAATAATGATACTTTTAGTAACTAAAATATTTTGTTCCAATAAAAAGTGATTTTATTCTTAATTTTTATCTCAAAAATTTTAATTTATTATAATGAAGATGTTTTAAGATGTGAAGGGTTCTCATAAGTCCTTATGATAGCCAATTTGTACAAGTTTCTTAAACATTTTTATAATGGAATTTCTAACTATATATAAAATTTCTTACAAGTCACCCCCACGAATTTTTCTTTTTAAAGTTACAAAGCCTAGTTGGCCAATTCTATTGACCAACAATAATTATTTATTTATTTATTTTATATATAGTTAAACTTCTAGGAACTACTTTTTACTTGAATTGAATAATTGAATTGTTCCAACAAGAAAAATATTGTTTCAAGACTCCTGAGAGGTTGACATTAAGAAGATCCTCCATGGCACGGGATCTCCTCTCACAATTAAAAGTGTTATACTTGTGGGAACAGGATCTTTTAAATTCAAATAATGCAATTAAAAATAAGGATAAGTTTCTCTGACGTAGAATAAATTTTAGAATAATTGAATTGGGAGTTAGGTTTCACTTATGTAGAGCAACTTAAGTAGAAATTTTTAAAAACAACTCAAATTCAGAGTAAAAGAGACGTTTCTATGAAAAATTCAGAATCTTATCAAATTTAGTAGTCTGATCGAAAATAATGTTTTAAATCGAAGTCATAGTTGTCCCAGTGATGGCGCATGGTGAATTTTAGCTAAATTCCATCGTTTAGACCCTTAAATTTATTTTGGAAAGTCCATTTTTAGCACCGTTTATTTTGTCTTGTTTCTAATGTTTTTGGGTATTCAAATTTGGGCTAATTTTTTTTTTTTTTTTAATTTTTGATAATTTTATGTTTATTTTTGTGTCTAGTAAGGAATTAACCTAATTAGTTGTTTTATCGTTTGGTTAGGATTCATTTATTATAAATAATGATGTATGTCCTACGGCAAATAAACTTTTGATCAATATAATTCAGTTTTTCTTTGAGAATTTATCTGTTCCTTGTAGATTCAAGATGTTTTTCATCTGCTAGAATGATATCTATCATTTTGTGATATATTCAGTTGTGTCATTCTCTAAGGTTCAAAATTATTCAGGCTTATAGGATCTATCATGGGTCTCTGAATTGTTTATTTTATAGAACCATCCATGTATATCATTGATGAAAAAGAATTGGAAAAATTATTTAAACAAATCCTAGAGTTTGAACCTTTGCTGTAAAATAAACTATAAAATTTTAATTTTATCAATTTAAATTCTAATTTTTTTAATTTATTTTCAATCTAAATCATCACACTATTTCTGTTAAATAAAATCAACGAAAAATAATATTTATCGTTAAACTCAATATAAGTATACATAAAATATCTAATAGAGTTCTACTGAGTTTAATGACTAAAATATCATTTTTTTCATCATTTTTACTTAACAAAAATAAGCAAATGGTTTAGATTGAAAACAAATCAAAAGTTTAGGATTTAAATTGAAAAAAATTAAAAACTCTAAATTTATTTTGTTATAAGGGTTAAACCATGTTTTTTTTGTAATTTTCCAAAAAAAAATTAAGTCAATCTAATAACAGTAATTTTTATTCATTTTATCGGGTTTGTTTTCGAAAAAATAGATGATAAATATGTTTTTAAAATTAGACCATCTATTTTTTTGAAGACAAACGTGATAAAATGAAATGCTATAATGATTAGATTGACATAATTTTTTCTATAGATAATATATATTTAAAATTTTATAAAATAAACGATCAATATTGTCAAAATATGACTAAGTGATGAGTCTCACAAACTCTTAAGAAAAGTCCAATCTTAAGGCTTCGTTTGGGAAGCTTGGTTTGGGGCTTTTTTGGCTATTTTAGCCACAAAAAACAAAATAGGCTATTTTAGCCACAACAAACAAAACATCACATTCAACTCATAATCATTATACTCTTCTCTCACAAAAAAAGTCAAAAAAGCCAAAAAGCCCTTCCCAAACCAAACTTTTTAGCCCAGGCTAAAATAGCCAAAAAAACTAAAAAGCCAAAAAGCCAACCCACTTCCCAAACGGAGGCTAAAAGTGTCACGGAAAATTTACAATTGGTTACCTCATTTCTTTAATTCATTAAAATCATAACTTTCTCCATTTTTATCTCTTTTCTCAGTCGGTGAGGTGGTAGCAATGATGGATGATGGAGGTAAAAGTGATGGTGATAATATGATAGCATAAGTTAATTTTAAAATATTTTTTATTTTTCAAGAATGAATATTTTTCTACTAAGATAAAGTTATTTTTCATTAATTATGTAAAATATTTTTATTTGACTTTCATTTTATATTAAAAAATATAAATACTTGAGTGCTATAAAGAAATCAGTGAAACTATGAAATATTTAGGATTCGTTTATTAAACGACTTTTTAATTAAAATATATGGTGAAAATATAGAAACTAGAAAGTGATTGAGAATGATTTTCTAATTTTTTTTAAAAAAAAATTCAAAAATAAAAATAATTTTTTATTTTTATATGACTTTTTAACTCTTTTTATAACTTTTTAACTAAAATTTTCAATTGCCAAACCCACTTAGGTTTTGTTTGGCAACTCAATATTGTAGTTTAAAAGTTAAAAAATTATTAAAAAACCAACAAAGTCAATACCAAAAAGTCAAAATTTTTATTTTCTCTCTACTTTTTCACATCTTTTCGTAAAAAAAAAAAAAAAATCAAAAAGTCATTCCAAATATACTATTTTTTTTTACCTCATATTTTGGCCAAAAAATTAAAAAATTACTAAAATAACATATTCTCAAACGAGGTCAAATGTAAATACTGTATATATTGATCAATTGAGTAATCAAAAAATATATTGATGAATTGTATATGTGATTAGAAACTCTCATTTATGAGGATTATATATGATGGGCTTGGCCCAGGAGGAATTGTCTTGGGTTATCCAAACAGTCACTCGGTTGAAGCCCAGCAGAACATGCCCAACACCAAGCCCAGTTGAGAGTCAGTCACGTGGCAAACAAAGATTTTAGAGAATTATTAAGTCCACGCGCCAAACATTAAATGAGATTGTCAAAGCATTAAATATAACAAGACCTTTGTGTTCTGGGACTCGAAAAAACCACCATGGTCGACGGCAAGAAGATGACAAGCTTTCGGCCAATGGGACAGCGTGAATGGATAAGGAAATGATTAATAGCGATATAAGAAAGCCTCTGAAGAACCTTTTTAAAGACAAGTAATACTCTCTCTCTTCTTCTTCTCTCTCTCTACTCTCAACTTTCTCTATTCACCCTTCTTCCGACCACCTCTTGTCTAACTTAATCGTTAGAGAGCTCACGAGAAGGAACCCCTCCAGTATTGGTTCCATTCCATTGAGACTTTTTGCAGGGGTGCTTCAAGGAGACGAAGGCCAGCAGGATAGTAGAGCACATGGATCAGTCCAACTCATCCTCAGTTGACCGAATTGCATTATCCATTATCGTCAGGGGCCTGGAATCACTCCAATTTTGGTACCTTCCCATTGGGCCTTTTGTAGGGGTGCTCCAAGGAGACGAAGGCCAATAGGACAGTGGAACATATGAATCAGTCCGACCCACTCTCAGTTGACCAAACTTCATTATCAAAAATATAAAAAAATAAAATAAAAACAAAAAGAAACACAATACTTATCAATGGATAATAATATGGTACACATCCCTCAAAATATGTGTTACCAAATGGACCCTTATTATGTATTTTTATAATAAATGTTACATATATATATATATATATATTTTTAATAGAGTTAGGCAATTTGTGATTAAAAAATGAAGTTATGAATTTTGTAGTAAATGTTACTTATTTCTGTGGTTATGCTACATATTTTTTTGTTAGAAAATATTTGGATAGGAAAATGCTTAACATTACCACAAAATGGGTAACATCATTTTTGAATCACAAATTATTATAACTCTACCAAAAAATTAAGTAACATTTATCTTGAAAATATGTAACATACACCACAAAAATATATAACAAGATATATATATGATACACACCGTTCCAGGGGTGTGTACCATGCCATTTCCCACCATTGGCGGAAAGTATAGCAATCAACTCTTGAAAATAAGAGAAGTTCCACCAAGTACAAAGCTGTTTTGAAGGAGGGAAAAAAGAACGGAAAAAAAAAAAACAAAACAGAAAAAAAGCATTCAATAAAAGCAATTATCAAGGAAGATTTGAAAAGAAGGCAGAGGGAAAAAAAAAAAAAGAAGCAAGCACATAAGGATATTGAATTTTAGACCATACAATATGATTATTCCTATTTTGTTATTGAACATGAATTACATACAAATAAAATAAATGCAATGGAGGAGAAGGAGGCTTGAAAGATCAATAAATTATTGATAGATTGTATTTGGATTATAGATTTGGGTAGAAATTTAGAAAAAGGAAAGGAAAAATTGTGAAATGTCGATGAAATGTAATTATATTTCATTTATATCTCACTTACTTTTTTTTTTCTTTTAAATTTTTATTTAAATTCATGATTTAAATACAACCTTAATGAAATTAACAGCAAGTGAGAAAAATCCAAATCTCTAATATCCTATTGTCAAGCTCTCGAATGAATAAAAATGCAGACATCTTAAGACAACGAGTTTGTATGTTATCACTATTTTGATGTGATAGCTACAGTCAAAATCAATACACAATGTGATGAGGGCTACATATTCGAGTTTTGTGTCTCAATGTTATGCACAACGTAGAGAAGAGACAACGAGATAGAATGGCTTCATGCATGTCGGCTAAGGTTTTTGGGTGAAAGAGAGAATAGGTTGGATGGGAATGTGATTTGTTCATATAATCTAAACAAGACAACACTTCTCTATTGGTTGAATCAATGAAATGTGATAAAATACAAACTTATTTATGTCGAAAAAGACTAAGGTCAATTTCACATTTTTTTGGGACCATTTCATTATTAGTTCAACCAATAGAGAAATGTGTTTTGTTCACGCTGTGTGAACACATTGACCACTTAGTTGGATGGGGTGTATTAGTGTGTTTATTTCTTTTTCGATGTCACATTCCTCAATTGGTTGAGTCAATAATGAAATGGTCCTAGAAAAAAAAATATATATATATATATGTGTGTGTGTGCGCGCGTGTGTACAAGTCTAGAATTGAAAAAAAAGAAGAAAAGGGTGCGTGCAATTTACTATATTTTATTCACATTTCATTTATATATATATATATATATATTTCTTTCTAAATATCTACCTAAATTTATGATGCAAACATAACCTTATATCATACCATTCAAAACTCATAAATCACCAATAATAATATGACGTGTGTAACTATAATTTTTAAATTTAAAAAAAATATATATAAATTAGATTAGAACTTTTGAAGTAAGATTCTACAATATATTTTTGTTTATATAATAGTATAGAAGTGTAAATATAGATTTTAAAAAATGTATATCATACGCACCTTATTATATATTTTTGTTATATATATTATATATTTTTATAATAAATGTTATGTAATTTCTGATAGTATTACGACAATTTATGATTTAAAAATAAAGTTAACATAACCTTACCACAAAAATACATAACATTATCATAAAATATGTAATTTTATTTATGAATTACAAATTGTTGTAATTCTATCTTAAAAATACGTAACTTTATTAAATTGCTGTAATTCTATCACAAAAAATACATAAACATATATTACAAAAATGTGTAACATGTAACACAAAAATGCATAACAAGGATGAATATGATACACACTATTTGAAGGGTGTATACCATAACATAACCTACTAATATATTATTGGCAACAATGAAGTGAATTTAAATATTAACTTATTTTCTATAAATTAGATTTTGTACTATTCACAAAATCATGTGTATTTCAAAATTTTAATATATATATATATATATATAAAATAAAAAACAACTAGATTGAAATTTCTAATCTCAAAGAGATCGCAATATTTCAAAAAAAATTACAAATCAGTGATTTCTTCACAAAATACTTACAAATTCATAAATAAATTTATTCAAATTATTAAAATAGGACATTTATTCATAAATCTTTCTTCTACTACTTATATTTTATTTAGTTCAAATTATTTTCTTATGTTCTAATAAGTTATATAGGTGATATAGTTATCAAAATACCCCTAATAATAATATGGTGAAGAGCGTATTAATGTTTACATTGTCAACGTGAATTTACACTATCAAATTTATTTAATGTGAATATTCATATTACCAAAATTGCTAATGGTTCAAAACATATTTGTAAGTGTAAAATTATCTATAAAATATTTTAAATATGAGATTAGGATTTGGCGAATCAAATGTCTGAAATAAGAGAACTTATTGAAATAAAAGAATATTTTATGAAGAGCATCTCCAATGATAGTAGGCATTTTACCTATCTAAATATTACTATAAAGTATATATTTTATTTTGCCTAGCAACTGTTTTATGTTTTTACTCCAACCATGCTCTTTATTTTAGCTATTTATCCAAATACTATTAATTTTATACAACAAAGATGGAGGGAAATGATCCTAATGATTGAATATATTTTGCCTAGCGTTGAAGGCTAGCTATATGTAGCTAGTGAATATGAGTTGAGCCAAAATGCCTAATTATATGCCTAGTGCATTGGAATTGAAAAAAGTGAATCACACTAGGTATTTTAACTAACAAGTATTATATGCATAGTGCATTGGAGATGCTCTAATTGGGATACAAGTATTTGAAAAGGAATTTTCTAATAAATTTTCCTATTAAAATTGATAAAATTTATCATTAATTTACAATATTTTATTTTTAAAAAAATATATATATACATTGAAGCGTAATTTTCTCATTTCTTTTTCTTATGGCCTACCACCCTTATTTGATTCAAGTCTTTCCTTCGACTACTTCACCCAAACCCTACCAAGATCAGCAAACAACGTGGACCATTTCATGGCTACGATTGATTGATACAATTCTGCTGGCCCATGAATGAAAATTTAATATAACGGTAATATTACGGCGTTAATGATACATGTATCATCAATTAATAATATGACTTATTTTGAGAATTGACTTTTTATTTATTTATTGTTTTATTTATTTTTTTTTAAAAAAAATATATAAAAAAGATGATGTGATTTAAATAAATCAATAAATTAATTTTTTTTCCTATTACCAAAATATTCCTATATCTATATAAGAGGGATGAACCTCACTCACCACTTTGCTACATTTACATATAAGAAAAATAGCAAACTCTTATTAGACGGTGGCGTTGGTCTTGTTTGGAAAGTTATTTTTTTAATAGGTTAAAATATTTATATTTAGAAATAGAGTTAGATTTTTTTTATAATTAAATGTGATATTTATGAGAAAAAAATGAGATAATTATAAATTTAATGTCATATTTTATTTTATTAATTATTTTAATCTATTTTTATTTATTTATAAATTTTAACCCCAAAAAAAAGTTAATTTTTAACTTTCCAAACGCTAATGGGTATAATGTGACATTGAATTTTTTCTCCACCCATCCAGGCTCCACCAAGATGCTACATAGGCAAGCAATGGGTTGGTGGGTCCAGGGGTAGGGTCTCTCATGAGAAGTTATTTGGTGGTCTGAGGATACGATTGCATGGTATTCCAGAAGTGTTATGATGAAAAAAAGAGTTGGAATTAATAATTTTATATTAAATAATTAAAAAAAAATAGAAGACATATTATATCATAATTGGTAAAAGACATGAACGTGTGAAGTCACAAGACACTAATTTTTTTTTAAAAATACTATAAATATCAAATATTTTATTAATATTTTTATTAAATATTTTATATAAATATGAGAGTTACATTATGTAAATTTTATATAATTTTACACTCATAAAATATTTGATAAATATATTAATAAAACATTTAAAATCTTAGCATTACTCAATTTTTTTTTGCTCTCTCTCAATGTGTATCCTGCCAGTAACCGATGGCCACCTAGCTGTGAGCGAAAGCGAGGTGACCATTTGGATGGCTCGGAACTAAGGTTGCGGACCCCACAGTGCAACGTGGCCACGTCAGCATGACACGACCACAAGTGTCCTCATGCGTATTGGTCGTATTTACACGTGTCATGAGAAGCCCCCACACTGGGACCCAGTCAGTTTGGCAGTTTTTATTATTACAATATTCAGTTTACGGAAAATTAATAGTATATTTATTGAATTAAATAATTATAAACTTAAATATTTGGTCGCATCAGTTATTTTTAAAAAAAGCGCATCCAATCAAACTTATACGCATTGCTCCACGCGCTTCATTTTTTCGCAGGCCACACACTTCTTTCTTATGAGGCTGTGGTAAAGTATTAAAATTAAATGTTTGTTACTTTAATGGAGAAATTATTAAAATTTTTTAATTTAGTATTAAAATTTTAATTTATTTTTCATACAAATTATTTATTTATTTTTGTCAAATAAAAATAAAGAAAATAATAATATTTTAATCATTAAAATCAATATAGGTATATATAAAGTATCTAAATTATTAGGAGTTATTTGGAAATGATCTAAATAATACTTATTTGAACCACGTCAGCTCTTTTCTTATTATCCCAAATAGATAATAAAATTAAAATATAATGCCGATATCATGTGGTGATATCGCTAGGGGTGTAACTCGGATGGGTTTGGTCAAGTTCGGAGGTTATCTAAGCCTAGCTCAGGTTGTGCTGAGACTTGCGCAGGCTCGAATTGTAACTTGAGATTATCTGCTCAAGTTCGACCCAAGTTAAATCTGAATTGTCTGAGATGTCCAAATTGTACATGAATTATGCAGCTAAATAATTAATTTATTAAAATTAGATTTTATTTACATTTTTTTAGAAAATCATTGATAACATCAAAACAAATAATTTATATAATATAAGAGAGATATTGCTATTTAGTCTTTACAATTTATGAGTAAGAATAAAAAAAAAGGTAGAATTTTGTGTTACTTGTATATATAATATATATTTAATATGATTTAATAATTTAAATTACTTTAATATCATGTAATGTTTAATAATTTATATGTATATTTAATATTTTTATATATTTATATATGTATAATCTGGGCTTCGAGTTGCTCGGATTGCTTAATATCTTTGCCTAAACTTGTCCAAATTTAATTTGAGTTTCTAAATTTTTACTTAAATCCATACCAAATAAATGTATCTTATCAAAGTCTTAAAAAAATTCAAACTGGGTCGAGTAAGTTGTAGCTATCTAATAAATAATCTCACTTTATAGTAGAGACATAGTTTTATTGAGTAAATGAGAGACAAAATTATCCCTTTAATAGGTTTATTTTTTTTTTTATTGACTAATAACATTATGTAAAATAAAGGGTACTTACGTATAGGTCCTAACAAGTGAATTTATTGTCTAATAGGTCTTATGAAAAAAATTTGTCATAAAAAAAGTCACTAATTATAAGTTTTAGTGACAATTTATAAAAATTATGATAAAAAAAAATAATAATTGTTAATTTTTAGAGACATATATAAAAAATTATCATAAAAAAATTATTTTTAACAACAATTTTACCAAGACTTATTTTTAATAAGACTTGATGAAAATTAAGTCTAACTATTAGGATCTATTAATAATTTATCCTAAAATTTTAAAGTGACTGCACCCAGTTGATTTGTGTTAAAATATAGCCTCCGTTTGGAAAGTGAGTTGGCTTTTTGGCTTTTTGGCTTTTTAGGCTATTTTAGCCTGGGGCTAAAAAGCCTGGTTTAGGAAGGGCATTTTGGCTTTTTTGACTTTTTGACTTTTTGGTGAGGTGGCTTCATGTTAAATTACAAAACTGCCATTCTACTATTTTTTGTGGAATGGACCTCATTGCCTCTTTTGTCCTCCACGTCAGATTAGCCATGAATGGACTGATTTTTTTTTTTGGTAAATCGTTTTTTCAAGGTGTTTTTTATTTTTATTTTCATTTTAATTTTAATTTTTTTTTTCATTTTCTGTAAAATAATAAAAAGTGAGGTTTTATTTTATTATCCTGTTTATTTTAATTTATTTATTTTTTAATTTTTGCAAATGGTTTTTTCATGTGTTTTGTATTTTAATTTTAATTTTTTTTTAAAAATAATAATAATAATACTAATTTTAATTTTAAATTATAATTTTAAAATAATAATAATAATAATAATTTTAATTTTAATTTTAGATTTGAATTTTAAAATAATAATAATGCTAATAATTTTAATTTTTAGTTTTATTTTATTGTCCTGTATATTTTAATTTTTTTAATTTTGTTTTCAAAAATGAGTTTTCATGTGTTATATTTGTTTGTAAATTACGTGGCGAATGGTAAATTTAAGTTTTTATGTTTTTTTTTATAAATATTTTTGAATGAGGCGTATTTTTGTCCTTATTTTTTTTTAATTTACGTTTTTGTCATTTTTTTATTTGTACACATTAAATTTTTTTTTTATTTGTAAATTACGTGGCAAATGGTAATTTCTGTTTTTTGATTTTTTTTTCCTTTTTTTTTTGGAGGAGGCGTATTTTGTCGTTTTTTTTTTTTAATTTACGTTTCTGTAATTTTTTTTATTTGTATACATTAATTTGTTTTTATATTTTCGAAATGGGTTTTCATGTGTCTTATTTATTTGTAAATTACGTGGCAACTGGTAATTTTAAGTTTTTTTAAGTTTAAGTTTTTTTTATTTATTTTCAGTTTTTTTTTTTAAATTACGTGGCGAGGGTTTTCATGCGTTTTTTATTTATTTTGTTGTCCTGCGTATTTTAAATAATTTAATTTTAATTTTAATTTTAATTTTATTTTAATTTTAATTTTAATTTTAATTTTAATTTTAATTTTATTTTTATTTTTATTTTATTTTTATTTTTATTTTTATTTTTATTTTTATTTTAAATATTTAAATAATGTAAATAATCTACAAAATTGAATAAGTAAAAAATTAAAATAAATATTCAAAAAATTTAAATCGTAAAAATTTAAATAATTTAAATATTCAAAAAATTATTTTAACAAAAAAATTAAAAAATTTAAATAATTTAAAATGTTAATATTTTAAATTTAAAAACAACTCTACACTCAAATCGTAACCAAACACATAAAATAAAACTCAAGTAATAAATTATTTTTAAAACTTATAACCAAACACATAACTTGAAACTCCATACTACTTTCACAACTCTACACTCAAATCATAACCAAATACATAACAAAAAAATTCAAATATTTAAAACTATTTTTATGAAATAGAGTTTGAATTTATTTTTATAAAATATTTTAACAAAAAACAAAAAAATGTTTTTAATTTTTGTTTTTTCAACCTTCTTTGTTTTTTCTAGAAAAATGTGTTTTTTGGAATTTTTTTTTTTTTTTTGTGTGCTGCCGCATGCCCCTTTTTCATGAGAGGTAGTTTCGTAAATTTCTCTTAGCGTTTCTTCTTGCCAAGCAGCTGTGACTTTTTTGTCTTTTAGTGACTAATTTAGCTTCCACCAACCTTCCCAAACGATGCCATAGACATATTCAAACTCCAAGTTTGAATCTTGAATGTGTTGTATAGTAGTCAAACATATTTAACTAGTCACGTCCGCTTCATACCTGTCATCAGTTACTAACAAAAATATGAAGTTCAAAATAAGTTAATCATATAAAATATCAAAATAACAAAAAGTATCTAATAATGCTATTTAAATAAATAAAAAAATTATGTAATGTTTTTTTATTTTTTTCAATAGAATTTAGAACCTTTCATTTTAAATTAAAATATTCATTAAAAAATAATTTTTAATTACAAAAATGTTATCATTACATTATTGCGAAGGGATTTTGTGTATAACTTTGATTACAAAATTATAATTGTTCAACTGGAAAAGGAAAATGCTATAGGTTCTAATATTTTTATCAAATATTTGACCAAATGTGTTACATAAGTGTGGGTTCCATATGTGTGTGAGCTCTACGCCCATGTGAAATATTTGATCATTTATTTAATAGAAATGTTCATATTCTTAACATTACTCATAGTAAAAATGTCATTATTTGGGGTAAATAATCACAAATATAATTAATTTTTGTTTACCATCCAAAAAAAAGTTTGAATTAAAGGAAATTGAACGGGAGCAGGATGGGCGCTGTCATAGAACCCGTGTTGTCACACTTCTTGAGATTTGTTTTGACCATATTTTTGATAATTTGAGTTGTTCATATTATAAGGTTTATTAAGTATATTATGCATATAAAAAATTAAATTAATCGAACAAGTATAACCCTATGATCAAGCCGAATAATAACTGTAACAAATTATTAAAATTATATTAACCGTTTATTTTCATAAACATAAAATATCTAATTACCTTAAATTTTTTCATGAATAATCTATCCAATAAACTTTACACTATGAATAATTCAAATCATTAAAATAAATTAAAAATATGCCTTTTCGAACTCACAACACAGTACTATGCCTATAAGGCACAACACACCCACCCACCACCCACCCAATTCCCAAATTGGAGGGTCCAATTCGTTTATTGTGAAAGGAATGGAATTTTACAATAGAGCCTACTAGTCAGAGCACATTTATTTGACAGAAAAGAAGAAGATGAAAATGTGATCTGATCAGGTATTATAATTTTTTGTATGAATAAAGTTCGCTACGTGTTTTACAAAGCATTTGACTACTCTCAAATTGTTATCATAATTTTAGAGAGTGTTTTACTGAATAGAATATTTATATAAAAAATGAATGATAACTATATATTTGAATTAAATTTATTTTCAAAACATAGAAAATAAATATAATTTTAAAAATAATCATTCATTTTTAAAATACAAATTTCACTACTAAAAATCGGACTTTTTGTGACGGTCTCAAACGTCGCAAAAGGTCCATCTATCGTCGCAAAAGACTTTTTACGAAGGAGTAGCGACGGAAAATAGGGGGTGACGGAAAGGGGCGTGACAAAAAATATTTGCGACGGTTACAAACCGTCGCATACTTGTAGTGACGGCTAATCAATAGTTCTTGTGACGGTTTCGCCTGACACAAAAAAATGGAAAAAATGGCATTTTTAGTAACGATGTTGATTGCCGTCGCAAAAAACCTTTTGTAGTGACAGTATTTGCCGTCGCAAAAAGTATTATTAGCGACGGTCTAAAACGTCGCCAAAAAAGTAGTATTAAGTTAATACCGTATTGGCAACAGTTTAAACTGTCGCAAAAGATTTATTTGCGACAGTTGAAAACGTCACAAAAGATTAGAACTAATATGTATATGCGACAGGTTAACCCGTCGCTAATAAAATATAAGAAAATGAGAATTACATTAGCGACGGTTTATTATTGTCGCAATAAAATTATTTTTTATAAAATCATATTTTATTAAATATTTCCTATACAAATTATTAATATTTTTAAAAATACATCCACATCCACATCCACATCCACATCCAAATTCACATTCAAAAAATCATATACCAAGAATAATATATATACCTTGAATAATATATATACCTTGTAACAATTGTCAATCAAATATTATTTACAAAAATATATAAAATAACCTCTAACAATACGAATAATTTTTGAAATTCAAGAACTCAAATTTTTAGTATCGACAATAGAAATAAAAAAATAAAAACAGATATAATGTAGCTTGTTTTATCAATAGTAAGCTCCCATATCGATATGCGAAGATACGGCAATGGCGGATTAAATGAAAGACACGTGGCGCGGGGGGAGCGTCCCAGGTAATATTAGTGGGACGCTCCTGGGCACCTATATAACTCACTCCCTCACTCTCTAAGACCAGTAAAGTTTTTAGAGAGTGACTTGCGTCATCCGAGAGAGTAAGTGACGTCATTGAGAGTGAGTTATGACATCAATGTGACGTCGTTTTAAATTAATTATTCTCCCAACTCTGTGAAATGGAATATATAAGAACATGCATTAGCCATTGATGCCCCATATGAGAATTGTGTGTCTGACAATTCTAACAGATCGCTGCGCTATCATAATGTCTGAAGAAATACAACGAGCCGATCTTACAGATAGTCTTCACGAAAATGAAGAGGGCGACTTGGAAACCCAAATCATAGACGCGACATCAAACTTACCAGTGTCCAACATACCAATAACAAATCCAAAGATAGGCGATGCGGTGTGGCAGAAACTCACATTCAAGTCTATGATAATTGACAAATGCAAGTTAAGCTACAGGCCACAGTGTCCATTTAATTCTACTTGTCGCGCGAAGTCGAAATACGAGACACACGATTACGAGCGGATGATCAATTACAGGCCCGCTTTACGTTTCCAGTTACATGCCCAGTAGACATCACATATTTTGGAAACGCCTATGCTGCCGCAGATAAGAAAGGATGCCCATGGACAGCGTCGTACAAATTGCTACAAACAAACATCAACGATGATGTGAAATATTGCAAAATGAAAGCCACATTGGCTTTCCAAACATCATCGTTCCCAGATGAAATTACTTATCGGCCGCCATTAATAACTGTTTTGTCCAAGGTATTCAACAACAGTCACGTGGATATTTGGCACGTGGAGCGGAAAGTGGCGAAGGCAAGACTAACACGCTCTAATTCCGAATCACATTTTCGATCCACAAAGACATTGTTAGCACCGATGGGCCAATACGGTTTATCGGCCCAAAGAATAATGGCGGCACGAATGTCAGCAAGTTCAATTCGGGATGGGCCTGGATCATTCAGTCGGTGCGACATAATTTTGCCGACCCACGACCCATCAATAATCAACACTGGGCCAAATAATCAGCCTAGCGGCCCAGTTGACATAGGCCCATCAGTAAGCGAGGCCGGATCCAATAACTTAGAATCATCAAGACTCACTACAGACGAGGTGTCTAAATTAATAGGAGAAGCTGTAAAAGCCGCAGTGAAAGGATCCACATCGGCCCAGAAAGCAAATGTACAACCGAGACAATTGTAAAATAATTTGTAACCAACAATTGTATTAATAAGAAATTATTTTACTAGTAACAATATTTCAATCTACAATTTAAATGCGCTCTTACAATCGATTTCGTGCGACATTCTCACACAAAATAACAAATAATTGCGTTTTTTACAATATTATTGTACGCGCCGCTCAGTTGATTTAAACTATCTCGGAATTCGGATGCAACATTTTTTCCTATGTTGATAAATGTTTTAACGCCTTGACGGCTAACAACTGGATATTCATTCGATTGCGGCGGCATTACAACAGGGACACGCCGCAATACAACAAAACGGTCTATTTCTGTGCCCTTGACCATACAACCAGTTCATGGGTCACCATTGGACCACAGGAAGACATCTTCAAACTTAGGCGTATAAGCAGGATTAGGAAACCGGTCCAACACAACGACAAATTCACATTGGCCATTGTCAAGTATACCAGATGGATCAATGTCCACAGTTTGTTCTACAGTCTGAGTAGGGGCATCACGCATGTCGCTTTCGAGGCCAGGCGTATCAGCAGCAACTTCGGAGAGACCACCAGTTTGACGTAAAACTACACCCTGGATGTAAAGCCCTAACAGCTTCAATTTTCAGGATTGTCGTTCATCCCTTTCAGTACCAACCACCGGCAAATCGAAATGGAAAAAATGAGGCTCATCATACGGGTTAAGAATTTCATTCAAGTCTATGATAATTCATCTAAGAATTTCAAAATTGGATTAAAAAGCTTTATAATGAGGATTATAAAGCTTTATTACAGTAGATATTTGAAATCATACTAAGGGGTCTCCTCCTAGCTCAAAGATCTTACTGAAATACATCTTTTCTATATCAACTTACCTTCTTTACAATGACTAACTCTCTAAGATTTTTATAAAATTTAACCTCAAATCCCTTGATTTGAAATCCACATCCATCCAAACGAATACAAATCTTTTTACTTATACCTGGATGGGCCACCACCATGTATATGTTTTGTTCATCTCATATCATACAAGCATTCTTACATACTGATTTGATGCATCACATACCTCAACTAAGGCACTATATCTTCTATCCAGTTTTGATGTCATGTGAACAGCCTCTGAATGGAAAGGAGAGTCCTCGCCAACAAATATGAGTGTCCGACATTTAAGTCTCTTCAACCCATCAGTAATGTCAGGTCTCCTGCTAGTTGACCAAACAAAGGTCAGAGAAGTTTGTTTACCGATTAATTGTGAAAGCAAGGAACTCGTGGAAAAAGAATGAACACACAATATGCAGTACAATAATCAATCTCAGACTTGGCCTTTACCTATCAATTGCTTGAAGAAACTGCAGAACATTTATGCTCTGCCTCGCATCCAGTAACTGGAGAGAAAAAAAGAAGAGAGAGAGAGAGGTTAGATTCCAGCAAGTGTGCACTTAATACAAAAAGGATTAGAATAATTGAATTGAAGAACTAACTCTTCTACATGCTTGAACAATGTCTGATTTTGGGACATCTATACTACCGCGTACTTCCTGATACAACTTAAAGGAATCTCATCACTCAACCTAATCATATAAATCACAAAGCATGAGTTGAAAATAATAAAGAATAACTGGCAGACTGGAAGTACTAGAATACCTTGCTGAAATACCGTTGAAGCAAGAAGTCCTTCACCAAACCACACATGCCATAAAAATATAGCAAATTTGACGTCACCTAGAGATTAAATGGAACTTAGATTTAGTACAGAGATTAATGTCCTTGACAATGTACAAATGACAGCAAGGTACACAAAACACACCTTATTATACAACCATTCTGTCCAAGAGGCATTTCTGCATAAAGGGGATACAAGTATCAAACCAAGAACCCGCTCCCTATATTTCATCTATAATACAAAACCTTGGTAAATTAACCAATCTACATATATTTTAAAGTTCATAAAAACTATCACAGAGGAAACATACAACAAATAGAGTGAGAATGTAAGCACCCGCCGTTACCCCCATGCACATCACTGCACCAAGCCTGAACAAGGTCACATTTATGTTGTCATACATCAAGTTACAAGAATTATAAATAAAAAATAAAAAATAAAATAAAATAAAAATAGAGAAGAAAAAACAAAGATAACTTAAGACCAGAAAATGTATTTCGACGTCCTCTTTATGCCAGCAACAAACACAAGAAAACTATATGACTCCAATCCTTTTTTTAGTTTGAGCACGGTTCGATAAAAAAAATTGGACAAATAACAGTCAAAAAGATACTAGTAGTATTAACAATATTGAAGTAATGAGACTGTGAGACAAGAACACCCAAAAAAGGATATTTTATAGGAAAATCATCCTTTTGCATCACACAATCCGCTTGCCAAATTGATTCACCAGCATAATTAAGTTTAAGCCCATCCTGAACCTTCCATCGCCCCAATTTTACAGAACTGCCAATCACATATATCTGCAAAAATTTGTCAAGTCAGGAGTTCAACATCATAAAATCCTAGCTATTTCAATTAGACCATTGTGGGGGAGTGGATTGGAAATACTCTTTGGATCCTAGAAGACGCCAATGATCCTCAGCTAGTCACCTGCAAAGATTAAAAGACTCCGGTCGGGGGTGCCGGAATTAGCACTCCGATGGACAAGTCAGTTCTTCTACTTAAGAAAGCTTGTTCACTAAGTTTTTAGAAGTGATTCTTACATACCTTTTCTAGTTCGTTGCCACTATATTTATACTTGTTTCTTATGATCCTTGGGGCCAGAGCCTACTTTTTCAATCATTATTTTTTCCATTATTCGGCTCTAGGGATCCTTCCCTATTCGGCCTATTTAAGGTGTTTTGCCCCTTGTCTATGCGGGATGTATGCCGGCTAGCGTCTAGCTTCTAAAATATACCTCCTTTATCCTTGCCATTTATTCGGCCACCACAATTGCCCTCCGAACTCCCTGTTGACGGCAGTCAATCGGCGTGTTTGGTTCAGAATTTGAGGAGTTTAGCGTCAGGCGGCTTCGCGCGCCCCAATATATGTCAGGAAGCACGCGCCTTTTGCTCATCATTGCGCTTTCCCGCTCTATTCATATATACCTCAGCATTTATTGCGATTTGAAACTTTGGTCCTTTCGATTCATATTTCGTCGATCTTTTTGAGACTTTTGGATTGCCAGTGCATATCCCTCCGTGACTCGCGTCTTCTGCAACTTCTCCCGCCTTCCCTTGTCTCATCTGTTCTTCGTAAGTTTTTCTTATCCCTTCTTTGTAATCCTATTTTTCTGTTTGCTATTTTAGCTTCGGCGAATACTTAGCTCTTTGCTAGGATGGCCAAACATTTGAAAGACCTCCTTTCTGAGGATCGTATCTCCGGCTTCCGGCAGCATTTTTCTATTCCTGACGACGTCCATTTATCCCTTGTAACGGACAATGCTCTCGACATGGAGAGGGAAGATCAGAACACGATCGTATTCCCTCTTTTATCCATTGCGGAGGGCGGGGTTCGTTTCCCCCTACACCCACTCCTTAGGGCCGTTCTCCGGTATTGGGGTTTGATTCCCTCTCAACCCAACGTAAATTTCTTTCGAATCATCATGGGGGTCTTAGAGTTGAACCGACGCCTTAGGATTAACCTTGGGATTCCGGCCATTCGGCATTGTTACGCCTTAGCCAAATCCTCCGGTCGGCTGGGGCGATATTTTCTCAGGGCCAAAGATACCGACCATCACTTGGTGACTATGCTTGCCAGTTCTGGCAAACGGGTTGACGACGTGATGGTCAACGTCCGAGGTAATTGGGAGTTCGCTGAAGGGGAGGATCGCCTGGACCCTGTTCCCAGACATAAGGGCGACCCAGGTTGCCACGCAATGTCCTGTTTGTTGGTCTATCTCTTATTCGGCTCTTTTCTCTAAATCGCTTTTCATCTTCTGCAGGTAATAGGTTGAAGAAAATTCTGACTTCGGTTGACGACGCGGTTCTTGGGGAAATCAAGACTGCACTCAGATATTTCGGCCGTCCAAACGTACAACAGCAGGGGAGAGCCGCCCATATTCTCCTTCGGTACGAACCCACTTACACTACTTTCTCGGCTGCAGATAACATTCCGATTCCAGTCGGCAATCAATAGCTCTCGGCGCTTATCTTCCCCAGCTTCAAAAACCTTAGGCAGATCGGTCTCGTAGCTCCTGATTCGGGGGAAGACGCCGAGCTGAGCGTTGAGGTGGTCGCCGATCCGGCGGGGGGGTCTACTGAGAGAGTAGTAGAAGGCGACGAGGCCATACGCTCGGCATTCGAGGCCACCAAGCCATCCGCCTCAGGACGAACAGATTTCTCTTCCGGGGATATTTTTGCAAATTTGGGGGATCTACCCGGCGATTTCTTTGAGGGTATGGCGAAGGAAAGCCTAACGCAGATGGCACGTAAAATAAATGTGGAGCGCATGGCCGCCCGAAAGAAGGTTGAATGTGCCGCATCAGATCCCAGCTCGATCAAGCCGTTCGTACCCGTTTCGGAGGGGACAGTGGTTGTTGCGTCCAATACGGAAAAAGAGGGTGGAGAACAAATCGATGGGAAACGGCCGATTCCGGAGCAAGGCCAAAAGCGCGGTGCCGAGGGGGAAGCGAGTTCAGAAGCTGGCCTTGATAGCAAACGGCCTCGGCTTGAAGAATCAGACGCGGTCGCTCCGTTCGTTATTCAGCCAAAGATCAGGGATATGCCGATTTTATCCGACGCTTCAGCCGTCGAGGATCCGGCCGTGGCTCTGAGCTTGGCGGCTTCGATTTCTCTGCCGGCTGACAACAAAGCCTTCGGTGCCGTGCCTGACATTATGGCTGTTGCCCTAACTGCTCAATCGGCGCTCCTGGTAGGTCACCTTCATTTCGCTCTTTGTTTGTTAAAGGCGTCTAATCATACCGAATTGTTTTGCAGACGGTCGGAAGGATCACCGACTTGGGTCGCCGCCTGCGTGATGCTCTCGGGAGAATTGACCATTTGCAAACAGAGGTGCAGGGTCAGAAAAGTAGGGCCGAGTTCGAAATTATGAGAGCTGAAATGGAGAGCGCGAGAGCCGAAGCGGAGAAAGAGAGGGCTCGCGTGGCCGAACAGCTTCGTGTTGATGCTGAGGGTAGAGCGAATGTGAGCGAGGAATCGCTCAAACTTTCCAAGGAAGCACTTGCTGAAGCGGAAGCTCAGTTAGAGGAGCTTAAGGCGGCCCGCGAGAAAGCTGAATCGGAGGCCTTTGAAGCAGGGAGGGGCGCCGCTCTGACAGAATATGTTGAAGAAGTGTCCAAGTTTGAGAATCGCGGGTTCAAACATGGCTGGCTCAAAGCCCTTGCCGCCGCTGAGGTTACATTGGACTTGCCGATTCCTTATGAGCAGGTGGATGTTGAGCCACTTGAATCTGATACCGACGAATGATCTGGGGGCCGTTTACTGAGCAGCCGTCTTTTTGTTTTTGTTTTTCCTTCTTTTGGATAGTGCTTTGTTGGTTCAGGGTAGTTTTCATGTATAAATTGGTTAACATCTGCGCGCAATTTATTGATGAAAATTTCCTTGTAATTTTTGCTCTACCACCACACGCTTTGTATAAAAGAGTTCTGTGGTTTAATTTTAATGAAAGAGTTCTGTGTTTGTCAATGCATTTGGTAAAATAGGATTGCATATATTGTGGGGAAACCCTGAATTTGGTCCGAGTGATTTTATTTGGAACTCTTCTAAACAAGCCGTATATAGAATATCGTTTATCCAAACTTTAGTTTTCTGCAGATTCAATACATATCCCATCAAAATCACCATTTGCAATTTCACTGCCTACTGATCTTCGGCCCTTAGATTGACGAATCTGCCCTTGCCCCAGGGGGTTCATGATAAGAACTCTGGTTCTGAATCAATTCGTGAGCCGGCTGGGGTAGTTTGGCCGAACACATTGATGAATCTGCCCTTGCCCCAGGGGGTTCATGATAAGAACTCTGGCTCTGAGGAATCAATTCGTGAGCCGGCTAGTGATTTTATTTGGAACTCTTCTAAACAAGCCGTATATAGAATATCGTTTATCCAAACTTTAGTTTTCTGCAGATTCAATACATATCCCATCAAAATCACCATTTGCAATTTCACTGCCTACTGATCTTCGGCCCTTAGATTGACGAATCTGCCCTTGCCCCAGGGGGTTCATGATAAGAACTCTGGTTCTGAATCAATTCGTGAGCCGGCTGGGGTAGTTTGGCCGAGCAGATTGATGAATCTGCCGTCAACTTAGTCGGCGTCAGTCGATTGGGTGTCGCAATTAATGAACTTGCCTCGATCGTGCTGCCTCTGCGAGCGTTAAATGATTAAAGGTATAGCTTTAAAGAGTCTGGTAGCTTATCTGATGCAGACTCCTGAGAGAAAATCTATTGTACGAATGTCCAACAAACTCTTCTTTAATAGCAAAGGGGAAGCCAAGACATTGGCTGAGCTTGGCGGTGACATGAGGCAAAGTGAACACCGTGGTGCGCCCTTGCGTGCTGGGAGTAAGAGTTCTATCGGTCGACAGAGGCGTCAATCTCCTCGACGTCGTAGTAGGTCGCCCAGACGGGATAGGCAGTCCCAGGGGAGATCGCCACACGCCCAAGTCGAAAGGAGATCAGACGCGAATCCGCGCCCATTAAGTTTTGCAGTATTTGTGAGGAATAAACCTATGACGGAAGCGGACTCGATCGTTCGAGATCCAGACGTGGCGGTCGAGTTTGCTCGACAAATATTTCCTCCGGAAGTGCAGCAGTCAATGGTCGGTCGTCAGGACTACGAAGTTTTTCGCGAGGGCATTCATAGGGCGGTGAAAGGGCTCTATACGGCTTACGAAGTCGGCATGCGATTGCGCGCCGTCCGTCGAGAAATGGAGAAAAAGGAAGAGCGTATCCGCAGTTTAGAGGCTCGCGTGGAGGCGGCTGAACGTGAGTTAAGAGAGATCAGAGCGGCTCAAGCGCAACCAGCTGGGCAGGTGAATCTAAATCCAATCGTGGAGCAGAGGGTTACCAGTCGGCTTATAAGTGCTGCCATCACCGATCGCGAAACGGCGAGCATGTTCACATTGGAGTCCGCAAAGGGGAGGTCTTATGAAAAAGGTTTTCACGAAGGGCGCTTGGTTGGAATCCAAAAGACCAAGGAGACGCTTGCCGAAGAGGTTTGCCGATGTGAAAATCGTGGGTTCAGGCATGGTTGGATCAAGGCATCTCAAGTCGCCGAATCTCTTCGCTTGTCAGGCATCGATTCGGCGTCACCTCTCTACCACAGTGAGGATTTTCCGTTTTCTGCTTTCGAGGTTGAAAAGAGTGAGGATGAGGGCGATGCCGTCTGACTTTAATTATTGTAAGGTTCGAACGCTGGTCGCGTTTGCTATTATGTAATTTCTTGGTTGTTTGAATAAAAGACGCTTTATTGAAAATATCAAATTGTCTCCCGCATTCGGCGTGTGCGTATTTAATTTGATTGCATAAATGTTTGGATAGACATAAATACATCAATCGGACTCGGCATGTTAAATCAATGCGATGATTCGTTGTGCGTGATCGGCCTACATGTAATGGCCGTTTACTTTTTAATAAAGCCATTGTGGGGTGTGTCGTTGAAATTTGAAGAAGTCGTGAGCCAGAGATCGGAGGGGCTACGGCATTTTGACTTAGCTCGAATGCCAGATGTCTAGCCGATTGAGCTAGGTAATTTTTGCCCTTGCGCAGCCTGTGCGCGTGCATTTTGGCCAACCGTTGGGTTAACTAGGTCATGGAGAATGTTGACCGATGCTTGTCTCGTGGGATTTAATATTGATAAAATCACCTCGGGATTTGGGCCTCGAGATCGCGGCCATTACTGAGAATAAAAGCGGCAGGCGCCTCATGCAATCAAACATCTATTGCGTGGGATGGTCAAGCGTTCTCACCATCAGATGGTGATGATAGTCGCAGGGGCTCAAATTCCGGCCGAACTTGGCGCTCAGACGGTTTGCGGCGGGGGATTCTCCGATGTAGGAGGTGGACCGCTGAAAGGAGAAACTGGAAACACGTCAGCCTCCAAGTCGTTGAAGCAGATCGCCCCGAAAGGAGACACAACGACCGCTGCCCCTAACCTCCCTTGTCTTAGATCTTGGCCTTGACATTGTCGATGGTGTCAGAGGCCCAGCGACATGCCGATTCAGGCGCAGCTAGATCGATGCGTGATTTGTCTTAGAAGTTAGAGATAGATATTGTAATGTTCGAACACGGATTGCGTCTATGTAACAACTTTTAAATCAAATAAAAAGTGTTATTTTATATAATTGAGTCTCACTCTAAAAATCTTTTGTTTAGCTATGCCAGATGGACGTTCCTGATTCCAACTTTTAATGGTTAGGCAAGTCATTTCGTATGGTTTAATAGTTTGCTATCGGAGAGTTTGCTACCGGAACGTTTGTGTAGCTTAGATATTTTTGCTTAAATATTTTTCCTGTATTCAGGAATCGGCCCTTGCTTTAGGCGGGATGTGAATTAAACCGGAATGGGTCGTACTCGTGGGCCGAATAAGGCACGCCTTGTCCGGCGAACCATACTAGTGATTCGGCTTAATTAGTTGATTAAAACGGGCTCCGAATCCGGAGACTTATTCGGCCCTATGGTGTCATGCACCAAAGGGGGCTCCGAATCCGGAGACTTATCTTGGCCAATCGTGAAATCCACGAAGGACGCTCCGAATCCGGAGACTTATTCGGCCCTATGGTGTCATGCACCAAAGGGGGCTCCGAATCCGGAGACTTATCTTGGCCAATCGTGAAATCCACGAAGGGCGCTCCGAATCCGGAGACTTATTCGGCCCTATGGTGTCATGCACCAAAGGGGCTCCGAATCCGGAGACATCTTGGCCAATCGTGAAATCCACGAAGGGCGCTCCGAATCCGGAGACTTATTCGGCCCTATGGTGTCATGCACCAAAGGGGGCTCCGAATCCGGAGACTTATTCGGCCCTATGGTGTCATGCACCAAAGGGGGCTCCGAATCCGGAGACATCTTGGCCAATCGTGAAATCCACGAAGGGCGCTCCGAATCCGGAGACTTATTCGGCCCTATGGTGTCATGCACCAAAGGGGGCTCCGAATCCGGAGACTTATTCGGCCCTATGGTGTCATGCACCAAAGGGGGCTCCGAATCTGGAGACTTATCTTGGCCAATCGTGAAATCCATGAAGGGCGCTTCGAATCCGGAGACTTATTTTGGCCAATCGTGAAATCCACGAAGGGCGCTCCGAATCCGGAGACTTATTCGGCCCTATGGTGCCATGCACCAAAGGGGGCTCCGAATTCGGAGACTTATTCGGCCCTATGGTGTCATGCACCAAAGGGGGCTCTGAATCCAGAGACTTATTCGGCCCTATAGTGTCATGCACCAAAGGGGGCTCCGAATCCGGAGACTTATCTTGGCCAATCGTGACATCCACGAAGGGCGCTCCGAATCCGGAGACTTATCTTGGCCAATCGTGAAATCCACGAAGGGCGCTCCGAATCCGGAGACTTATCTTGGCCAATCGTGAAATCCACGAAGGGTGCTCCGAATCCGGAGACTTATTCGGCCCTATAGTGTCATGCACCAAAGGGGGCTCCGAATCCGGAGACTTATCTTGGCCAATCGTGAAATCCACGAAGGGCGCTCCGAATCCGGAGACTTATTTTGGCCAATCGTGAAATCCACGAAGGGCGCTCCGAATCCGGAGACTTATCTTGGCCAATCGTGAAATCCACGAAGGGCGCTCCGAATCCGGAGACTTATTCGGCCCTATGGTGCTTGAAGAGGAGTGACAAAGAAAGTCGATTTTTCATTAAAACGTGATACCAGTACAAGCATTGGATCCCACAAGTCGGGTCCGTAAATGGATCTTTCCAAGATCTACGTTGGCGCAGATTGCAGTGAGCCACAGATCTCCTCAATGCCACGGTCTGTTGGGAAGCGCATAAGCTGATGGTAGGTGCTTGGGACAGCCTTCATGATGTGCAACCAGGGACGTCCCATGATGGCGTTATACGGTGACGGAAGCTTAACAACCAAGAATTCCACGTCAACCGTTTTTGAGCCCGCTCGAACAGGGAGCACGACCTTCCCCAATGGGTACTCTGGATTCGTGTTGAAGCCAAACAGTGGTTGAGACGACGGCGATAGGTCCGACTCGTTGAGGCCGAGTTCAACAAAAGTTCTGTAGTACAAAATTTCCGAAGTGCTGCCTGGATCTACGAGAATGCGTTCAACGCTGAACTGTCGTACGCGTAATTTGATGACCAAAGGAACGACGTGGCTGGCTACCGTTCCGACGAGGTCGGAGTCATCGAACTTAATTGTCGGAGTTTCTCTGGGCCTGCCAGTTGACATGTTATTCTTTTGGGGAATTGGGTGTGATTGGATTACATGCACGGTCGGGGATGCCGGCAAACTGTAGATTATGTGGATCACACCAAGCGGAGGCGAATCTTGTCTCAGGGCTAATGCTTTGGTTGGCTTCCCCTTGCTCACGTATTGTTGCAATCGACCATCTTGTACTAGTTCCTCCAGATGATCCTTTAGTGCATAACAACTCTCGGTTTCGTGGCCGTGATCTTTGTGGTATTCGCATCGTCTGTCCCTCCTCCGTGTGTCGGGAGGCCCCACCATCTTCGACGGCCACTTGAAAAATGGAAGGTGCTGGACTTTGGTCATTATTGCTGCGATCGGCTCTGTCAACTCCGTGTACTTTTTGTCGGTTCGCTTTGAGCGTCTGCTGTCGACTTGTAGTTGTTCGTTCGTTCGGTGGGAGCACTGATCGCTTGATCGGCTGGAGTCTCGTCTTTTGTCTCGCTTGGTTCGTTGCCGGGGCTCAGGGCTCGGTGGCGGCACGGAGCTTATTGGTCGAGCGATTTCGGGGAGGGCCGTTTTGCTGGAGATTTGTCCGGCTTTTATTCTTATGGCATCATCTTCGACTTTACAATATTCTTCAACTTTCTTCATCAGTGCCCAGACTGTTTTGGGGGGCCTTCTGGTCAGGGAACTGCGCAGAGCACTGTCAGGATGTAAACCCATTTTGAAGGCGGTGATGGCCATGGAGTCGTTGCAAGCGTCGTCAACAAGATTGAAGCACTCCCAATATCGCGCCGAATACGCTCTGAGCGTCTCTCCCGACTGGATCTGCATAGCCCAGAGGGAGTGGCCTGTTTCGGTTGTACCTCGTTGGTGATAAACCTGGCCCTGAAGGATTTCTGCAGTTGTCGGAAGCTTTTAACCGAAGCTGGCTCCAACTTGTAATACCACCTGACGGCTAGTGGACCTAGGCTGCTAGGGAATATTCGGCACATGAGGGCTTCATTGTCTGCGTGTAGCGTCATGGCCTGTTTGTAATGACGGATATGATCAGTGGGGTCTGATTTTCCGTCGTAAAGAGTGAACGACGGAGCTTTGAATTTCTTGGGCAGGGATGCCCTTGCGATCCGTCGAACGAAAGGATCGTGCTGGTCTTCCTCGTTTGAGCTGATTCTCCTGCGCTTGTTCCTTGTTCGCAGATCTTTTTCGGAGGAGCTGGAGGTTTTGGATCGTCCCCTTGCGTCGAGCTCCGTGGACGATGAGTTGGAGTTGCTATTGGTATCTTTTGGTCGGGCCCGAGGTCTTTGCCCGTCTGCCCTCGGAGGTCGCTCTGGTTCCTCGCGCATGGCCTCTCTAGATTTTGCTACCTCCAGGGCCAAATCCTGACGGAGTCGTTCGTTCTCAGCGATCATGTTCTCGAGCCTTTGTTCGTTCTGCTTTGCTTGTTCTATAATAGCCTGCATTGTTTCTTGCGCTGAAGTCGTTGGCGAATCGAAGTTCAAGGCCGCGATGGTCTCTTTTCCGAGCATATTGGCTGGGGTGAGGTCGTCTACCTGTGTGGTCGCGTCGGCGGCTATCGGAGGATCTTCGGTCACGCCTTCCATGGATGTATTCGAGTATTCCCACAGACGGCGCCAATTGTGGGGGAGTGGATTGGAAATACTCTTTGGATCCTAGAAGACGCCAATGATCCTCAGCTAGTCACTTGCAAAGATGCAAAGACTCCGGTCGGGGGTGCCGGAATTAGCACTCCGACGGACAAGTCAGTTCTTCTACTCAAGAAAGCTTGTTCACTAAGTTTTTAGAAGTGATTCTTACATACCTTTTCTAGTTCGTTGCCACTATATTTATACTTGTTTCTTATGATCCTTGGGGCCAGAGCCTACTTTTTCAATCATTATTTTTTCCATTATTCGGCTCTAGGGATCCTTTCCTATTCGGCCTATTTAAGGTGTTCGGCCCCTTGTCTATGCGGGATGTATGCCGGCTAGCGTCTAGCTTCTAAAATATACCTCCTTTATCCTTGCCATTTATTCGGCCACCACAACCATAAACAAAACTTTGGAAATATTGAACCATTTGCAGAGAATTGCATAGTGTTTATCCAGGAAAGGAGATCTTACTGATGTGTCTTCTTCAATACTCGGGCAACAAATTTTGAACTGAACAATGACTGAATCTGCTTACAATATTAATTTGTAAACAACGCACATCCAATTAGATAATGCTTCCAAAATAGAGAATTATGTCAAAAGGAAAAACCAGTTAGTTCGAACTGAGAAAAATTACCTTTTTTATCCAACTTATTTTGAATGACCCCAAGGGGTCTTTCTATATCAAAGCTCCATTGTTTGCGAAAGATTACATTTTTGAAGGCAGTTTTAAAAGGGAGACTGTCAGAACCAATCTGGATCAAAGTATAACAAAAGTTTCAGTTGAAGTCAAACATTGAGTTGACTCAATAAACCAATATAAAGCAAAGACAAACATACAGTTTAAAAGAAATAGATAACCAAGCCAATGATTGTAGTTAAAGGAAATCATAGGGCTGCAATATGTTTGTCAACTCAAGCCAACCAAATAAATGGCACAACTCTGTTGAAGTCTAAGATATAATAGGTATAGGACTTATCATTGAAAACTAAGGCACTAGGGTTGTTGGGGGGCGGGTGATGAGAAGTAAGAGAGTGGAGTTCTGCGAAACCATTTATTAAATAAGGTATTTTTTTCTACCATCATATACCTTAAACTATAAGGGAAAAAAGTGCTAGAGATTGCAGACATGTGAGAAATTGCATAAACAAGAAAAAAAAATTCAGTTACATGAACATGAAATTTTTGAAAACTAGACACTGATTAGTAACGCTTACGTAATATGAGTTTCTAGAACACGAGAATTAAAAGGATTGAAATTATAAAAGGAATCCCATACTCCCATAGAAAATAATTTTTGAATCTTTCATTTAGAATTTTAAAATATCAAAATATATATATATATATATTAAAAAGCACTAATTGCACAAGTTCATCAACGTATTTATCTCTCATGTGATCTGTAAGTGCATCTTCTGGGTCCCAAGTTCTCTCTTACAAATTAGAAGTTTGTATTTCGCTTTAAAATGTAATTCTCACGTCTTTAAATTATTTATATTGTGCCAAAAGTAACAATAGTTGAACTGTACTATTCTATGAATAAGACAAGTACCATTAGCACTTCAACATACACTGCAATATATAGTCTATTTCAAAAACCAAGAAATGTACATGTCATATAACTGCATTTTTTAGCAATATAAGATTGCTAATAATAGCCAAAAAGAAATAAATAGTAATTTTAATTCTCATTATCTAGGAGCCTAATACAAAATGAAACCCAATTTATGTTTCAGGGTTACAAAACTGAAAGTAGAATCTCATTATTGTAAAGGAAAGTGTCATATATCTCCTGTCACTAGAAATACGCAAGAAATGGAAACAGTTTTGGTAATGAATTCAAATGCTTGCTGGTTAAACAGATTGAAATTTACAAAATTCAAATCAGAATGTAATCATAAGTTGACCATGCTCTAACTAAATTGGAAAAGAACCAACTACAAATTGTTAAATCTCCAAAGGACTCAAATAAATATACAAACTATAATCCAAACACAGAATGAGTTGTACAGAGTTGCAGTCATAGTGTAACCAAACAGAACTAAAAAAAGATAATGCAAACAAAGTATATGAAGAAACCGAACAATAATTCTCAGAATCTAAGAGAAAAAAAAATATACTAGAAGATGAGAAAATACCCAGATGCAATAGATGAAACTAGGACCTGAAACAATCAAAACCCAGTAAAAATTAGCTTTGTAATGCAAACGAAGTATATGAAGAAACCGAACGATAGAAGATGAGAAAATACCCAGATGCAATAGATGAAGCTAGGACCTGAAACAATCAAAACCCAGTAAAGATTAGCTTTGTTTGAATAATTAAAAGTCAGTATGCTTGGAAACTTTGAGGGAAAATGTTGGGGTTATCAAGAGGGGAAGAGAGTGGAGAGGGAAAAAAGGGTATCTCTTTGTTGGTTTTGGAAGAAACAAACAGAAACAATTATCAGAACCAAAAATAAACAAATATGGATATCGCATTCAAATGAGATAATTTTAATAGTGAGAAAAAGTGAGAGATTTTTAGAGCGAGAGAGAAGGGAAAGATTGAATCGTGCATTCACGAGAGAGTGACAGTTTGGGGTGAGATTGATGAGAGAGAGCAAGATAAGTACATCCACTATTACCCAAATTGCTCCAAAATTCAAGTCTCAAAAAGGCAAACCAATCGTTAATTGTACATAGAAATAAGTACATAAGTACCAGATCATTAGTGGCAAGGCTGCTGCCATTGTTGGGAACAAACCTCCAAGCTAGTGTCGCCGCCAGCTTTGCTGATGATTTGAGATCCTCAGATCTGCCTCCAAAACACAGTCGAAAGAATAAAGCCTCCTGCAAAACACCAGAAAAAAAAAAAAAACAAATTTGTGCTTACCAATTTGTCCATAAATCAACACCAATTGAATTAAAATCACTTTAAAACAAATAAACCTCAATACATTCCTTAAAAGAATGTGAATCAATCCAAACACACATGAATAGCTTCAGATCAAATCTAAATTACAAACATACCAAGAATGTCACAAGCAACTGAACTATAAACCACCTCAAAACAACTTCTTACCAGATTCATCTACATTAATTATGATAATTAAACACCATTAAAACCCAACTAGAAGCGCAATGTAGTGCCTTGATTGAAGTTATGCAATAAAAACAAAAACCTAATAAATTCCTAAGGGATTCAACAAAATTCCTCAAAATTAGCTTAGCAAAATAGTAGATCAACATGTATTGATATCAAAGCTCCACTTCTACTCAAATTCAATAGAACTTGAAAGGCTACAAATGAGAAATTGAACTAGCAAAGGCACAAGCAGTAGTGACTAACATCAGAATCAATGAGAAATCATAACATTTTAGATACTCAAGGAGAACAGGATCTGAAGAGAAAATGAAAGAAATGTATGAATTTGTTTAATTAACTTTTGAGACGATGAAGACAAAGAAGGAAGTTGAATAGACTATGTGAAAAAAATTTGCAATAAATGTAGAGAGATAGAGGAGATCGGAGACCTACTTCCCAATATATGTAGAGAGAGAGAGAGAGAGAGAGAGAGAGAGAGAGAGTGTGTGTGTGTGTATAGACAATCACTCAATGTAAAACAATTTAAGATGAGCCGCAATGGCAGAAAGCTCAGGATTAGGTTGGTTTGTTAGCAGATCCTGTTCTATCCGTACTTACTATGCCGATGTAAATAGAGCATCCCTTCCCTTCCCTTCCCACCACAATCAATTTGACAAAGGTGGAAAATGATCTTCATCCTTTAGACGGTACAATGATTTTGCCATAACCCTAAGGTCCAAAACAGAGGGGCTCAAACACAATCCTAAACCCTGGGCGCGAGAGAGAAGACTGATATATTAGGAGGAGGAGAGGAGAAGAGAGGAGATAAGAGGAGGGTTACCTGGATGTTGGAGATTTGCCTATGCCGGTGCTGTTGTCGTTGCAAGAGAGAGAGAGCGAAGGTTGGGCATGAGAGAGACGCAGTGAAATTAGGGCTGGGCTTGAGAGAGAACTGAAATATTAGGGACAAGCGCTTAGGGAGAGGAGATGAGGGTTACCTGGATGCCGGAGATTTGCCCATGTAGGTGCGGTTGTCATTGCGAGAGAGAGAGATAGAGAGTGAAGGCTAGGCGTGAGAGAGACACAGTGAAATTAGGGCTAGGCTCGAGAGAGAACTGAAATATTAAGGACGAGCGCGCGCGCGCGACAGAGAGAGAGAGAGAGAGAGAGAGAGAGAGAGAGAGGCGTGAAAGTGGAAACTTAGGGGATTAAGTTTTTGCGACGGTTTGAAAGGCCGTCGCAAATTAACAAAAACGCAACATAAATAAATCTTTTGCAACGGTTTCAGGTTATTCCTCTCTAATAATAGTATTTATCCAGTATCTTTTTTGGCGACAGTCACTTACCGTCGCAAAAAAATGATTTCGCAACGGATTTTTTTACCATCGCATATACCTTACTTTTTGCCACGAGCTTGGTTTTTCCGTTGCAACAAAAATAATTTCACGACGTCATTAAGTGCTGTCGCAAATACTTGTTTTTTGCGACGACACTTAAACCGTCGCAAATAGTTCCGTGTCAAATGCCCCTTTTTCTAGTAGTGTTTGATCAAACATATAACTACTAATGTACAATCATCTTATTTTTGTTGTATGAATATTGTACTCGATGAGTCATAAAAAATGAAGGGTTTAAATAACTAAAATCAATCTTAAAGTGGGCCTAGTAAAAGCAAACGCTTTGTAAAATTGAGATAATCAACTTGAGAGAAGTCAAATCCTTACAAAATAAACAATTTGAATCATCCAGACAAATTTGATATCGGTGGTGCATGGTAAACTAAATTGGACCTTTCCAATAAGCCGACGGAGAAAGAATCTGATCTCTTTTCCAAAGAAAATTAAGTTTTTTTATTAACATGTATCTTAAGGACATATGTTAAGAAGACATTAAATGAATGTATTTATATCAATTTGTATAGAAAATAACACAACTTTAAAAGTTGTCTTAATTAAATTGTTTTATATTTATAATAAGACTAAAATACTTTTTTGTTTTGCACCCTTCACCTCCCTTATTTTTGTGTATCTCTTTACTTTTCTTTAAATTATTTCAATTTGGTGGTGCTCCTCATTAGCATTAACTTATATTTCAAATGTATTTTTATCAAATTGTATATAAACATCTATATAATATGGCAAGAGGGTTTTTAAAAATGTTCAAAATGTATCAAAGATACATTTGGTTTCAATGGTTGAGATGAATCTTAAATGGATATCGATGGTTTAGATTAATTGATGGTTCCCACCCAAACACTCCTTCTCCCTAAGCATCACAAATGATTTGCCTCCTCATCCACCCGTCTGTCTCCCCACTTTCCCTCTCTATCTCTCTCTCCCTTTCTTTCTCTTTGTTTAAACATTTTTTGCCCTCCCTCAGCTTTTGCCTCTCATTCCTCTGTCTATCCATTTCTCTCTCTGGCTTCATCAAACCTCACTCCGGCAACTTGGTCATCACTCCGACCACTTCGGTTGCTCGGTTGTAAGGTTGGTTTCTTGTAAGGTTTGATCTTTTTAGGTTGGTTTCCTGTAAGGTTTGATCTTTTTAGGTTGGTTTCCTATACGTTTTGATCTTTTTGGGTTTAAAATGTGTTTGATCTTTTTTGTTCTAAACCTTAAAAGTGATCAAGTGGGTTTATTAGGGCTTAATAAACCTAGAAACTGAACATTTTTTTCAGAGCATCTTTTTTGTTTAGAGCATTTTGTTTTCTTTTTGTTCCAGTCAAATGCATATATATCATGGACTATGCTCTGTTTTTTCAAAGAGTTTTTCAAAGAGTTTTTGTTGCTCAATGGTTCAATGTTCTAAACCTCAAAAGTGATATGATCTGGGTTTTTTGGAGCTTAATAAACCCATAAACTGAACCAAATGAAAGAGTTCAGAGTTTTTGTTGCTCAATGGTTCAATGGTTCATGTGTGTGCTATTTTCTGACCACACTGCCAAACAGGTACTCAGCTGGAAAACATTGGCAGAATAGATTGCGCCCGAACAACTTGTCACTGAAAGATAAGACTCCGGTGATCGTTCGTCCACCAGGGGGCACTCCGACGATCAAGTTAGTGCTTAATTATCTCTCAAAGATAGCAAATAGTGCTTTTTACTCACTAATCAAAACATAAAGCATATCTTAGACCCATGAGGGTGCCTTACTGTTATAGTCAGCACCAACCTAATCCCTGTAGAAGCCTAGCTTACCTTGGACTCTGGCTCAATGCTAATCTTGGACTCTCCAATAGATAAAGATAAACTTCCCAAGAGCTTTATCCTTATCCAGGCTGAAGTCATCCCCCATTCTAGGACTCTTATAGCTTATCTGTTTATCTCGGATTCTGGTATCTTCGCAGGTAACCTCGGCCTGGCCGAGATCACCTCGGCGTCAAGACCAGGACACGTGGCACCTCGGCTGACACTTCGGTGCCACCTTGGCCACGTGTTGTTTATCCAAAAAATATGTCCCCACAGTTCACATATTAAATCGATGTATATATCTATACACACGAGTTTTTGTTGTTGGGTGTATGTAGGCACCATTACTAGAAACTGAACCAGTTTGGTGATTTGCATTTTGATTTGGGTTTTGTTGTTATTTTGATAATATTTGGGTTTTTAGTATTGAATTTTTTGTTTTTCATTGTTGTTTAATGTAATTTAAAGACATGTAGATGAGCACGATCGTAAAAGTGAATCTCATTAATTTTTAAAAACTAGTGTAAGTCAACTCATTGAACTGCTTTATTGCCAGTAAATTAGGTGGTTTCATCATATATAGTTAAATTTGTGAATGGTCTTGCATTAGGTCCTATTAAAGTGTTGATCATGATTTCATACTTTTTGTTTCTATGCTACAATTTGATTTTAATTAGTCTACATTATGCTACAGTATGATTTCATATTTGTTTTTTTAAATTAGTCCACATTATCATCACCACTTTGTTTAATTTTAATTTTTAAATTAGTCCATATCTTATTTTTGTCAAATTTAAAAATAAATAAAGTCTAAAAATGAAATTGAACAGTGTGAGAGTATGAACCTGTTTCACATAGGATGGGCCATGTCATTAGAGATGAAATTGATGGGACAAAATCTATATAATATTTATTTTTTGTTTGTTTCAATTTTGAGTTAAGGATTTTTTTCAATTGGTATACATATTTATTAGTCCATAGATCAGTAGATTTGACCAAAAATATTCTATCCTGTTTGGCTGGTGATAAAGTGAGAGAAATAGTAAACAAAGTGAAATTTGGGCGATTGTCATAAATATTTATCAATCTCATTTTTTTTTTGGGGGGCAAATCATTAGTTTATGGAATTCTATCATCTTTTATTGTTAGTAGATTAAATGGAATTAGTTTTTAGGCTTATATTCTTTTGTCTAATTTTTTTTAGGCCTATGTTCTTTTATCTAATCTTTTGTGATTATATAGACCTGCTATCAAGTGATTTGGTTGTTAATTTTTTTAAGGTTGTTAAAAAAAACATTTTCCAAATTCTCAAAATTTGGAAAAAGAATTTGTTAATCATGTGATTTAATTTTGATGATGTCTAAAATATTAGTGATAAATTATGATTTTTTAATATACATGTTTTACATTTTTTGACACAAAATATTATCTATTTAAAATATATGTGGTTTGATGTATTTGTTATAAATATTATTTAAATCGAAATTATTGTGCAAGATCTGATTTTACAAAAATATTTTATAAAATTTATGATTCACATTTTGAAAAATCCGATTGGTCAGTATTTATCTTTCAAATCCAATTGGTCACTATTTATCTTTTGATACATATGATATTGATGAGTTGTCTTCTTTTGACAAATGTGATATTGATAAGTTGTTTTCTTTTGATAAAATTAGATATACTCACTTGGGAGGGTTAGTTATTTTTATTAGAGTGTGTCACGCCCAGAAAATTTACACGATCTAAATTCATCAACCTCCATTGTTTAATGTAAAGGGAATTAAGTCTTCAATAGTAACATCATTTTTAAATCTCCAACATTTGTATTTGTAGGCATCAAGAGATTTACAAAAGAATATTCCACATGTGAATATACATTCTACATCCCTAGTATATGAATCTATAGCATGTGGCGTAATAATTCAAATAAAAATAAATGCCCCCAAGAGCTATAAATTCCAAGGCTTATGCTTGGTTACACAAAAGTGATTTTCAAACCTATACATATAAAGCCATTAGCTTATCAAAAATAATTGCAACAAAGAAAAGAGTTTTGTTTTCTCAAAACACATATTCCATGCCTCTAACTTGGTGGGATCACCACATCATTTTCTGTACAAAATCATATAGGGAAGAGCATAAAGCCTAGTAAGAAAATCTTAACAAAATATATACATTTTATACAATCTCATGGGATGAATGCATATCCCATACCATGTTAAAAAACATATATATTTATTTTTTGAAACCTTTGTGCATAATGCAATCTTGAGAATTTAACAATTCAATAACTTCAATGTAGTTCAACGGGACGGTAAATATGACTCAGGTAATTCCTAGGTTGGTGCCTGCAACTAGACATAACAAAACACTACTAATTCCCACACCGGTTGCTAATCGGAAGGCACGCGGTACCTCCTCCGCGCGTGTTTTTAGTTTTTCACCATGGAACACTCAGGCCAACTTAACCAATACCAATTACACCCCCTATTCGGGCTCACCAACATATTTACCCCCACAACAAATCAATATGATCTTATTTCACAAAACAATTTTCTTTCTCAAAACAATTCCTTTTTCCAATGCAATATTTAAAATCAATTATATAAATGACAAAATAGAATGACTATGCAAATGTCCAATGCAATAATAAGGTTTCATTTAAACATCTCAACAATGCCAATTTAGAAGGTGATAATAATTAAATCACGTGCCAATGCTATACATTTCTATATCAATGCCTTGAAATTTCTCAAATTTTCAATTCATTCATACAATCCTCCATTGTGATTAAATTCCACATCTCTTGTCAATATAACATCATAATATATTTTTTCAAGAGACAATATAACAGTAACAACATTTATGAATTCTCCACATATTAAACACCATCTTTAGCACTTGTTCTTCCACAATAACAACAAGAATCTCAAGCTTTTTCAAATTCTACAATTCCTCATTTTCTCATGAAATCTCTTCGTTTGATACAACTATAGAATTTCTTCCATCATTTACTCACATAGTAAATTATCAAGTTGAAAGTGTGTTGTCCTATAATATTGTTAAGAAGCATTGCACCGAATGATGGACTATGTACTGGTACAAGATTGATGGTTAGTAGGTGTGACACTCGCATAATTGAAGCTCAAATTTTAGGGTAAACTACCAATAGGTCCTACTTTGGAGACTTATTACCCAATAGGTCCTACTTTGGAGACTTATTACCCATTAAGTCCTATTGATAAATTTATTAAGTGATAAAGATAAATTTATCAGTCTTTTATTTTTATGAATAAATTTATAGTGATAAATTTATCAGTCTCTTTGTTTTTATGAATAAATTTTTAGTGATAAATTTATCACTCTCTTATTTTTATAGTGTTAAATTTATTAATTAGGACCTGTAGGTAAATAAGTTTAGTTAATAGGACTAATTAGTAAGTACCCCCAAATTTTAACTGGAGAAAAATTGGCAATTTAACATTCATACCAAGGATATTTTTGACACCATCTTCTTCAGAAATGTCTTTCCAAATGACAGGGCATTAATTTCCAATCCGATTGACATATGTCTTGACCATTTATAAATCTCAAGGACAATCTGTGAAATTTGTTGGTGTTGATTTGTGCATACCAGTGATTAGCCATGGGCAATTATATGTGGCATTGTCCAGATGTACATCCTTTAATCGTATAAGTAATCTCTTCCCTAAAGATAGCTCGGATTCTACTACAAATATTATTTATCCTGAAGTTTTGTTGTAGCATTCCATATAGATTGAATCACATTTTATCAAAAGATAACTATTTGTTAATTAATTTATTTCTATTGATTATATAACTTTTTATAAAATTTCAATTTAATAATAATTGGAAATATGGACTTTTGTAAGATTGAATTGAAAAATCTATGGAGCTTAAAAAGAGAAATACAACTAGCTTGCTTTGATGGGGATGTAATAAGATAATTTCAATCTCAAAATGTTTTGATATGTATATTTTCAACAAATATACTAATCTATATTTTTTGGTTTCCACAAATTACCAGATTATTGGGCATGTTCCTCATTGGGGATACATACAAGTTGATATAAAGACTTTTTACAAAGACTTTTTACAAACACATGTTTGAAGATATGTTATTGACACATCTTTTGTAAAGCATACATATTTTGAAAAACTTTAACCCACTTTTTGTGAAGCATACACATATTCTATAAAGTTTTAACCCACTCTTTTGGTGTATGGCAATATAATGTTTGTGTAGCACTAGCTGATGTGCATTTTAATTTTAATTTTTTTTAGATTGCAGAGCACTGATTGATGTGCATTATTTGATATTTAATTTTTATTTTTTTTTTATATTTGATTTGTTTGGAATTGTAGAGTACAAATTGGTATGCATTGTTTGATATTTAATTTTCAATTTAATTTGTTGAGATTGCAAAGCACTTGCTGGTGTGCTTTATGTGACGTTTAGTAATTTTTTTCTTTTTATTATAGAACGTTAACAATTATACAATAGTTTTGATTTATGTGTTTTGTTTAGTGTTCATAATTTTTTTTTTTCACTTGCTCTTATATTTTGATTTGCAATATTAGTAAACATTATAAATCTTATATGTTTGTTGTTATTATTTTATTTAAATTTTGTATAGCGTGTAATACAAGCAAAATTATAACAAGTTATTTAAGAAGAAAAATATTTCATTATATTTTTTCAGTGCCTTTATCAAAAAATGACATAGATTTCACAAATTTCAACATGATACGTTACAATTACATTTTGATCCCAATATTATTTACACCATACCTTTAGGCATAGACATACACTAGTATATATATTGATTGAGTTTTTTGAATATATGTTTCTAAAAAAAATTAAAATTTAATTTGGTGATTTTTTTTTAAAAAAATTAAACATTATTTTCATATGATTTTTTTGAAACATAAAATAATATTTGAAAATTCAAATATTTATTTTTGTCAAACTAATTTTTAATTTTTTAAAATAAATTCAAAATAAATTAAATTAAATAAAAATATCTTGTAATTAAAAATTTTCTAACAGTACCTTCATAAATGTTGGTGGGATTTTCACCATATTAGGACCCTTAAAAAAAAAAAAGATATTTATTTTTTATTTATAATATGCAATAATAGTTAAAGAAATTTTATCTTATGAAAATAGGGATACTTGTGTCTATATGAAAAAAATTAACTCTTCAAAAATATTATAATTAATTTCTCTTATATATTTACATTTTTCAGATAAGTGGAGGAAGTTAAATATCATTTATTATTTTCTTAACATAAACGCAAACGTTGTATTTTGTTTGGGAATTTAAGAACTGATTTGGAAAATGAAATAGAATATGAATGTAAAATGTGAATAAAATATACTTATATTTCACACATATTTTTTTCTTTATTTTTGAATTTTTTTTTCCAAATCCTTCAACTAAATATAATGTAAGAGCATCAGCATTAGCCTAAGTTATAAAAATGTGATCCATCAGCCTCGCTACATCTGTTTGTCATTTTGCCAGCGCTACAATTCCTTTCCTGACGAAGCGAGCCACTGTTCATCGCTACAACAAGCAAATTAGGTATTATCGGATATCCGCCCGGAAGTCTGGCCGGTCAATCGGTCAACGATAATTTTTTTTTTTAAAAAGAATTGTTGGAAGACAACTCATCAATAATAAGAAAAAAGAAAGAATAACAAATACAATAAGAAAATAATATTTTAATAGAATTGAGCTAGAATAGAGAGGATTGAATTAGAATAGAAAGTTTAATGGAGTGGGTACTAAAAAAATTACTAGCTAAAATAGCAAAAATTTTTAAACTCTAATTTAACTAAAATTTAGAAAAGACTGATGCGAATACTCCAAAGCCCCGTTTGTTTGGAGAGTTAAAGGGGGGATTGTGATTGGTAATGATGTGAGACCCACTAATATTGTGTTTGTTTTGAGAGAGGGGGAGGAGATTGGTAGTGAGCTCCAGATTAGAATGGGCCTCCCTAAGGGAATTTGGATGGGCCTCCAGGACTTGGTATTAAAAAAATAATCCGACGGACTAGAAATTTTTTATTTTGATTTTTTTTTTTATTTTTACATATCTGGCATTTTTTTTGAACATTAATGTTTAATTTTTTGTATTTTTTGTTAAGTAAAAATCATTATTTTATTTGTTTTATTTTTTTCTGAAATTATTTTATTTTATTTTTATTTTTTAAATTTTTTTTACATGTTAGTTATTTTTTTAAAAACATTAATGTTTAATGTTTTTATATTTTTTTATTTATTTTATTATTTTATATAAAAATAATTTAATAATCCCTATACTAATAACTATCGTCAAAATAAATATAACTTTACTTAATTCTCACATTATTAATTTTCTTACTATTAATCTCCTTTATCTTATCTCTGAAAACAAACGGAGGAAGGACTGAGGTTAACGAGACCCAAAAATAAAGAGATGATGAATAGAGAAGGACTTAAAATGCTGAGGCAGGAGTTTTACACGCGCATTGAAAAAGCGTGGGGGAAATAATTATAGGGAGATTTCAAAGGCAGGTTGCGGATTCTAACAACTGTTTTGCCATTCTTGCACCAAAACACCTCTCTCTCTCTCTCTCTCTCTCTACATATATATATATATATACACCCTTCCTTCCTTCTCTTCTCTATTTTTCTCCTCTCGTTTTTCGCATTCAATTCAATTCAATTCAATACCTATCTCTCTATACATACATACATACACCTTCTATATCTATCTACATTTCTGCATTTTCAAGGGTTTTTGTTTCGCCTTCCATTCAGGTGACATCTCTCTCTCCATTGCCGTCGTCTTCGAGCTTTTTCACTTTTTTTTTTTTTTGGTGTGGATTGTTGTTTATTGATGATATCTCGTTTGTGTTGTCGAAAGGTTTTGGATCTGAAAGATTACCGGCATTTCTAAGATTTGTTCGCGTTTCGCATTTGAGCTCAGAAACAGGTTCGCTCTCGTTTGTTGCTTCGCAGACAATGTTGTTCTGATTAATGGTGGAAATGTTGTTTTCTTTTTTCATTTTGCTTAGTGTTTGATGTTATTTCAATGATGTTTTTGAGTTTCTTTAGAAAATAATATTTTCGATTAATCGTTTATTTCATTTATTTATTTTTCATGCCTTACGGGTTTGAAATTTGGGTTTTTATAGAAACTAATACTCCGTAGTTAAGTTTTTGATGGTATGGATTAGATATCCTCCCAACTGTTGATAATAGTATTTTTATTTTTTATTTTTTCCAGTTTGGAATGTATGAAACTCTTTAATTTTTAACTAATTAATGCTTCATTCACATACCAAATGGGAATATATATATATATATATATATTTGTGATTTTGATACTTTTTTTTTCGTTTCTTTTTTTTTTTTGGGATGCACCAATAAATTCCAAATTAATAACTTATACACTGTTTAGTCCTAAAAGTTTTCTTATAGACTGAAAGGTCCCATTACAATGTTTCAAACATCAGATTAATGTTTCGAACATTAGATTTCGAACATCAGATTAATGTTTCGAACATTAAATTAATGTGCAAATGGGACTAAATGGAGCATAAGAAAACTTTTAGGACTAAATGGTTCAACTTTTCAGAAACTAGGATTTATGGGTAAATTTTTTTTTTTTTTTTTTTTTTTTTCCATCTGTTTGCTGTGGCTGATGAAAAAGATTTATCAGAAGGGGTATAAGAGGATTTTTTGTTTTATGTTTTTGTTTTTGCAATCTGGGTAAGTGGTGGGTGCAAAAATGATAGGATTGCAATTTAACATTTAAATTTTTGGATAATTTGATGATTGGGGGACAGTTTGATGAATAAAGAAAACAATTAGCAATTTTGAGTAGTTTGATAAATGAGAAAAACCTATAGGATATGACAAAAAAGCGTGACGGCTTTCACAGGTGTACATTTTATATAATAGATAGATAAATGGCCATTGGCAAGTTTTCATTCAATTTTTCCCCCATTCCGCAATTTATGAATTTCTTGTGGGATATTTATATCAAATTTCTGGCGCTGGTTCCATATTCGATTAGTTTCCGTTTTTATGGTTTTTCCTGAACCGCAAGACAGATGCTTTTGACTGGTGGCTGTCTGTGATAGAGCTGTGTTTGGATAAGCTGATGTGATATGGTCATTGTTTTCATCTTCAATTTATCCTGATATTTTTTAAAAAAAAATTGTTCATGGTTTGTAATGAGTGGCCATCTCTCTAACTTTTCTAATCAAACAAAATAGAAGAGAAATTTTTTTTATATGTTATATAATAGATGTTTTCAAAAATGGAAATGGTGTGCCCCTTAAATTGGTAGTCATTCATAGATAGTCTTTGTGGTCTTATTATCATTTGTTGGATATGACAAAAAAGCGTGACATCATTCACAACAAATAATGAGGTGTATGCTTTATATAATAGAATAGATAGATAAATGGCCATTGGCAAGTTTTCATTCATTTTTCTCCCTTCCCCAATTTATGAGTTTCATGTGGGATATTTATATCAAATTTCTGGTGCTGGTTCCATATCTGATTAGTTTCAGTTTATATGGTTTTTCCACAACCGCAAGACAGATGCTTTTGACTGGTGGCTGTCTGTGATAGAGCTGCGTCTGGATAAGCTGATGTGATATGGTCATTGTTTTCATCTTCAATTTATCCTAGTGTTTTTTTTTTTTTTTAAATTGTTCATGGTTTGTAATGAGTGGCAATCGCTCTATAAGTCCCAATCACTTGCACTATTCTAGTCAAACAAAATAGACTAGAAAAAAAAATTATAGGTTTTATAATAGATGTTTTAAAAAATGGAAAAGGTGTGCCCTTTAAATTGGTATTCATTCATGGATAGTCTTTGAAGGGCGACCTGGCGTAGCGGTAAAGCTACCCCTTGGTGACCTAGAGGTCACGAGTTCGAGTCGTGGAAACAACCTCTCCGCTTGCGGGGGTAAGGCTGTGTACATCAACCCTTCCCCAGACCCCGCTTAAACAGGAGTTTTGTGCACTAGGTACGCCCTTTATTCATGGATGGTCTTTGTGGTCTTATTATCATGTAGAAAAATTATGTAGAATTCTTGTAGTATCTATGGCAATTATTCCACTTATTAGAATTTGTGTATCTTATTATTCTTTATTAATCACTATACTATTTTTCTTTTGTTTCCAATAAAAAAAATGCTATACCATTGTTAGGAAAACTTGTGTTCATTTTTGTGGTTGCAATGAGTTGTGGGATAATTTTCATGTCTAATACTATTGTTATGTTTTATTCCTAAATTTGTTGTGTTGGGTCCATATGTTTAATGATTCCAATGTTGCTATATTGGCCCATAATATTTGGTTGCATATGATGTTGTTTGCTCTGCATCATGTCGGCTAGGAAAACTTTAATTATTTACAATTAATGGTCACAAACATTTTCAGTACCAAATATCAATTGTGGATTAGTTTTTAATGCTGAGTACTGTTCTCGCCCGTCCTCCCCCTAAGCTCACACACAGATACAACAACAGAGGTAATTTGTTTACATTGGAATGCCCAAGTCTTCTTTTGTTGCTGCAAGTTTTCTTTAACTTAACTAGCTCATCATAAACCATCCCATATGAAAATTAGTAGGTGTAGATTGTTGTGAGCTTGGTGTCCCTTAACCACAAGTCTACCAGTTGTACATATTTTAATTGCCTCCCTTCACATCATTGTAGTTATCAATCATGTAAATTTAACACGCATTTAACTGATGTAAATACATAGTATAAGTTGTATAACTATCCTTCCATGCTTAGTTTCTCATATGAAGTTTGGCATCATGATGTTTCCATGACTCATGCACAGATGTTCTTTATAAGAATTCTGTACACCTAGGATTCAAATTTAGGAAATTACCTGGAATGATTGAGGGAGGAAATCTTGATCAATTGACTTTCAGTGTAATATCAGACCACCAGATGAAGCTGGGGATGATATATTTCAATTCAAGAATTTAGGATGTATTTTTACTGTTCTTTTAAATATTGTAAGTAGATGGACCAAAAATCTCTTTTGTCATGAATTTATGTGATGAATAGAAAACTAGATGACAAAAAGCAAGGAGTGTGAGATAGGTCATGATAAGTGGAAACATTTTCTTTTAACCCTTTAATATCAGGAAAATATTTTAATGATTTTGATCTATCTAGACATTAGAAGATGTCCTAACATTACCTACTAGTTATGCTAGGAGGGAAGCCTGAGATTCCCAAGTTTCTATCTTTTATTTATCCCGGTAATCAGATTTTTAATTTTTATATCAATGTATATTTGATATAAAAATTATGTGTACTTGGTTTTTGTTAGCAAATTTGCACATATTTTTGGTTCCTTTAACTATCTTGTTTATGCACCTTCTCCTCAGGCTTTCTGTCAAATGACTCTAGCTTCTCTGGAAGTTCATTCTCTCACTGCTTTATGACTTTTTCTTTTGTTGTTTGGTTGGTCTGCAGTCATGGTAGTTAAGGTCTCTGTAGTAGATTACTAGTTTGTGCTACCAAGCATTATGTTGCAGCATTTTTTCTTCAACAATTTGAACTTTGTAAAAATTATTTTCATATGTTTTTTCTATACCTTGAGGCAGTAAGCATAAATTTTCTTGCTTAAATGCGATGTCTTGAGGCAGCTTCTTTTTACAGATAATGTTTTGTTGTTTGCTTTTGACAGATGTTGGCTAGTGGATGGAGATTTACATGTAAGACTGAACTGTGCCTCTGTTTGACAGCTTTCCCTGCTCTTGATTCTTTATTGCCTCTTGACTTTGACACGTTCCTGTGATCATTAGTTTTCAGGAGTCTTCCGCTTGATGGACTGCTTTCCAACCATTAGTGACAAGAAAAATTTGAAGAGGTGGTTTTTCATTGATAAGAGGGTTGGATAAAAGGCTTTTTCTGAAATTGGGGTTCTGAAATAAACTGCTTTGCAGTTGATTGGAGACCAAGTGTCAATTATCACATAGTATTTAAGGTGATATCTTCCTTAAATGAACCTGGATTTGATGGACGTGAAATCAAATCATAGTGCTCCTGTTCTCGCTGATCCTGCACCCATGAACAATACAAGATTAGGTATCCATTCTAGTTTATACTCACCCCCGGGTGTAGTTTTCTCTCACGGACTCTACTTAACAATCCCAAGAAAAAAAACCAATACACTCGACGATTTTCGTTCCAGCTCTTGGCTGGATGCCATGAAATCCTCATCTCCTACTCATAGGAAGATCACAAAAGATTCTGGCACTGATCTGGTATCAACGGATGCTGATGTTGCTTATCGCAATTGGATGGTAACATTTCCTCTTCTTTTGGTTAACATTCATGTTTTTGCTTGGATGAGATATTGGACTATTTATTTGACCTTCTCTTCTGGTTCTGCAGCTTAAGTATCCCTCGGCACTTGCATCTTTTGAGCAAATAACTAATTATGCAAAGGGCAAGAGAATAGCTTTGTTTCTGGACTATGACGGGACTCTTTCCACTATTGTAGACAACCCAGACTGTGCCTTCATGTCTAATCCTGTGAGATTCTACTTTTCTATCTTGTAAAAAACACAATACTTTGATAAAAGCTCTTCGTTTTTTTTTTTTTCTTTTTTCCTTCCCCTCCCTCAGATTTTTATTGATGCTTTGTATCTGGTCTCAGATGCGTGCTGCTGTGAGGAATTTGGCAAAATATTTCCCAACAGCAATAATTAGTGGGAGAAGCCGTGACAAGGTATTTGGCAGTCTTCTGTTTTATGACCGCTTCTCTGGTCTTTGTTTGATTATACTTCAGCTGTACTTGTTGATCCTTGGTTTGGACTAACTCTTGTTCCACACCTCCCTTCATTCAGGTGTACGAGTTTGTAGGACTAACAGAACTCTATTATGCTGGTAGTCATGGGATGGACATTATGGGCCCTGTTCGGCCCATGTCTAATGACCCTCCAAACTGTATTAGGTCCACTGACAATCAGGTAATGGGCCTATGCACCTATCCTTTTTGCACACCAATATTCACTTCAAATTCCAATTCCATCTGTCTTTCTTGGAATGGTTTTTCGATTTTCTTTCTTGTGAACATAGGGTAAGGAAGTAAACTTGTTCCAGCCTGCTAGTGAATTCTTACCTATGATCGATGAGGTGGGTAAATGTTTTATTGCCCTAATATACGATATTTTATGCTAGCACACGATTTTTGATTTTTCTTTCTATACTTGAGAGCAGGTTTTTAGATCCCTTGTCGAGATTACTAAAGATATTAATGGAGCAAAAGTGGAGAACAATAAGTTTTGTGTCTCTGTACACTACCGTAATGTGGATGAGCAGGTAGCGGTTATTCAAGCTCCGGAGACTATTTCTGTAGCAGTTTTGTTCAGTAACTGTAGATCTTATTTTATTTGCTCTGTTTTGTTTGTTTGGTTTTTTTTTTTTTTTGGTGGAATTATTTCAGTATTGGACAACAATTGCAGAATCCGTCCATGATATTCTAAAGGACTACCCTCGTCTACGATTGACACATGGCCGGAAGGTTCGTTCAAAACCAGCTTGACTTGCAGATGGATCGCAATTTTCAAGTTTTTCTGAATTCTTGGCCCGTTTTGTTTCTCCACTCCCTCTAATTTTTGCACTGTTTTCCCAATGTCTTAGGTTTTAGAGGTCAGGCCTGTGCTTGATTGGGATAAGGGTAAAGCTGTCGAGTTCTTACTTGAATCGCTTGGTGAGTAATAAATTTCTAGGCTTCTTCAATAGGAGTTTAAACAGTCCTCTTTGTTAGTTGTTGTAAATAATATTTTTTTCTTGTACCAATCGAACAACTTCAATTGATGCAGGGTTAAGTAATTGTGATGATGTGCTCCCGATTTACATTGGAGATGACCGGACTGATGAAGATGCATTTAAGGTAATACCGCTTAACCATAGATATTATTTATCACTTGTCATGAATACCGTATATTTTCACTGGTTTTGAACCCGTAAAAAACCAACATAATTGGCTTGTTATAGGTTTTGAGAGTGGGAAATCGTGGTTATGGCATATTGGTGTCTTCAGCGCCTAAGGAAAGTAATGCGTTATACTCTCTCAGGGACCCGTCAGAGGTACTATTTACTTTCTAGTGACTAAAAGTAGGTTTGGCTTGGGATATGGGAATGCAGTATGTTGTTCTACAGAACAAACAAATTGCCTGCTATCATGTTCAAACTTGAGAACACAAGATTGATAGTCTTTTGAAAGGAACTAATCAATTTCCAAATATGAAGACAAAACTGGCTTCTTCTTTTTCCTTTTTCTTTCTTTTATTTTAAAAAGGGCGACCTCGTGCTTCTGCTAAAGTGGGGTTCGGAGAGAACTAGATATTTTAATTTTTACAGGATGGTGATGTAGTAGTACTAACATTGGTTCATATCTGGCTTTTTTTGCAATGTTGTTCCCATTTGAGATAGACGTAGCCTTTTTTGCTTGTGCTAAGAAGCATGGTCACAGATATCGACACAAGACACCACCGCCTTTGGTTTGGCTTTGAGAAAAAGATTTTGGAAAAAATTTTTGGAAATTTTGTGGGTGATTGGGAAGTGGGTTTTTTTAGTTGTAGGATATTATTGAAGAAATTTTTTTTTGTGTTTGGAAAGATAGTTGGGTTTTTTTGTGGTTGGATGTGCTGTTTGTGAGAGAAAAAGTGAAATGATTATGGGGTTTGATGTGATATTTTGTTTGGATTTATTTTTTTTTGATTTTGTAAAACATTTGTCTTGTAGTGAAAAAAAACAAAAAAAAATCCCAAAACCAAGCTTCTAAACACTGCCGGGTTTGTAATTTTTTTCAAAAAATTTTCAAAATCACTTTCTCTTTCTTACACATCAATCAATCACTTTTTCTCTCTCCTCTCTCATTTGCAATCACTTTTTCTCTCTTATACATCTACTCAATTACAACAAAATATCAAATCATCCCAAACTTCTAAACTCTAAAACTATTTTCAAAATATACAACCAAACAAACTACAAAAATTTCTAAAATTTCTTCCCAAAATATTTTTTGAAAACTTATCTCTCAAAATCAAACCAAACAAGGCCCACGATTTTGAAAAAAATTGACATGGGTATATAGCAAAAAAAAATATTGAAACATATTTTTATTTGTTATGTATATATAGAGATATAAGTTGTAAGAGATATCAATGTATATGTAGATGGACTTTTACTTTTTATTTGTTTGTTTATTTATTTTTCCTTCACTTTACCCCTCTCTACACTTCCATGTATTTTACTTTGATCCTAAATCAGCTTTTTAAAATATGAAAAAACTCACAAAGGTGTCCTGAGACATGTCCAAACACAATCCGTGAAGTGTCCCCAAATTGTCCTATAAGAAGAAAAAATTTAAAAAGTTGACACCTCATGTAGACAAGCTTGTTCTTGGCGCGTTGGTGTTTGATGTGTGTCAAACATGGATAGGGCATTCATTTTGGAGTGTCGGTGCTTCCTAGCGCTTGTATCAAATAGATAAGCATGTTCTCAGTGTGTCGGTGTCCGATACGTATCAAATATGGACATGGCACCCATTTTGGAGTGTTTGTGCTTTCTAATGCTCTTGTTTCTGTTTTCCCTAGGCTACAGGGAAATGATTTAGCTTTGTTTTGTAAATTATGCAGGTGATGGAGTTTCTCAAGTCACTGGTAATGTGGAAGAAGTCAAGTCCACTATAGTATATGATACACAAAGAAGACTATACTCTGATATATATCACACAAATACCAAATTACAAAGATAATATATATATATATATATATGTTCTGAGTTTTTAAAAAATTACAGAATTTTGAAGTGGAAGCGCAAGGAGTCATCAGTAACAGCTGCAGATCATTTTGCTCAGAGCTTCCTCTCTTTTATTATTGTTATTATTTTTTTAAAAATTTTTTATTGTACATTATTTTCCTGATATCTCCCATTATAGGCCCCTAGCTTTGCCTCATACCCTAGTGGATTAGTCATTTATCTTTCCGTTTTCCTTTCTTCTTCAAATTTTTTTTTTATTATTATTTTTTATTTTTATAATCCCAATCGCAAGTTTTGGTTGGTAAATCTCCAAATGGAAATCCATTTATTTGTTAATTTTTTTTTTAATATGCAAATTAATATATTTATATAGTAATTTCAATTCTCATCCCGTGACGTGTTATTCCTTCGTTGGTTGTGTTTCATCCATGTCTATTTTCAAAATGGGACTGGCTTCCCCCTAGTCTTAGATCGGATTGGAGGATATTATTGGATCTGTGGAAGTTCACCACGAGTCCTGTTTTGATAATTCGAACCGTTTAATGTGTAAAATTAGTCGAGTATTACATATCTATAAAAAATTACGTTGATCAATATCGATAGTTTTCTTATTGGATCAGATTTTTGTCAATCGTTTATTTTTTCACCATCTATTTTTTTATTTATTTATACAAAATTGATTTGATTACGTAGTTACTGATATTTGATCAACGTGATTTTTTACATGCATATAATACTTGATAAGTTTTGCATATTGAACGATTCAGATTATCAAAACGGGACCCTTGGTGAGTCCTACGGGCCTAACAGCACCATGGGAAGCTAGACCCTTTAAAAAAAAAATGATAAAGACAATTTAAAATTTTAATATATATGTTATATAAACTTTGACATGGTTCTTAAAATAAATGAATTGTACATTTGGTTCATAGTTTCATAGTTACGGATAATTTGACACTAAACTCAACCATATATAATATAATTTCTCATTTATTGAAAACATTCATTTTTTTTTTATTATTATCAAATATATATAAATAAAGTGTAATCTTCTACTCTTGCAAGCATGTTCTTATACAGTTTTAAACAAACATTTAAATTATTTTTAAATTGTGAATAATATTTTGTGATAATGTTGTGAATGATAACAAAAAATTTTAAAAATTGTGGTTTCAAACTGAGTTGAATTATGTTTTATTATATTGGTTTGGTTTGATTTCAAAATTTTTATAAATTCGGTTTGGTTTGGTTTGGTTCTATGGTTTGGTTTGGTCTCTTTAGTTTAAACAAATTGAATCATGGTCAGCTCTACTTGCTATTTATTATTTTTTTAAAGATTAATGTGACATATAATTACTAATTTTTAATTAATTTAATTTTTTTTATATAAATAACCTATTCAAAAATTATTGAAAATTACACGATTCAAAATATTGAGATAACTCAAATTAAACTAAAAGAAAACTAAATCCTACTCAATTCTTTACCACTTTTATATATATATATATGAACAACAAAGCAATAGTCTTTAATTTGATCTCTTGGGTGGCTTAAAAATGAGATTAATTGGGCCAGTTGATTTTGCTGAAGAACAATTAAGCCTCTTTCCCTTTAAGATGGGAAAAGCAAGACAAGAGGCCAATTTACCAAAATTAGATGAACAATTAAAGCGTTGAATTGTCACAAAGTGAGGCCCATAAAGTCTCATATAATTTAATATAAAGTCCAAATAGGCCAGCTGTGATGTCCCACAGAGCAGGAAAAAAAGTGGCCAACTTTATGGCCAGATAATTTGCATCGTCCAATTTGTCAGGACACATCAATCTATCAGTAAATAATTTTTGGAAAATGTTTGAGGGTCATAATTTTTGTGGTCACAATGACTCAAAATTGTCAAAACGACGTCGTTTTGGGTGTAAAACATGCCAAAACGATGTCGTTTTGACAGTTTTGAGCCATTGTGACCACAAAAATTGTGGCCCCGTAGCATTGTTGATAATTTTTGTGGTAACCGTGTTTGAATTTTTTTAAAAATTCAAATATAAATTTGAAAGGTTTATAAGATCTATCTTGAGTTATATTTTAATGATTTAAATAATTTATTTTGTAAGATTTTTAATATGTATTATTCATAGAAAAATTTAAATCGATATGATAATTATAATATTTTTATTTTATTGTGCTTGTTTTTGAAAAAATAGATGATAAGTATGTTTTTTAAAATAAATTATCTAATTTTTTTTTTGGTGAGACAAATACAATAATATGAAAAGATTACAGTTATCGGATTAATTTAATTTTTTATTAATAATAAATACAGAATATCTTATAAAATAAAGGATTTAAATAGCTAAAATGAGATTTACCATTGGTCCCACGGACCTCTGAATTCTTCTCAACTGAATTTTAGAGAAACCCACCGTTCTAAGATTCCAAGTCTAAAGCTTAAGTAAAATGATATTATTTATTTTTAAGGTCTATGATTTAAAAAAAGAGTATATTATAAATTAGTTTTGAAATTTGTTTAAAATACGGATTACCCATGTGATTATGAAAAATACAAATATTTCCTTGTCTGAATTTTTTATTTAGCCAAATTGACAGAAAAAATAAAATTTATAACTACTCTTTTATACAAATAATAAAATTATCTGAATTGTTAATTAAAATATATTTATGATATTATTAAAAACTGTTAATTGACTTGATAATTTATTAAAAAAATGATCAATCATTATGCAATTAAAAATTTAAAGGAGCGATATGTAATTTTAAAATCATAAAGGACAATTCATATTTTAAATAAATTTTAGAAAGTACATTTGTAATTTATTTAACAAAATATATATATATATATATATATATATATGATGTTTTGATGTTATTTTAGTTCAATTTTAAAATCAGAATTATGAATTTGGTTGGCATGGATCGTTGTAATGAAGCATCATATCTTCATCATGACATGATAAGACATGTGAAGTGAAATGGTCATTAACCAAACTATAGATTAATTATATTAATTAGTTATCAAAACATGCGATTTGTTAGATTTTAATTTCAATTTTTAAAATTTTTATTTCATTTTGATTATCAAAATACACATTATTTTACATTTTAGTTTTAGCGTCTACATCTTTCAAAATAATAACGGAAGGAGATATTTTTAAAATTTTATAAAAAAAATATAACAATACTAAAATATTGTGACCAAAATATAACAAAGTGCATATTTTGGTGATCAAAATGTAATCAAACGTACCATCGGGGATGGTGGCCTAGTGGAGAAGGCATCATTCTCTACAGGCATGACCCAGGTTCGACTCTTGAAAGAAGCAAAATGCTAGCCCTTCCAGTGGCTCACTTCGGTGATCTCGCTCTATACTCCGATCGAATCCTGGGCTCGTTTGTGCGTATAGTTGAGCTTCGCTGATGTCTCGGTGGTGGGTCTCTTCCTATAGATTAGGTTAAATCATACTAGAAACCGGCTACCCTGAGATCTGGGCCCACGGATGCTGTAATAACACTTTAGAGCATCTTTTCTCCTGTTCAAAAAAAAAAAAAAAATGTAATAAAACGTATACATTGAGGCCAAATGCAATAAAATGTAAAATTTGAAGATCATGTGTGTATTTGATATTTTTGATTTTGTTGAAATTTTATGTAAACTTATCTTGTTATTGATTTTAAACGGTATTGGCATCAGGTAGTAAAACTTAATAGATCATAAATTTCAGAAATTATTAGTGTAATTAACTCAATTAAATTTTTTAAAATTTAATTTTTTTTAGGTTACAAGTCCCTAAAATTTAAAGGATCTATCTACTTCTATTTTCATAGATGAGTATCACAAGAGTCGATCTGAAATTCACATGCAGTGATATGAATGTGTCCCATGGACATGTGGCCAAAATTATACTCCACACATCTCACCAAAATTATGTGGCCAAAATTAATTTGTACACGAGCCATTGAATGCAGAGTTACTGTTGAATTTCTCAGTTTAGTTCATACACCATACCTAGTGGTTTTTTTTTTGTTAGGATTGTTAGATCCAAAATTTAAAAAGAAACACAAGCTTTCCTAGTGTTACAATATCAAAGAGAGAGAAAGAAATTTGTATTATATTAAATGTTGTGTTGAATAATTATGTAACAATATATATAAGACTCCTTTATATAGGAGGAGAGAAACTTAAATATGATAATCATAAATATAGTAATAAATATAATATGATATATATGATAGACATAATATATAGTTACTTATATCTAGCGCCCCCTCAAACTCAAGTAGAGATATCAACTTGAGTTTAGAAAAAGAAACTAGAATATGAAATAAAGCTACCATATGAAAAATATTAACATATGAAAAATACTCATCATTTCCATATGATTTTTTTCATAGTAAAAGTAATTTTTGAAAATTAAAGATACCTTTTTAATGTAAAATTTTGTCAAATTAATATTTAAAACTTTAAAAACTCATGTATTCTTTTGAGATAATTTTATAAATATGGTTTTGTTTTTAAATAGTTTTTTTAAAAAATAAATAAGAGCTAACTATATATTGACATCCTTGTTAATAATTTACTTCAGGACTGTCACATTGAAGTTTTCTTTGATTAGTTTCAGTCAATAACTAGGATTTGTTTTTCCAGTCAATAAGTCCTATTCTTTAGGATATTGTTAGTGTTATCAGAAATTTTAGTTGTTACCGTAATTTTTGGGATTCATTATCTTTTCAGTTCAGATATTCTTACTATAAATATAATGCACCAGAATGAATGAAGATTATTCCTTTTTGCTGCATCATATCAGATTTTATCATTTCCTACTTTTATTCTTTCGTTTCATTCAATTTCTATTCTTCATTTTCTTTGTTTTTCTTCTCTTCTCAAAAACTAACAATTGGTATCAGAGCTACATTCTTACGGGACCTGTGAGTATCCATGGAAGCAAAAACTGATTTCCCCAATTTTTCTCAAGCTGCTCCACATATTTTTGATGGAGAAAATTACCAACTTTGGGCTGTTAGAATGGAAAGTTATCTGGAGGCGTTCTTGGAAAATCAAAGGAACAAATTCGTGCGGCTTGCCATCTATCATGCTTAGGCCAAAGTGGACAATACTTCTAGGTGTTGGTTGTGCAAGGTGAAGAGAATAAGGTCTATTTGCTCAAAAAGGCTCTTTACGGCCTAAAGCAAGCTCCAAAAGCTTGGTACAGCAGGATTGACGAACATTTGCTAAGCTTAGGCTTCACAAAAAGCTTATCTGAAGCTACTCTTTATGTTAAACAAAAGGGTAGTTATGTTCTTATTGTATCTCTTTATGTTGATGACCTTTTGGTAACATGAGATAATGCACAGATGATTGAGGAGTTTAAACAAGAGATGATGCAGGTCTTTGAGATGACAGATCTTGGTCTTATGACTTACTTTCTTTTCTTGGAGGTCCAGCAAAGCCAAAATGAAGTTTTCATCTGTCAGAAGAAGTATGCAAAGGAAATTTTGAAGAAATTTCAGATGGAGGAGTGCAAAGTAATAAACACACCAATGGGTCAAAAAGAGAAGCTGAGCAAAGAAGATGGTGCTAGTAAAGTTGATGAAGGCTATTACAGAAGTTTGATTGGTTGCTTGATGTATCTTACAGCAACAAGACCTGATATTCTATTTGCTGTAAGTCTCTTATCTCATTTTATGCATTGTGCTAGTGAAGTGCATTTAAGAGCAGCAAAAAGAGTCTTAAGGTTTATTAAGGGCAGTCTTGATTGTAGTGTCAAGTTTGAGAAGAGTCAGAACTTCAAGTTGAGTGGTTTTTCAGATAGTGATTGGGGTGGTTCTGTTGATGACATGAAAAGTACCTCAGGATACTGTTTCAACCTAGGCTCAGGTGTTTTTTCATGGTGTTCAAAGAAACAAGAGATTGTAGCGCAATCCACTGCAGAGACAGAGTTTATTGCAGCAACTGCAGCAGCAAACCAAGCTCTATGGCTAAGGAAAGTTCTATCTGATTTACACATGGTGCAAAATGAAGGTACTGAGATTTTTGTTGATAATTGTCACGACCCAAACCCGCCCCTATGGGTTTAACACCGTAACCGGCCAGTAATCCAAGATTACCGAAGGCCTGCTTAACAGTAAGACAGTATAACAGAGTATATGGGCATGGCGGAAGCCAATACAGTAAATAAACAATGTCCAATGAGCTGTGACAGTCTGTATGCAAAAAGATTTTTCATACATATACACATTCAGAACAGAACAGTTATGCACAATATTTACAATCATTCGGTATAGGGACTTAATCCATGTTAAACAGTACAACACAGTCTATACAGTATTACAAAACGGTACAGAGACAAACGGGGAAATCAAAAACACCCATAAGCCTTAGCTTGACAGGCTCGGAACCTCGCAGTGAGGCACAGTGGTTGGCTTGACAAAAACTGGAGTTTACCCCGACGCTTCTAGCATTGGTCCGGTGCCTGGACACCTACATATATATATGAGCAGTGAGCTAAAGTCCAGTGAATAACATAAATGCGTAAAGAGGTTTAGAATGAATGTCCTTACAGTAATGAAAACAGTTCATTAAATCGGTATATCAGTTGTTCAGTACAGTAAACAGTCATATGTGGTACATCCATTAGCATAACAGTAAATAGTAGGTCTTAAAAACCGAACAGTAAATGATGGCCATCAATCAGTAAACAGTAGTGGTTCTAACGAGGGAACCGACAGAGATCTTTGTAACAGTAACAGTAAACAGTAGGTGCTAAGGATGCCACAATATAGTTCAGAATATAGGACATACATTCACTCAGTAAACAATATCAATTCAGTAAACAATTCAGTTCAGTATTCAGAAGATAAACATTTTGAACATATCTTTATACAATTGTTACTCACAGAGTTCTGGGCTACAGTGAACTAGAGCGTCTCCTCGGAAAGCCAACCCTATACAGTTAACAGATTGAACACACACTAAGTTTCACAATTGGGAAAGATAATAACTTAGTCCCGAAATTTGCCTCGGTGTGGTTCTACAGCTATATCCTCTTTAAGATGCCTTAAATATGCCCTAGGAATGCCTAGGATGGAAAGAGGATGCAAAGATGCACTTTTGAACACTTTACAAAATTTTCAGAAAACAGGGATCTCGCTTGAGCGTGGCTTTTTACGCTCGAGCGGACATGCAGACAAGGGTCTCCGCTCGAGCGTGAGTTCCGTCGCTCGAGCGGACTGTGTGCTACAGTAAAAATACTGGATGCTCAGAATTTACGCTCGATGCTCGCTCGAGGGTAGGTCCCTTCGCTCGAGCGTACGCCTGCGCGCACCAAGATTCTGAGAGCTTGAAATTTACGCTCGAGCCACCATTCCTTCGCTCGAGCGTAGCTCAGAAGAAACGATGGTCGCTCGAGCGCAGAATCCTTCGCTCGAGCGTAGAAGCCAAATTCTGGAATTTCTAGATTTGCCTCCCAAGCTCAAACCAAGCATTCCTAAGTTCAAAACTCGACCTCTTGGGCCCAAATTCTGGAAAACACATCTAAACTCAATATACAACAAGTTTCAAAGCTCAATTTGTGAATTTAAAGCCCAAGGGTGAGTCAATTAAATCCAAATTTCAACCCAACTTCATGAACATGAAGAACATACAAACATGTATGAATTCAAATCATTTCAAAGCTTCAATTCGATGCTCTAGTGAGCCAATTGTTCCAAAAACAAGTTGAAAACATGGACCATTGCAAAATTATGAACATATATGTACCAAATTCTATGTAATCAACCTCAAAACTTGTCAATATGCACATGCATGCAATAATTGAGCTCTAATTCAACATTATTAAACTAATTCAGGTCTTAGGTCACTAAAGATTTATAAATCATGCAAGAGTAACCTCAAATACACAATGAAGGAGGTCAATGGTCTACCTTAAGTCTTGAATTCAAGTGTAGAAGTCCAAAAATGCAAGAATCCCTTCAATTCTCTCAACCTCCAAGCCAAATCTCAAGAACTCAAGCTCTCTCTCTTATCTCTCTCTCTAATTCGGCTATGAACAAGAAATGAGCTGAGCAAAATGTTGCCTAAGTGTATAAAGGCTCAAATATTTTAATAAACAAAAGCCCACTTATAATGGCAATTTGGTAGATAAGGCAACTTATGTGTTTTACATTATTTAATCTAGTTTAATCATACAGAATCAATTTTCCATTAAATACACCATAAAATTATATAAATTCTAATGGTCCTAAATCATTGATCAATTTCCGGTTCGGCCGCCGATAAGGCCTTCAATGTGCAGTTTAAACATAAAACGTGAACAGATAATCAAACAGTCAAACAGATAGAATGCAATTAAACTTACATATACTCAATCAATCAGTTTCAGATTTCAGTCAGTCAATTCGGTATTTCAATTACTTCAATTATCAGTCACAATCAGTCTCAGTTTAGTCATAATCGGTAATTAATCGGTAATCAGTGTGAGGGTCATTACAATAATCAAGCAGCAATTGCAATTTCATGAAATCCAGTATTTCACGGAAAAACAAAACACTTCAACATCAAGCTCTACTTCTTAAGGGAAGTGCAACAAACTGGAAAAGTGAAACTTGCTTACTGCAAGTCTGAAGATCAGCTGGCAGATTTGTTCACAAAGCCACTTCCAGTTGGCAAGTTCGAGTTACTAAGGAAGATGATTGGGATTTGCAGTGCCTAAAGCAAGGAGGAGTGTTAATAATTTGCTTCAGGACTGCCATATTGAAGTTTTCTTTGATTAGTTTCAGTCAATAACTAGAATTTGTTTTTCCAGTCAATAAGTCCTATTCTTTAGGATATTGTTAGTGTTATCAGAAATCTTGGTTGTTACCATAATTTTTGGGATTTATTATCTCTTCAGTTAAGATATTCTTACTATAAATGTAATGCACCAGAATGAATGAAGATTATTCCTCTTTGCTGCATCATATCAGATTTTATCATTTCCTGCTTTTATTCTTTCATTTCATTCAATTTCTATTCTTCATTTTCTCTGTTTTTCTTCTCTTCTCAAAAACTAACAATCTTTAACTATTGATGAATATTATTTTACCTTCTCATCTATGAAGTCGTATGTATTGGTCTCCTCAACTTTAACAATCGTACAAATAAAACATTTTTAGAAAAAGCCTAAAAAGATGAAAGTGATACATTTTTATAATTGAAGCGACCAAAATATACAAATTCATTCGTAAAAAAGGCAAAATATGATACCAGCCAGTCTTCCCTTCATAAGAGAATAGAGATCTACTTATGAAGAATAGAGATCTATCTGCATGCATATCCATATTTGACACATCACGACCATTTTTGACACACTCCAACTCATCACCTCTTTCACTCTCTGACATGTCTACATATAGAATTTTCCCTATATAAGAGGGCATCTACATAGCTTCTACATTCAGCCCCCTCCTTACCAAACCTAACCCAAGAAAAAATGGACACCCACACAACCCCTCATGATGTCGAACATGCAACTCCCTACACTCTCCTGCCGGACCACCACGACTCGTCTGTGTCTCCGCCACATCACTGCCGACCCATTAAGGGTTTCATTGGAATCTTCCTCGCCGTGCTGTTTCTGTTATCTTTGATTGTTTTGATTCTGAACCAAGAACCACCAAGCTCAGCAAGCAAAATCAATGACATTGACAACCAAGACCAAGAAAAGTCGCCGGAGATCACAATGCCGCAACCGAGAGGGGTGTCGGAGGGGGTGTCCAAGAAGAGTTTCCGGGAATTCTCCGGCAGCCGTCCGGAGTATCCTTGGACCAATGCTATGTTGGCTTGGCAAAGAACAGCTTACCATTTTCAACCTCAACGAAACTGGATGAACGGTAGGTGCAAGAAAGAAATAAAAATAAAATAAAATTTGTTACTTTTTTTTTTTGAGCAATCTTATTCAAACAAAAAAAATTAGACTCACTTTTCAAACCCAATAATCAACTAATTAATCACTCTCTTGTGCTATTTCTCTTTCTTTGGTGTATTATCTAATTAGTAACCAATTATTTTATTTACATATTATTAAATCTAAAAAATTAAGTCTAAAAAATTACTTGTATATCATTTTTTTTAAAAAAATTTTATAAAGAAAATTACGACGGTAACTGATATATCAATTTGTTCATTATAACTAATTCTAATTGCATAAATTTGAATTTTTGTGTTAATTTAGTCAAATCATTACAATTATAAAGATTTTAGGGATCAAATTTTTTTTTGTTCTCAAAAGTGAAAATGTTGTAAAAAAAAAAAAAAACTTTTAGTGACAAAAAAAAAATGAAAATTTCGCTAATAAAAAAAATTAGTGCAAAAAAAGTTTGACTTTTTGAAACAAAAGTTTTGGGTAATATATCACTAAATATCTAATTTTATTGTTAAAAATGCAATAACTACATTTAAAAAGTGATTTTATCTTTAAATTTTTATTTTTAAAACTTTAATTTGTTATAGTGAATTGATAACACTCCATTAGAAATTAGACTGAAATTGACAAGCATGATAGTTTAAAAATGATCAAAAGTTGTTGTCCAATTTAAAATGTTGAATTTCTTTTTGAATGAATTATTTTTCTCTTGATTTGTATCCAAATTTCTTGATAGATATTATTACGGTGGTGCTACACGCACAAATTGGTATACCAATTAGTGTACAAATATATGCTATGGTATTGCCACTTCAAAACAATAACCTCACCTATTATACAAATTACAAAGATTCAAAACCTCCAAAATTAAGTCACATCATCTATTAATACACTAATTGATATATCAATTAATGCATATAACATTATTTATATTATTAACACGATTAAATTGTCATAATATGAAAAATTAAGAGGTGAAATTAATATACTAGAATTACGAAGAGACCAAATTTAATGCATAAAAAACTTACAAAAATCACCATATTTTTTTATGCTTCTTTATATTTTATACTAAGCTCTCATTTCATTTGTGTTTCATGACATGTAATGAGTATTTATTTATTTTTATACTAATCCAAATCTATTTGTTATCTTTCATGGCTGCTTTTTTGGGGGATTTCAATAATTTCTACTGCAGATCCTGATGGTACGTCTTTCCATTTGCTCTTTGATTACTTTGTGTTTCTTTAATTAATGGGTAATCACTTATTAGCCAATCAATCTTTTGTCTAAAAATTCCATAACGAAGTCATCAACTACAAATACAATTAGGTACAAAGTTTTATACTCCCTCCGCCCCAAAATATTAGCCCCTTATTTCATTTTTCATTGTCCCAAAATATTAGTTCCTCTTCAAAAATCAAGTACAAAAATAATATAAATTTCCTATTTTGCACTTTTTTTAAATTAATAAACAATATAAAAAGTACAATTATGACATTGATATTCCCAAAAAATGAACTATCAAAAGGATAATTTTGAAAAACCAACTTTTTTCAAATGCAATAATTGTACTACCAAAAAAAGTTGGATTTTCCAAAAGGGACCATTATTTTGAGACGGAGGGAGTATAATTTTTATACAAACAATTCTATAGACAACAATTATAAATATGAGACCAAATATGATTGGTTATGAAAGAACAACAATTATCAACCGAAAACAACAATTATAAATGTAAAATTTTTAATTCTTGGCTTTTCTTTGTTCGGTATCATAGATTTATTACATTTTGATCCTTTTTTTTTTTGGTGGGTAAAATTTTGAAAATATTACTCACTCCGTTATGTATGTTGAATGACATTAACATTTAGAAAAAAAAGTCAAAATAATTTTATTTTATTTTTTCTACTGACTTACATTACATAGTTGTAACAATTAATATAGATCTGTCAAGTGACCGTTGAGTGTACTCAACAACATTTTTTGTTGGTCACAATCTGTGTAGGTTTGTATAGATTGATAACTAGCATGCATGTGATTGCGTTTAAATCTCCATCTCTCAACCAGTCACCGCAGGTGCACAACAGTCTGTTTGACCGTCCGCTACCCACCCTTCACCTACCAAAAACCACCAAATTTTAATGGTGCATTCACGTGACTATTCTCTTCAACTCAACCGCCCTTTTATAGTAAGTACAGAAGTCAAACACAAATATTTTAGGAGGAATCCAGTCCAAAATCTCAGCCAATTGCTTCATTATGGGTCTTATTTTCATAATTTAAATTATTTATTTTATCAAGTATTTTTTATTTTTATTTAAAAAAAATTAAATTAATTTGATAATTATAATTTGTTCAATTTATTATTTTTGTTATTAAAAAAATGTATGGTTTATTTTTTAAAAACACAATTATCGTCTATTATTTTAACGAAAAACAAGGTAAATTGAATAAATTATAATTATCGGATTGACCTAATTTTTTGTGTGAATGAAATACACAAAGTTTCTGATAAAATAAACTGTTTGGATCATCAAAACAAAGCCCATGATGGGCCCCATTGGCCGAAACAACCCCCTTCCAGTCCAGATTTTGGACGGGAGGGAATCCTCCTCCAATATTTTATGAGTGGAGTCCACATGATATGAAATTCACATGTGAAATTCGAGTGATTATTGGATATTTTGGGAGCACGACTTGATGCTCTTTAGTATTATAATTGGTAGATAATGTGGGGTATTATGATTTGGTGTTGAGTGATTGAGGAATACGAGGGGCATAGTAAATGATGATTGATGAAGGAACATGTACACGTGATGTTCCGGGAGTACCAAATAATTTTCTATGAAATCCACCTTTTTCAAGGTTATGTGTCACACTAAATTATGTGTTTTTAGTATTGCTAATAGGGGTGGACATCGGCCCATTGACCCGCCTAGCCTGCTCAGTCCAACTCTATTTTTCTAGAGTTTAAGAAGGTTGTTTTAGCCCATAGGGCTGGGCTAGGCCAATATTTTCAACCCAAAATATTAAAGGGCTGGGTTTGGAATTTATACTTTTAACCCAACCTGACTTGGCTCGGCCCACTATTAAATTAATTAATTAATTAATTATTTATTTATAATACATTAATATATATATTTTTTGTTAGGATCTAAATTTTATATTTATTAATTTTATTAAAACTCACATTTATAGTGATATGTGATTGAATTTATTTAAGAAATCCTTCAATTTATACACTATTTTTTTTAATTTATAATTATGTCAATATATTTATTTAAAAATTTTAATATGTGATTAAATTTAATTATGAAATATTTTAATTTTTTTTTAATATATAGCTCCATGAGTAAATTTTGAATTTATGATTATTTTTTAGACCAAATTTAAACAGATTTAGAAATCTAATATTAGTATCGATGTGACCTGAACCCGCCGGACATTTGTGCACCCTTAATTGCCATTGCTTTTATGCTCCAATTTAAGCAGGCATTATTAGTTAACGCCCAAATCCTCTAGAATGAAGATCCAACGGTTGATGGTGAAGTAGGGCAAAATGACGTCATTTTTGTTCAAGAAAAAAAACCCGACGGAGAGTGCATACTATACTATAGATTTTTTCTTCTTCCATAATGCAATTCCAATATTACTTTTTATTTTTACTAGCTAAATGATGAAAATGTATTATGTGCAATATTACTTTTTGTTTCACATATTTATCCATACAAATTAATTTAAAAAAATTTTAAATTTTTTTTGAAAAGTAACTAATTTGAAAGAATCTTATTAAAATAGCTATTTCAATAGTTAGCTCGTTTGAGAGAATGAAATATAAAGAAATTAATTATAATAACTAACATATATCTTTTTAAAGACACTGTTAAAAATACTCTTCCATGCATATATGCCCCCAAAATTAATAATGTAGGCCTATTGTCAAGCAGGCTTTCCCAGCTCAAATTTTGACAAAACTAGCCACTTGGTTAAGGTACTCTCCAACTAATCACTTGTCCATTAACAGTAACTTGCTCCTCTCAAAATAAATTTTTTTTTGGATACATCAAATGTATATCTTGTGAATGAGAAATTTCAGTTATGGCAATGTTTGAATTCTTAATTTTTTAATATGTAAAATTCTGACCCATTAAATTAGTTGTAATTGATTAAAAGTCAAATATATACTTATATACATCTATATATGTGTGTGATGTGTTATTTTCTAGCTTAGCGTGAGAGAGCTTGACATGAACTACAGTTGTGCTATACCCACAAAAAAGAATTTCATAAAATGCAATCCAAATGTAATAATATGTTTGCTTTTTTTTTTTGTTTGATCAACTTTTTTTTTTCCAAATGAATTAGAGCGACACAAGACTGCATCTCAGTGGATCGTGGCAGTAAGGCTACTCTATCACTTACAATACCACTCGGCCACTCTGCCATTTTATTATACTTTTTTTGCATTATGTGTCCAATATTTTCTATGGCGCCGTAATCTTTTTCCATGTACTAAGGACAATTTGCATGTTTGTAGGTCCATTATACCACATGGGATGGTACCACCTATTCTACCAATACAACCCGGATTCAGCGGTTTGGGGTAACATGACATGGGGCCATACGGTATCAAGGGATCTGATCCATTGGTTTTACCTTCCCATAGCCATGAAGCCCGATAGCTGGTTTGATTGGTACGGTGTTTGGACCGGGTCCGCCACACTCTTACCCGATGGCCAAATCATGATGCTTTACACTGGGTACACCGATAATTATGTGCAGGTGCAAAACCTTGCATACCCCGCCAACTTATCTGATCCCCTCCTCTTAGATTGGGTCAAGTATGCGGGTAACCCGGTCATGGTCCCCCCAACCGGCATTGCTCCTGAAGATTTTAGGGACCCCACCACGGCGTGGCACGCTCGGGATGACAAATGGCGGGTTACTATTGGTTCAAAGATTAATACAACCGGTTTTAACCTCGTTTACCAAACCACTAACTTCACTACCTACGAGCTTTTAGACGGGGTTATGCATGCGGTTCCGGGTACGGGTATGTGGGAGTGTGTGGACTTCTACCCGGTTTCAACAACTGAAATGAATGGGTTGGACACGTCATTTAATGGGCCGGGTATTAAGCATGTGCTGAAGGCAAGCTTGGATGATGAGAAAAAGGATTTCTATGCACTTGGGACATATGATCCAAGTAATGACACATGGACACCAGATAACCCCGAATTGGATGTGGGTATTGGGTTACGGGTTGATTATGGAAAGTATTATGCATCAAAGACATTTTATGACCAACACAAGCAAAGGAGGGTGTTGTACGGTTGGATTGGAGAAACTGATAGTGAAATTGATGACATCAGAAAGGGTTGGGCATGTGTTCAGGTATCACTTATGACTTATTATTCTTAAAAAAAAAATCTCATTTAATTTCATAAGCAAATTTCTTACAAATTTGTACCAAACAAAAGTAAATACTATTTAAGAGTTTTTTGACACTCATGCTAAAGCTCATGAATAGAGCATATATATATAAGATTGATTAATTTGATGTTGTGTTCAACAGAGCATTCCAAGGACTGTAGTGTTTGACCAAAAGACTGGAAGCAATATACTCCAATGGCCTGTAGAGGAAGTGGAGACGTTGAGATTGAACAGTACTGAGTTCCATGGGGTCGAGCTTGAACCCGGTTCAATCGTGCCACTCAACATAAGCTCGGCTACACAGGTCCGTGTTACATATATTTTTTGAGAATCGCTATATAGTACATATCACTAGTTTAGTAAAATAGCAAATGGGTTCTACACAAATTTTCTAAAGATAATGGGCCGCGTAACATAAATTTTTCCTAAGTGGCACCAAAAGTCTATCTACTTTATGAAAGTAGTTGGTCCTATATCAAAAATATTAGAAATCTCAAAAAAATTTATTAAAAGTTCTACTAAATATCTCACATGGGTGTGGACTCACATTGTGTGGGTTCCACACTCATGTTGAATATTTAATAAAAATTTTGATAAAATTTTTAAAATCTCTAATATTACTTGGTCCTATATATACACGGAACTTTTATTGTATCAATACACATAAGTAAAATAAAGATGTGCTAAATAACAACTTTCATATTTTTTAGGGGTAAACTATTAATTAATTCCTCCAACTTTTGTATAGTTTTCAATGTAACTCTCAATTTTTTAATTCTTCTATCTAAGGCTTTCAACTTTTTTCTAAATTTAATGTGACCCTTAAAATTTTAATTTTCTTTTTAACCCCCCTCAAAATTTAATAATTAAGTCAATATGGTCTTGTCCATTAAAGACAAACTACAGTGTTCTTCCTAATTTATTTAGTTTTAAGATTTAAACTAAGAAATGGCAACTTAAATGTGAGGAGAAAAAAATGTAGTGAAAACTACTCAGTTCAAGTGAAATTATTTACCTTTTTTTAGAACAAAACAATAATTTATCCTAATTGAGTAAATAAATTTTCATGAAACTGTTTGCAATTTTTTTTCTCCATATTTGGTTCTCACTTATTAATAATTCTCTTAATGGAAATCCTAAAATTAGGAAGCATGTAACATAAAACGATTTTGTTTCCATACTTTAAAATTGGTTGGATCACATTGACTTATATATGAAAGTTGGAGTTAAAAAAAGAAAAAGAAAGTCAGAGGACTTATATATGAAATAATTAAGAGTTTGAGATTTATACTAGAAAGTTCGAAAGTCACATTGATAACTAAAATAGAGTTGGATGTCTTAAATAGAAAAATTAAAATTTTGAGTGTCACATTGAAAACTAGTTAAAATTAGGAAGGCTAATTGATAGTTTATCCTTTTATTTATTTATTTAATATATAAACTTGTCCAATTGTTGCGGTACTCGAATCAAATGTTAATAATAGGAGTTATGTTTCTTTGTCATGATTTTTCCGCGATAATTTCACTACACTATTTATTATAACAAGATATGTTAGCAAAGTAAATAATTCAACAGTTTGAGTTAAAACTGAAGTAAAATGACATTAAAACCAAACATTGTTGTTTCAACTTTAAACGTAAGTCGTAACAAAACTATTACAAAGAGATTTATTACAGAAAATAATCCTAATAATAGTCGGCTTACATAGCTTTTGTTTGGCAATGGTGACAGTTAGACATAACTGCCACATTTGAACTAGATGAAGGAGCATTGGAGGCAACAATTGAAGCAGATGTTGGGTACAATTGCAGTACTACTGGTGCTGTTGTGAGAGGCACTCTGGGACCATTTGGGCTTCTGGTTATTGCAGATGATTCACTCTCAGAGTTCACACCAGTCTATTTCTACATTTCTAAGGGCATTGATGGCACTTACAGTACATTTATCTGTTCTGATGAAATGAGGTTTGCTTCTTTTGATTGCCTAAAATGCTCTTCTTTTTTTTTTTTTGAGAATATTCGCATGATGGCAGAAATTGGTTAGCTAATGTTTTTGTAACAATTTTTTTTTCTTTTTTAAGATGAAACATTTCATTAACATTCCTAATTCATAAAATTTCTCATGCTTAGACCGTTACAATTATTATTATTGAAAAATTATATGACTTAGAATATTATTAAATGATTAGGATTAAGCTAACAAGAGAAATATTTAATTAATCAGAGTTAATGTTATTTTTGTGCAGGTCATCCAAGGCTTATCATGATCTTGATGAAAAGGTTTATGGGGGCATGGTCCCTGTGCTGGAGGGAGAAAAATTAACTATGAGAATATTGGTATGTGAGAATAATATATCATTGTTTCCCTTTGCTTCAAAATTATTTTTATTTATTTGTATCCCATTAATTTATTATCTGTTAATTTGGGTAAAATGGAGTACTCCCAAGAGAATATCTCAGGCTAAAATCTAGTGGTAAGTTTAAGTTTTATTCAAGAGGTTTTAAATTCAATTATAGATATCATATTTTACCTGATATGTAAAGAAAATGGATAGTCGTATTATATATCCCGAGTTTGCGCTTTAGGTCCAAAGGATTCTTTGCCTAGTATGGTTCTCGATTAAAAAAGAAATAAAAATCAAAACTTGTATGTCTTTATATCGTATGGATTGGCTATAGGTATGGGTATTGAGTCTATGGTTTATATACCTTTGGGCCCTATTTGTTTACTGGATATAAATGTCGGATATGAGTGTGGAATCGAATATAATATGAGATGAGATGGGTTTCGCATATTTTTTTGTCTCCTTATATCCCGTGTTTGGTTGTTCCGGATGTAGGGAGTTCGGATAGTATATGATACAAAAAACGATATGCAATACCACCCCCATAGTATTGTATATCTCTCCACCGTCGGATATAGCTTATCTTTCATTTAAAGGTAAAAAATAATTACTTTATATCCTATCTTAATTAAACATATTATAAGTGACTCTACAGTATATATAATCCATCTCATATATCTTATAATATATTATATCTCATTATTATCCTTAAGTATTGCATATCCTTCTTAAACTTTTATATCCAATCCGGACAATCAAACAAGCCCAGACTTAACCAAAAAAACTAACAAGTTAGTTAAAAATAAGCCAACAAAAAAAAAAAATGTTAAAAAAAGTTAGTTCATTTTGTATATTTTTAATGTTTTGACTTTTTAAATAATGTTTTAGAGTCGTTAAAGTAGTTTTTTTTGGGTTAAATTTTATAAATTGGGTATGCCCAGATGACTTTTTTTTAGTAAAATGAAAATTTTAACTAATAAACTGAGTTTTAAAAATTTGTCATAGGAAAATTCTAGATTAATTTAGCTGATGTCCAAGAAAATGGATACGAAGAATATTCATATTTCTATAAATTTTGGCTAAAATATAAATACTTTTTGAGATTTGCTTAAAATACGAATTGTCTTATGTGTTCTAGAAATTACATCACGTCTCTTAAAGTTTATAATTTCATAACAAATGACCCATTTTATTAATAAAATATCAACTCGATTAACAATTTTAATGATATTAGAAATTTATTTCAAGTAATAATTCAAAAAAAAATTATCATTGAATAGAAAAGCAGTAAGTTTTTTATTTTTCAGTTAATTCTGTTAAATAAATTTTTTTGATAATGAGATATTTGTAATTTCCAAATCACATGAGGAAATCCGTATTTTTAAACAAATTTCAAGAAAAATATGTATCATTTGTTCTTAATTTTTTAGGACAAAATGGTGTTTACAGGGTACCAAGTAGCATATGCATATTTACATGTTAAAGTTGAACTACTAAATATGTTTTCCAGCTAAATGTCCAAATATATATGTCGAAAAGATATTCAATATCATTAATCAAGTGTCAAGTATCTGACACAATTATTTCATAAATTTGAACTTGTAGAACTTATTTTCTAATGAATTTTCTTCCAAACAAATGCATTCCATTTTTTGGTTCAATTCATGAAACTATGGTTGAAAAAACACAATTCAGGTTGATCATTCGGTTGTTGAGAGTTTTGCACAAGGAGGGAGAACAGTCATCTCATCGCGGGTTTATCCAACGACTGCAATCTATGGAGCAGCGCGATTATTCTTGTTTAACAATGCCACTGGAGTTAATGTGACAGCATCACTCAAGATATGGCGTTTGGATTCAGCTTATATTCACGATTTCCCTTTTGATCAGATGTAGTGTACTTTTAGTCAATCCATCTGATTATGTTAAGTTTTCCACTTCCTTGTTTGGTTGCCCGGAAAATTTGCACCGACCAAACGTTATAATGTATTATCTCATATTTTTTTTGGAGGACTGCTGGTCCATTATAATGTATTATCTCATATATTTTTTGGAGAACTACTAGTCCATTTTTTTGGCATGTGCCAACTGCAATATCTATTGTACTGAACAATAAATTTTGATACATTGAGAATTTCAATTTCAGTTAATTCAATTCATTTGTTGTCTTGATGCTTCTGTAATTCATTACATTAACCTTGGTCATATAATGTGGATTATTAACATGGATTTGTTCATATTCATTAAAATGATCATCTAAATTTTAGATGGTAAGTAGGATCACAGTGTGCAGCAAGTGCCAAATGTGTTGACAGAAAGAAACAGAAAATTGAAATTGTTACAAAATTAAAATTTCAGGATTTAAATTGAAAAAAAAAAAATTTGTTTGTAATTTTTCTGAATTATTTTTTCTCTATCATCTTTTTCTCAAGGTGGAGTGATTAAAATTCCCCCAACTAAATATTCTTCTGTCCAAAAATAAATGAACAAAGAAATAAGGGGCACTAGTCTTCATGGAATGGAGTCCAATCGTAGAGGAGGCCCACTAGAAAGAAGAAGATATGTGGCCTCTAAAATGATGATTTGGTACCCATAAAATTAAAGGACCAGCCCATTAAGATGGATTCTCTTTTTGGAGCTAAGGCCTCCCAATTCAAGACAGACTTGTAGCACAATTTTGATGATCAACCTGTTATCAACTCAACAACTTTTCATTAAAGGTAATAATAGTAATTAATACATGCTCTCATTTTTCTTCTTGTTATAAAGGTAACAATTCATGAATTAATCAATATAATCACCCTAAATAATTTATATATTTTTGTCAAATTTCTAGAGAGTTGGGGAGGCCCATTAAAGTGACGTGGCATGGGCTTTCAGTTCCATGTTATGTAACATAATCTTGATTAGGATGCACAATTAAACCGAGATATCAAACCGAACTAAACCTTTTTTTATGGATTGGATTGGTTCAGCTGTAGGACTATTTCGATTTGGTTTTTGGTTTACAAATTCCAAAAGTAGCAACCTTGGTTCGATTTTCAGTTTGGACCATAGGTAACCAGAATAAACACAAAAACCAACCCCCTATACTATATATATGTAGTATTTTGTGTGTTGTATAAATATTTTTCATGTCACTACAAGAAATGTCACTTTTAGCTACCAAATTATTGGTCGGCAAAAGGCATAATTTTAGTCGCTAAAACCATTTAGCGACCAAAATTTTTCGTCGCTAAGGTCGTCGCGGAAACCCTGTCGGCGATAGTATTGGCGACTAAAATTTTTTTGGTCGCCGAAAGTGTACACATTTGGCTACTAATGTTAGTTTAGTCGGCAAAAGGTATGCTTCCGCCACTAAAGTATTAGTCGCCGAATGAGGCTTTTTGGCTACTAACTTGTTGTGGTCGGGGAAGGTATCAGTTTTAGCTACTAAAAAATTGGTAGCCGAAAGTACACATTTGACTACTAATCTTAATTTAGTCGGCAAAAGGTCTGTTTTGGCCACTAAAGTATTAGTAGCTAATAATTTATTTCTCTCATTCTCAAATTTTTTAGCTACTAAAAAATTGGTAGCCGAAAGTACACATTTGGCTACTAATCTTAATTTAGTCGGCAAAAGGTCTGTTTTGGCCACTAAAGTATTAGTAGCCAATAGTTTATTTCTCTCATTCTCAAATTTTTTTGCTACTAAATATTTCGTGGCAAAAACATTTTGGATTATGTTTTTGCTACTAAATTATTAGTAGCCAAAACTCTTGATTACCTATTTGGCTACCAAACATTTGGTGGCCAAATAATTTTCTATTTTTTTTAAAAAAAAAAAAATTGTAAACAACCTGTATTCATTTATATTACAACCTGTACCCTGTATAAACAATATAATCCATCAACACTAAAATATATTATCAACCATTAAATCATTTAACAACGTGCACACATTTCAATTCCAAGCATCCAAAAACGTCCAATTCTATATATAATACAAATTCCATACACTCCAAGTCTAATCCAACGTCAATAATAATTTTTTGAAATGATTTTTTTGGGTTGTTGTTGACATTGTGTTCAGATCATGTTTGAAAGTAGGGGGATTTCAACAGTGACACTAGGACTGTATTCAACATTACAAATCTACTATAGGAAAAATAAATTTCAGCTTCAATCATATCAAAGTACAGATATATGTTTTAGTTCCATAACAACTCTGGCATATCCAGTGCAGGTTGTGCAATGGCAAGCTCAAAAATGGATCTGGCCCTCTCAGTTTCACTAAGCGATCTCTCTAACTCAGCATACTTGCTCCACGCATAGCAGTTCTCTGGGGCCCACTCCAAATATTTCTCATAAAGCTTTCGGCAACAATCTATGTTACCAAGTTGCAGCTCTATCTCAATGTACTTCTTGAATATCTGTTTGTTAAAATGAGGGGTCAACAACATAATGTTACAAAATTCATCAAAACTTGCATAAGCTCATGAAATTCATCAGCACTGGTGTAGGCCAAAATGTCATACAAAATCATTAATTTATATTTCAACAATGATTGTTATGTTCAGGACAAAGACATGTATACTTCTAGTAGCAGGACATTGCATTTGAGTTCATGAAAAATAATACATTTAAATAATATTAACTGGAATTAATACCGAATGTACATGAGATACTTCACTTCCTCAAGTGGATTCAGCCAGGAAAAAAAAATGTAAAACATTCTTTTTGCTTATAGACTCCAATACCTTGTTGTGTAGATCCCCGCTGCAAGAGCTGTCACTCCACCGACAGCCACAACCAGCTTATTTTGATCAGTTAATATGGCATGCAAACCACCTGCAAAACACAAATAAATCCCCATCAAGCAAAGCTCTTTTAAACACAAATTTACATCAATAACCAAATGAAGCAGTCACAACAGAGTAGAATTTTTGGGCATTTCAATAGAGAATTTATTTATTTTGATCAAATTATCAACCAAAAGAATCTTCCCAAGTCTGCTTCATGTAACTAAACCGAATATGTCAACAACTACATCAATTTCAAATAATTCTTTTGGTGCTTCATTCATAGCACTCAACAAAGTTAAATTAGATCCAATAATTTAACCATACCTGCAAAGGACAGCATGTGGTATGGTTAGGCGACACCTTTCACCATCAAGTAGGTCACAGGGACTTTTTATATCATGTGCCCATATTCTTAACTTCACTGTACAAGGTAACTCAGCAGCTGCTGTAGCAGCCAATGACGCAGCAAGTTCAGATTGACCAAGGTATCCACATAGACCTGCAAAGAACCAAATTATCAGACTAATCTCAAGCTCTTCTTTTTCCAGCAATTTGAGACCACAACAAATGTATTTCTCGAGTTTCTACATAGGTTGACTGTATAAGGTAAACAGAAGGAAGTTTTGCTCCAAATGCAACGTCATACGTTAATATGCCATACCATTAAAAAGATGGCTAACTCTAGTTATTTTTATTGAGATTAAATATAACAAGACAATTGTTTTATTTTCTTCTCAAGCCAGAAATGGAAAATATTTTTCCAAAGCTATTCTCATTTGTGAACTAAACCTAACAATTGGTGCCTTGTTTAGGATCAGGAACAATGGATTCATTGACAGAAAGCAAACCATCATCAGTTTCAGATATACATGAAACATTATTCCAAAAACGAAAATGACAACTTCAGGATTACATACCTTCTGGTCATCAGAAAGAGAATCAACTGAAAAATATTGTCCACCTGCAATTAAGCCACTCAATTCATAGATGTTGTTAAAAACAACACCAATATTCCTCACATCATCAGGATAGTAAACATAAAGTTTCCCGCTCAGAACACAAGTCTTTGCATGCTCTACAAGGGCATCCCACATCTTGTTTGACATGCCACTTCCTAGTATCTACATAACAGAAGCAAAATAAATGAATTCTTATTAGAAAAATGAATGTAATAAATTATAATTTGACAACCAAATGCTAGATTTTTACATTCCGCAGTCTCTGGGAGTCTCTCACTACAAGCCGCAAGAAGTCTTCAACTGTATATATTCCAGCTTTATTAAGCCTCTTATGAAACGATCCATCTTTGCCAATCTTCTCTAACCTCCAAACTTCATCGTTTAATGCAGGTGGATAGTGATTCTTATACACTGTACCCCCAAAAAAATTACAATCTTACCAATAAACATTCAACAGATACAGAAATTAAAGTAAAACACGTGCTAACACACACAAAATATGGTTTAAGGTTGACAAAGCTTGAACTCACATTCTCCTCTGTGATCCTTGACAATGAAGGCATCTGTTTTTGCCTCACGAATACGAATGCCTTCACAACAGCCTGAGGCAACCTTTAGACCTAATCTGAACTTTCTGCTCCTTATCCAGCTAGAGTTGTCAGTAAATGTAAACTCCCCCAGGGTTCCTACACCTTCCTTCAATATCACTTGCAAATCTCCAGTCAGAAGAGGCCTCTTTCCATCACGTTCTTTCACTATATGTGATTCAAATTCTTCTTGACTCCAGCCTTCTTCATCCTCATTAAAATCACCTTCAAGCACAACAACATCAAGTTTCACTGAAGACTCTGGACCTGATGTGACCACACGACCAGTGTTCGTATCAAGCAAAACAATGTGGATTGCTGCACCTCGCTCCCCTTCTACTTTTCCTCCTGTAAAGAGTGGGAGCGACAACCTGGACCTGAAGTGAAGCTGCAAATTTCTCCCATCTGGACCTTCTAATCGTTTTGGAGAAACCCTGCATTTTTCCCCTCAAAGTTTAATCCAAAATAGAATAAAAAATAAAAACACGCGCAACACATCAGAAGCATCTTGATCTAATGATATATAATTCTAATAGATTGAAACTTGTATGCATACTAATAAGAAGTCCAGGACTCTACAGGAATTTACCTGAACAAATGAAGAACACTTGATATATTGACAAAGTAACCAACTAGCTTAATCAACCCTGGCCTCATTATTTGGGGCCCAAATTTGGTCCCTAGAGTTAACCCTGCTTGCCCCAACCGCACAGTACAGGAAACTTGACTGAAATTAAGTCCCAAGTGGACAGATTTTGTGGTCTTATTTAGCAAAGATGAACAGGTTTACTAATTGAACATAGAAAACAACAGGAATCAAAATAAATTTCAATACAGAAAACATATCATTAGAAAACAGAAGGCAAATAAAAAATAATAATAATACTGTTTTACTAAATGTAAGGAAATATCATACCTCGCATTAAGTTTAGCGGGGCCTAACTTAGCCAAAGCACGCTCCACCTCTTCACTAACCTGTTCAGCATTCAAGAAATCAAATACATTTTGAATACTGAAGCATCATTAAACCAAACATATAAATCTACAAATGGGTTTTAAAGCACAACCAATCAGACATTTGTGGATGGGATATTCTGCCTGCATGACTGAATTTAGAAGAAAACAGCAAGACACATTTTTGCCCCAATAATGAAAGCATATTCATGCATACACCTCATATTTGGTTAACTGTCTACTCCATGAAGAGTAAACTTGACTGCAGTCATAGCTTCTCAACATGCCATGTGTCCCACTCAAGTGGGGTCAGGTAAATGAATCATTTTTCACCATTCTACTCTGTCAAGGGCTATATGCTCAATTAAATAAATTCTTTTTTTTTTTTATTACTGCATCCTATGTTAGTTTAGAATCCCCTATTTCACATTTCCCATGCTTATGCACATAAATATGGTATATCATCAATCCAAAGGTGCAATTTAGCAGCTATTTAGTAAGCAGAGATGAGTCAGCCACTTTCGAAATATCTTTGAAGCAATAATGCAAAGTTGCACTGTATAACCAACCAACCATTTATGACCGTCCATGATATGCATGCAAACAAAAAATTTGAGGACGCATCCAAATAGGCTTTTTTAAGTCTCCATTCATGAATGTTACATAACCATATATCCTAAGGTGAAAAGACACTATAATGCGTTCAAAATTGAAGATATCTTGGGGTCATCTTCACATGTCAAAGAAACTGGACCAAAGCCCATATATGGATGGGAATGGACATGTAGAAACTAGTCTAACTGTCAGCTAAATGGGCCTATCTTGATGTAAAATGTTAAACATAGGTAAGAAAAAACCAAAAATAATAAGTCCACAATTCAAACTGGGTTGCCCTACACACACGGGTTTAAAAGCTGAAACAAATTTAGTGGTCTAGCTGACAATCCAACCAGTCCAACTAACGGATTTTAACTGCAATGTAAGGTTCAAATCTTTGAAGCCAAAAGCCAAAATTCAAATTTTTATCATTATTTCACCTTTACTATCACTTATTGAACAGCTGAACATAATTTAAAATTTCAAAGATGAGCAAGTGAAGCCATTTAACCATATCCGAGCATCATACCAACAGATCAAGATAAATTATTAGCACTCAACAAAGTTAAATTAGATCCAATAATTTAACCATAATTTAACCATAAATGCACAAACCAAAGATTAAAGTTGACTACAATAAGCATACCATTGTATCCTGCATTTTCTCAAACAATATTGATTTCACTGGTTCTTTTCCAATCCAACGACAAAGCTCAAGTGTCAATCCTTTAGATGAAGAACAAACATTTTGGGGGGTACTATCTTTGCCCCAAATTCACTAATTAGAAACAAAACAAAATATAGAATTCCCCAAAATCTGCAAAACACAGAAAAATCAACATCACATTATGCTATCTTTCTTTTTTTTCAAATGGTAAAATATGCCAAGTGCTAACCTTAAAGCTTGAAACATGACATCAATTGCCGGAATAACTGCTTTAGTAACTTTGTTTTTAATAGCTTTCTCCATTACACAATTTTTGTATGATGCCATTCATACCTTAGATATACAAGAAATACTTGAGATTGAAAGGTAAATGTAAAAGAATCTAATTGCTACTATATACATACATATATATATATATCATAGCATCAAGTAAAGCAATTTCGTTAGTGACATTTTAAAACAAAGGTCCTTGTGTTTTAAATCACAATTACTTCTTCAGGTTACACACTCCTCAAAAATTGAATTGTATTCCTAAATAATAATAATAATCCCAATAGAGAAGAGGGTAAGATGTACCTAGCCTTAACCCCATTCATGGAAATGTTGTTTCTGTAACAGGTAGGTATATGGATACATAGAGATTAAGATACAGAGAAAGAGGGTTCTTACTTCTGACCAGCGAGAGAGAAATGAGAGATGGTGATGATAACGATGTGACCCACTTGATGGTGAAAGGTGTCGCCTAATTTGGGTTCTCTCTGTTTGTGGAATCTGGCAAATTTACCATCAATCTGCACCAAATATGTGTCCATTAGATCATTAATTTAAGAGACTTTCCATAATAAAGAACAGAAAAAACTAAAAGACCATCGAAAGAGAAAGAAATGGGGGTTTGGTCGTCGTCTTTGGCGGAGGAGGGTCGTCGCCACTCTCTCTTCTCGACCTCGTCGTCGGTGAGAGACCACGGAGGGCTTAGCGATGATGATGATGATGATGAGAGAGACCCGAAGATCTTCTACGCCTAGAACTCCTGCTCTTCCTCTTCCTCCTCGACCGTGAATCATCCGAATCAGCATCTGAAACAAATTGAGACGGAGAGAGAGAGAGAGACGTAAGAAGAGATTAGGGATTTTGGTTCAATAGATTGGGGATTTTGGGTTTGGGGTGGGGGGAAACCCGAGCGGGAGTGGAAAAAGGGAGGGGGCGGAAAGAGATTAGGGATTTTTGAGGTTGGGGATTTTGGGTTTGGGGTGGGGGGACCCGAGTGGGAATTTGGGGGGGGGGGATTTTGGGTTTGAGGTTGGGAATTTTTTTATTTTTATTTTTTTTTTCATTATAAATGAATATTTAAATAATAAAATAATTTTTTTTTTCACAATAGAGGATGTCGTTGTCAAAAAATTATTTTTTATTAAAATAATTTTATTTTATACTTAATGGATTTTTTTTTTCATTTAATAAGGTTGAAAATGTATTTGTTTCATATTTATTTTAATGAATAAAAAATTATTAAATTTTTTTATTTGGGAGAGAGAGAGAGACAGGGAGACAGAGAGAGAGAGACATACAGAAAAATAGAGAGTAACAAAAAAATTCATTATTTAAAAAAAATTTAAATAAAAGTAACAAATATATTAAAATGATATTTAAATAAAAGTTAATTTTCTGTAGTCAATGACAAATATTTTTCTGCGGCCTTTTTTTTTATTACTAAATATTATGAACTAATTTTTTGTAATAGAGGAAAAGGAGCGGCAGTAGTAGTGAAGGTGATGGATAAGAGATGATGGTGGTAGTGGTGGTGATGGTGATGGCGAAAGAGATTAGTGGTGAAGTTGTGGTAGTGGTAGTGTAAATGGAGTGGCAGGGGTGAAAGAGAGGTAATGGTAGTAGTAGTAGCAGTAGTAGTAGTGGTGGTGGTAGAGTGGTAGCGATAGTAGTAGTAATGGTAGTCGTAGAGGTGAAGTAGCGACAGTAGAAGTAAGAGTGGTGGTGGAATGGTGTTTCCAGTAGTAGTGAAGGTGGTAGAGGAGATGGGTGGTAAGAGAGAGTGATAGACAGAAAAGAAACATAGAGAGAAAAGAGCTGGACGAGAGAGATAGAGAGAGATAGCGAGAAGAGAAATGAGCAAGAGAGACATAAAGAGAAGAGAGATGAACGAGAGAGACAGAGAGAAAGATAGAGAGAAGAGAGATGAGCGAGAGAGACAGAGAGAGATAGAGAGAAGAGAGATGAGCAAGAGAGACATAAAGAGAAGAGAAATGAACGAGAGAGACAGAGAGAAAGATAGAGAGAAGAGAGATGAGCAAGAGAGACAGAGAGAGATAGAGAGAAGAGAGATAAGCAAGAGAGACATAAAGAGAAGAGAAATGAACGAGAGAGACAGAGAGAAAGATAGAGAGAAGAGAGATGAGCGAGAGAGAGAGAGAGAGAGAGAGAAGAGAGATGAGCAAGAGAGACATAAAGAGAAGAGAAATGAACGAGAGAGACAGAGAGAAAGATAGAGAGAAGAGAGATGAGCGAGAGAGATAAAGAGAAGAGAGATGAGTGAGAGACACAGAGATGAGGGAGAGAGTGAGCAATGTGAACATAATGGGGGAGAGAGATAAACAGACAGATAGACACATAGAAAGAAAGAGAGAGAGAGAGAGAAGAGTGAGAGACAGACAAACAGACGCATAGAGAGAAAGAAAGAGAGAAGAGTGATAAGTGAGAGAGAGATAAAGAGAGAAAGAGATATAGAGAGAGAGACAAACAGAGAGACAGAGAAAGAAAGAGATGTGAAAAATAGATCAGGCTTGTTAAATTCATCAATGAGTCATCGTAATTTCAAAAAAAATAAAAATAAATCAAATTAATTCATCAATGAGTCATCGTAATTTCAAAAACAATGGAAAGATGACATACTTCCAATTATAAGTGTTTGATCCACAATGCTTAATGTCCCAAGTTCATCGCAGTCCAGGACATTTCGGATCAATTTTGAGCCGAAAGTAAATGATGAGAGAGATAGAGAGAAGAAAGATGAGCGAAAGAGACAGAGGGAGAAGACAGATGAGAGAGATAGAGAGAAGAAAGATATGCGAGAGACAGAGAGAAAATGAGAGAGAGAAACAGACATGCTCTCTCTCTCTCTCAATTAATCTATAACTAAGCTTGTTTAGTGTCCCAAATATTTAACATGATCTAATGGACTGACTTTAGCCTGGAAGGTTTGATATCAAATCATACTAATACTATGTAAAGTTGATTTGCAATTAAGATGAGTTATTCTTTGAGGCATTTCATCAAACACCCTGTCCACCATTGGATCTCCCCCTTGATATGAGAAACAGAAAACCACTCTGCTATCAAATATGAGAAGCTTCCACACTATTGGTCATTTTTGCTCAGTTCACACTTCCACACCATTGGTGTTTCGGATATCAACTATTGAATGAAAACCCATGGTTTGAATATGAACTACTAAAAAATATATTAAAAGTTACAAACAAAATTCATTATTTAAAAAAATTTAAATAAAAGTAACAAATATATTAAAATTATATTTAAATAAAAATATAAGTAATAAAATTATAAATTACAAATATTAAATTATCTTAAATATTTGTCATAATTTTTTTTACTGAAAAATATAATAATATATTTAAAAATTTTATATTCTTATATTCTTATATTATATATATATATATATATATATAAAAAATAAGAAAGAAAAGAAAGAAAGAAAATTAAAAATAAAAGAAGGAAAAAAAAATTTTAAAAAAATTCTGAGCCAGCTCAACCCGTGTTTTTTTAGTCGCCAATTACTTTTATAAATCCCTCAAATTTAAATTAGAAATGTCTCCCTCCAAATTTAAATTAATAATAGTGTTTGATTATTGTTAACCGTGTATAACGTAAAAATAATTTTAAAAAGTTGAAAAAATTAATTATTAAAAAATTAAGGAAAAATTTAAAATCTGAAATAATATCAATAAGTCTTACAAATAATTGGGATATTTTGTCTTCTATTAGTACTGGTAATAATATTGAAAAATTTATTGAAATGATAAATAATTGGGATATTTTTTCTTTTATTTGTGAATTTTGATTTATTCTTAATTTATTAGTGTTATTGAAATATGATGATGTAAAAAATATAAATAGTTTAATTGTACTTTTTATCGCAAAATAATAGTCTGTTTTTAGAATTTCATTTCTTTTTATAATAAATTATTACATTTTAAAATATTAATTTATCAAAATTACCTTTTGATAGTATATTTTTTTAGAAATATCAATTGTCATAATTGTAAATTTTTTATTATTAATGGATTTAAAAAAAGGACAAAATAAGAAATTCATATTATTTTAATAATTAATTTTTTTTAAAAATTAATATTTTTGGATGGTGGGTGTACAACCTCTTCATAAAAATAAAAATAAAAATAAAAATAAAAATAAAAATATAAATATAAATATAAATATAAATATAAATAATTAATTTTTTTTATTTTCATTCGGCTACCAAAGATTTAGTAGCCGAAAGTAGATTTTTAGCGACTAAAATAAATTTGGTCGCCGAAACTTGACATATGGCGACCAAAACTTTGGTCGGGAAAGATTAAAAATTAATTTTTTTTTTATTTTCATTCGGCTACCAAAGATTTAGTAGCCGAAAGTAGGTTTTTAGCGACTAAAATAAATTTGGTCGCCAAAACTTGACATATGGCGACCAAAACTTTGGTCGGGAAAGATTAAAAATTAAATTTTTTTTTTATTTTCATTCGGCTACCAAAGATTTAGTAGCCGAAAGTAGGTTTTTAGCGACTAAAATAAATTTGGTCGCCAAAACTTGACATTTGGCGACCAAAACTTTGGTCGGGAAAGATTAAAAATTAATTTTTTTTTTTATTTTCATTCGGCTACCAAAGATTTAGTAGCCGAAAGTAGGTTTTTAGCGACTAAAATAAATTTGGTCGCCAAAACTTGACATTTGGCGACCAAAACTTTGGTCGGGAAAGATTAAAAATTAATTTTTTTTATTTTCATTCGGCTACCAAAGATTTAGTAGCCGAAAGTAGATTTTTAGCGACTAAAATAAATTTGGTCGCCGAAACTTGACATATGGCGACCAAAACTTTGGTCGGGAAAGATTAAAAATTAATTTTTTTTATTTTCATTCGGCAACCAAAGATTTAGTAGCCGAAAGTAGATTTTTAGCGACTAAAATAAATTTGGTCGCCGAAACTTGACATTTGGCGACCAAAAAATTTGGTCGGCAAAGATTAAAATTACTTTTTTTATTTTCATTCGGCTACTAAACAATTTAGTAGCTAAAGGTACCTCTTTGGCTACTAAATTTTTTTTTAGTCGCCAATTGTGATATGTTTAGCTACTAAAAATTTTTTTAGTAGCCAATTGTAATATCTTTAGCTACTAAATTTTTTTTAGTAGCCAATAATCAACATTCCCCTACTAAAAAAAATTAGTAGCTAAAAAGTTGACTTTTGCCGACTAAAATTAATTTTGGTAGTCAATTCCCACACTTTTAGCGACTAAATTTGTTTTGGTAGCCAAAAATGATAGCCAAAAGTGTGTTTTCTTGTAGTGTGTATCTCTCTCATTGTCATTTTAGCATTTAACAATGTATTAAAGTGGACTTTATTATAAATAATAATAAATAAAAAAAAGCAAAGTCATTAACACTCAATAACGTTGTTGACTTTTGTGGTTTTGTGTGTTGAGTTTTGTAAAATGGGATGTTGTAAGCAGTGAACATGAGAGTCATAATCTTGAAGAAGCAATTTCACTTCACTTCATTGTCATGGGTAAATATAGGGGAAATACCATTTTAATGAAAGTTTGAGAAAATATTTACATATTAATGATAAATTTTGTTACATTAAAAGTCAAACCTGTAAAATTTTCTATGAAATTGATATTCTTTTTGGGTTAAATTCATTTTACCCTCATGATTTGGGCCTGGAAGACTTTATCCCCTATGATTCAAATATACCATAAAGAATCTATGTGATTTGGACTAAAGTGATACAATTAGGTTTTCCATCCAAACTAACGGAAGCTATATAACACACTATTTTTTAGAGTAAGTTTGGTTTTATGAAAAATAAAGTGAAATTATATAACAAAAAGATAATTTTATCCCCATTTTCTCCAAACCCAAAATTATATTAATATATTATTGAAAATAAAATGAATTAAAATATTATTAAGGATTGATCTACAATATAAAATAAAAGGGCAAATTACATATACCTCCCTCGAGATTTAGCTAAATTACAGATACCCCCCTGAGGTTTTGGAAATTACAGATACCCTCTTGAGATTTATATTTTCATAACAAATTGCCCCATGAGATTTATATTTTCATAATAATTTGCTCCCTAATTTGTTATGCAAATAGTACCTTCAGGGGGGTATCTGTAATTTCTCAAACCTCAGGGGAGTATCTGTAATTTTGCTAAACCTCGAGGGGGGTATATGTAATTTGCCCAAAATATAATTAAATAGGGCTGTGCAAAATACTGTTCAATCCGCTAAAACCGCACCGATCCGCATCAATCTGCAACCGCTCTAACCGTTAACCGCGGTTTAAATTTTAAAATTTATAATCCGCCAACCGAACTGCTCGGCTCCGCTATAGTTAATACGTATATATTTTTTTAACTTCCAATGAAATATCAATGTAAAAATAAGTGTGAGAGAGATTTAAGATATGAAATTTATTACGAATTAGTGGTTATATCTATGAAACATATTATGTAAAATTACTTTGTGTTATATATCTAAAAAATATTATACAAATTCGTATTATATATTATGCAAATGTATGATAATTAGTTAAAATATTTTTCAATCTTCCAATTCGCCAAAAACCGCTCAAACCGCAATTTGTCAATTCGCTAATCCGCTAACCCGCCATTCGATTTGTAATTTTACTCTCAAACCGCTCGCACTGCACGGCACACACCCCTATAATTAAATAAAAATATAAAATGAATAATAATTAAGAATTGATTTGAAATAATTAAATTAAAATTAGATTAACTTGTTAGAAATTACAATAAATATTTAAGAATTTAGAATTAATTGTGAGATAAAATATAATTAAATTAATAATAAATTAAAAATTTAGGAATTACGATAAATAATTAAATACTTAAGATTAATTGTGATCTAAAATATAATTAAATTAAAATTAGAATAAAAAGTTAATAACTATAATAAATAATTAAAATTTTATAATTATTGTGATTTAATTGAATTAATGTTAGATATTACAAATTATGTGTATGAGAGAGGAGAGAAAAGAAAATAACAAAAAAAGTATAGAATTTGATGGTATTATAGTAATTTCACATTACTTGATCCAAAATCACATGGAAGCTTTCTGATTGTATTTGAATCATAGGGGAAAAATACTTTTCTCTCAAACCATAAACGTATAAAATGAATTTTACCCTTTATTTTTTAACTTGCCACTTATTTATTATTTTCCCTAAAATATATAGACTGGTTTAGGTACAAAATGATCAGAGTCTATGTCAGTTATATATGTATCTGTTGGATAGAAAATTTTAATCAACCATTTTTATTATGACAGATAATCTAACTTTCAGTTAAGGCATAAACACAGATAAAATCAATACGACTGATACTGGTGTTGGGTACGCAATGTCTTTCCTTATGATCGTTCTAAAAACAAACTTGTGTGCTTGATTTTGAATGTCGTAAAATATATAAGTGAAACTCTCTCTAACACTAATTAGTTTTAGGTAAGATGGTAAAATTGATTTCACAAAAATTGCGGCTTGCAGATTTTATTGTTTTGTATTGAATAATTATTGATTGTTTCTGTAGCATTACTCCATATCAATCACCAATTGACATCCCGTGCATGTTGAGGAAAATACCAACACAAAAGCACTGGTCTTACTTTATAAATCAATTACATTTTAAGCATGTGACACCAATTGGATTCTTCCATTTTTTATTTTTTATTTTTGTTTTAATGTCACAGTGGTTTAATCCAAACTTCAAAATTATATCCATCATCCCATAAATAAAAATATTTATCCTTTTTTCTCTTTATAATTTTGAAATCAAAATGGATCATGATTCACGAGGGGGATAAAAAGCTCCAAGCTACTTTTGCTACATTTTATAGAAAAATAACAAAATACAAAATGTTTTTTTAACACTATTATTGAGATGAACATACAAGCACATATGTGGCTGTCAGATCACTGCAGGCTACAAACAATAGCCATTACATACAGACAATGCTGAGGTTTAAAGTCCCACCCAATCACACTCAGACTCAGATCCAAAGTCCATGTAACAATAATTGACCTTACCAAATATATTGATTTCAGTTGTGGACTGACTATTGTGTTAACTTAATACTAGATAGTTAAGTATATCTTGATTCAGTTTTATTATGTACAAGAATGTAGAAAATAATTGAACATCCTATGATCAGTATGTGCCATTTTTTCAGGCACGAGATCTTCTGTCATTCTATCCCAATGTTGCCAGCCATAAGATAGTACCTCGAGCTGACAATGCATTGGAACAGGTCCATTCTTTCACTTTAATAGCAAGGGCTTCACTTCCACAAGTCCATTGATGTTGAGGCATTTTCTGAGGCCATCTCTTGTTTATTCAACTGTTGGAAGATGTTTTCTCCATTTGAGTAGTCATTTTCCTTGGTCACAACAACATCTTCATGGCTGAGTTGAGAAGCAACATATTTGTCGAGCACTTGCCAATTCGTCACTTGATCCACTGCTTGCTCATTTCCATAGATTGAATTCAAGTTCTGATCATGGGCTCGTTGAATGTGTTCCTCTTGTGTGAGTGATGAGGATTGCATGGTGCTTCCATGGTTCATGTCAATCCCAAATGTAGCCACAGAGTTGCAACTCATGGTGGGTGTTGTTTGGAACAATTTTGGGCCATCTAAGAGTGGCAGCTGGAGGAAGTGGCCATGAGGGATTGGGTACCGGTATTGCGAATCTAGTTCTTTTTTGCAGGGATATTGATGGTGGTAAGTGGGATTAGGCTCAGAAATTTGCTTTGGCGGTGAATCTAAGTCTGACATGAATGAGACTTGATCATCATACCACATTGGTGAATCATGCTCACTCATTTTTTGCATGGTTGTTAGCCGCTTCTTGAACACTCGACACACAACCCAACCTTCTTCCTGTTTGGAAAAAATTAAAACCTTTGGAGTCATTGTTTGATTTGTGGAAAGGGGGGAAAATAGAAGAATTATTGACAATAGAACTAGGAATTATTGATTAGGCCTCTGACCTCCACTGGAGTTCAATGAGTTATTGGGAACAATACAACTTTTATTTCCTAGTTAATTTGTGTGATTTTGTCACACTTTTATCTCTCTCTCCAATTTCTACTTTTGTAATTACTTAGGGTCTGTTTGGTAACGTTTACGTTTTCAGTTTATATTTACAAAAATTTAATAAACTGGTTTTTGTTTATTTTTAGAAAAACATAAACTACAAACGCGTTTGGTAATTGACAAAATGTTTAAAAAAATTTAAAAATATAAAAAAGAGTGAGAAATGGCAAGTGGGGGCAAGTGGCGGCGGAAGACGGTGGTGGAAAGTGGTGACGGTGGTGGTGGGTAGCGAGTGGTGGCGGGTGGGTGGTGGTGGTGGGCTGGTGGTGATGGTGGCGGGTGGTGGCAAGTGGGTGGTGGTGGTGGCGGGTGGTGGTGGCGAGTGGATGGCGGATGGCGGGTGTGGTGGGTGGTGGCGGGTAGGTGGCGAGTGGTGGTGGTGGGCGGTGGGTGACAGTGGCCGGTGGTGGGTGGTAGCGAGTGGGTGATGGTGGTGGTGGTGGCGGGTGGTAGGTAGTGGTGGCAGATGGCGGGGGTGGTGGTGGTAGTGGTGGCGGGTGGTGATGGTGGGTGACGGTGGCGGGTGGTGGGTAGTAACGAGTGGGTGGTGGTGGTAGTGGTGGCGGGTGGTGGTGGGGGGGGTGGCCGTGGTGGGTGGTGGTGGTGTGGTTGCGGGTGGCGGTGGTGGTGGTGGGTGGTGATGGGTGATGGGTGGTGGTAGCGGGTGGGTGACAGGTGGCTGGTGGTGGTGGTGGTGGTAGTGGTAGTGGCGGGTGGTGGCAGATGGTGGCAGGTGGGTGGCCGATGGTGGGTGGTGGCGGGTGGTTGCGGGTGGCGGGTGGTGGTGTGGTGGTGGTGATGGGTGATGGGTGGTGGTGGCGGGTGGGTGACAGGTGGCTGGTGGTGGTGGTGGTGGTAGTGGTAGTGGCGGGTGGTGGCAGATGGTGGCAGGTGGCTGGTGAGTGATGGTGGCAAGTAGGTGGCGGGCGGTGTATGGTAGTGGCGGGTGGTGGGTGGTGGCGGGTGGATGGCAGGTGGGTGGTGGTGGTGAGTGGGTGGCAATTGGGTGGTGGCTGGTGGGTGGTGGCTGATGGGTGGCAGGTGGGTGGTGGTGGCGGGTGGTGGGTGGTGGTGGCGGAAGACGGTGGTGGAAAATGGTGGTGGGTGGTGGCTAGTGTTGGGTAGTAAAAAAAAAAAACTCAAAACTCAAAACGGAAACACCTTTTTTGAGTTTACATTTTTTGGCCAAATTTATAAACTGAGACCACTGATTTATAAATCAAAAATTTTACCAAACAAGTTTTTATTTGAGTTTTTTAAATTTTTATAAATATAAACAGAAAACTGAAAACGTAAATGTTACCAAACGACACCTTATGATTCAAGTTTGGATGCAAGGAATGAAGGAGTATGCATGAAAATCTTACTACTAGGAATCCCATAACAAGCGATGTCATTCTTTTTATCAATATAATTTCAAGTGATTGGTTTAGCTAACAATCCATTAAAATATGATATAACTTTAAATTTTGTGGCCATCTATTTTTATTTTTATTTTTATGTTTAAATGAGTCATACTAGAGTAGCTCTACAAAAAAAAAATAAAAATAAAATAAAATTATTAACAACATAAAATTTAAGGATGAGATTCATTCATGGAGTGAGCCCATGATAAGAAAATTAAATCTATATCATCAATCTAAAATTTTGGGTTAGATTCTAAGTTTTTTTTCGATTCCTAAGACTTTTCTAAAGTTTCCTGGAGAGAGATGGGGATAATAATCCCACTAGTGTGATAATCTCGTTCTGTCTTGAAAAACGAATTAAGAATCACATTCTCATTCTTAGATGCATACAAGCAACATAATTAAATAAATTTGGACTGAGATTTCCATTCCGTTTAAGAATTCTTGCTAGCCAAAATATTTGTTAGAAAGGCCACCAACTTGTTTGAACTTCAATTAAGCATTATATATATATATATATTTAAAAATTAGAATTCTCCTCCATTAGGAGAGAAAAGTTTACACGAGTAATCTTGAATATATAGTAATGAGAATGAACTCAAATCATATCCTCTTGACTAGCTGTTTGAATTCCCATGATCATTACTAATGGTATGGAACCAACTCGTGCACACAACCACATGAGTCATTGCTCAATACTGAACACAAATTAATCGTGATATTCTAATTAATTATGAATACCATATAAAGTGTTCTTCGTTGATGTTTTCATCATCCTAGTTGGGATTGGGTTGTCTTGCTATGATGGCTTTTGCATCATCCCCCCACTTTTTTGTTGATGTTTTCTTCCTTACGTGTAAGGTTCTCTATCATCAATAAAGTGTTCTTCGTTGTTGATAAAAAAAAAGGGAAGCTTATTTCAATTAATTTAGAGTAAGAATACTTGCCTGAGAAGTTCCATTTTCATCTGTTTCAAGCCTATACTCATGCATAATCCAATCTGATTTTTGTCCATTCGGGGCTCGACCTTTGTAAAAGACTAAGGTCTTTCTCATGCCAATCAAGTCGTGCTTAGAGTAAATAGCTTTGTCTCTTCCTGTTGCTTTCCAAAATCCTGCTGTTGTAGCTCTATTTGTGCGAGTTCCAGTTGGGTATTTCTTGTCTTTGTGGCTAAAAAAGTACCATTCATCTTGCTCTTCTGTTCCTATTCTGCATAATTCTGTCCAAATTTGAAGGTTAAAATACGTCTATCATCCTTAAAATATGCGCTATATGTTATTTTGATCCTCTAATTTCAATTGATCCAATCTCATCAATAAAATTTTTAAATTTGTGTCAAATTCATTCAATATCAAATGAATCGTCTAAATGATTAACATGATGATAAGAAAAAAAGGTCTTTCCATGTCATTTTGATTCGCAGTGTATCAGTTTTGACAATTTTATCCCAAAACACTCTAAGGTTACATTTGGATGGCCTAAATCCAAAGGTAGAACAAAAATCTCAATATTAAAAATCCAATACACTGTAATTTAATGCTTGAGATAATTCCAAGTGTTTGGATGATTCAGGAATCTTGGTATCAGAATCTCATTCACACTTTAGATTCCAACCATCCAAACATAACCTTATAGTGTTGAGGGCTGAAATTGACAATATTGAATCTTTAGACACCAAAGTGATAACCAAATGCAAATTTTAGGAGCCATAAGGTTTTATATATTTTTTATTATTATTTATGATTCCATTAATAATACACACGATTTATTTGAAATTGGATTAATTTGACTCAAGTTGAAAACTTGGGAAATCAAGTTGAGAAAATTGAAATTTGGAGAACTAAATTGACACAAAATGCATAGTTGAGAGGCCATTGGTGTATCCATTGGTGTATTTTATACAAATTGTAAAATCACCAAAAATGGCACTTCAGGAAACCACAAGTTATCAGAGAGAAAAATGATCTATGGATGAAAACATTTGCGTTTGATGATACCTTGGAGATCCCATGGCTCAATTTTATAAAGATCAACCTCTTTAATGATATCTAGGTCAATCCTTCTGTAAGTAATCTTTTTTCTAAGGTAGTAGTCAACAAGTTCTTCATCACTCGGATGGAAACGAAAACCGGGAGGAACATGTGAAAATTCATTCATCTTCTTCCACCTCGAAACCAAGACCTGCAATTCATTTAGCTTATGTACATACCCTAAATCATTCATAACCCTATCGCCATAGAGTGATCTAAATTATATATTTATTTAAGTGCATGTAGAACAAACTGTAATCATTCACCAAAGTTTTAGCTCAAAACATAACTGGCAAAAAAAAAAAAAAAATCTTCCAAAGAGGAAGGCAGTCAAAGCTTAATTTGTGAAATGGACATAATCTCATTTCAGGATTAAATTGATATATGAGAGCAACAATTTTAAATTCACATATGGAAAACCAATAATAGAATTTACGTTGTTTTCCCTGTATATATATAAACATAACATGGTAGGCATGTGAATTCAATAGTCTATGCTTTTATTTTTGATCTACACAGAAAATAAATTTTTTAAAGAAGAAGGAAATTTACAAGGACTGAACCATCGACAAAAGTAGAGAGGATAAACAACCCATAAGATCAAAATGAATATTATTAGCTCTCTATGATATATATTCTACACAATGATGCTTTTGAACTAGCGAGCGACATCTAATGAAGACAAGAATGCAAGGCATGTCTCTAATATCCATCAGGACAATCACTTTTCACACTTAAAACAATAAACTATCTAACGAAAAAAAGCTAAGCACCTAAATCATAATCATTTAGTGTTAAATTCAGAAAATACAGTTGTATGCTTATGTGCAATTCAAGCAAGATGTGACTTAGGACAACTAAGATTTTAAATCATGTAAAATTAATTGTAACAAAACAAATAATTTCCTCCGTTCAAAAAAAAAAAAAAAAAAAATTATAACAAAACAAAACCAAACATGTCAATGTTTAACATGATAATGAAAAATAAAATGGTCAGAAGGTTTCTATATTTTCTTTTGAGACAGCTTCAGAATTCAAACAAAGATATGTATGCATGCAATGTGAGTGAACTATTTGTGTCTTCTCTTTGACAAACGATACGATTACTGAATAATGGATATCGGTAGCAACAAGCAATGTGAATGAATTCAGAGAATAATTTGATTCACACTCTAAGATCATCATATTATGTTTTTCAAGGAAAACATTTGGCTGCGGATTCATTTTCAAATCACAAAATTCTGAATTAATAACTGATTAGCAAAAAAGATGATTTTATAATAAAAATGAATCGAAGAGTTCAGTGAAATAGTATATGTTGCAACCCCAAGAATGATAGATTTGAAATCACAAAATCCTTATACACGGATGAGAATGTTTATAGATTGCCAAAACAGAAGACAATACTTTTTCAGATCCTAGATCGCAAAAAAAAAAAAAAAAAAAAAAAAACTTCTACTCCAAACCACAACTTATAACCTCAATAAAAGGGTCCTCAAATATAATATATATTCAAAAGATCACCCACATAAAATCGCCATCTTGAGAGAGAGAGAGAGAGAGAGAGCTTACAGATCAGGCAACAAGATCCTCAAATTTAAAAACCACAGATCTGGGTAGAGTCAAAATCTTGTTTCAAGAATCTAAACTTTATTTCTCCGAATTTAGATTGAGAGTACAAGTTGGGTATGAATTCTGTATTTGCTCCAACAATAGAGGAAGAAGCTGATGTTAAATCACACAAACAAAAACTGGAAAAGAACAATATGCCCTCTCGGGACTTGAACCGCCACCTGTTGTACGCCCCACAAGCTGTCGTCAAGGTTGTTGAGTTGTCGGATCATAAAGAGAGAGAACATGGAGATGAGGGAGAAAAAAGAAACCCTAATGATGAAAGATTAGGGTTGAGAGCTAGCTTGATGATCATCATCCTGTATATATATATATGATTTCACTGTCTTTCATTGTTGGAGTGAGCTAAATTGGTGGAAAAGTTTTTGGGCGGGAAAAAAGGCGGCGTAAAAATTGGCAGAGAGAGAGAGAGAGAGAGAGAGGGGGGGAAGCTGCGTGAGGGCAACATCCATCTCTCCACCACCACCCGCAACTGATAGAGACTCAGACTCTTATCTTATAGAGAATGTTCTATGCCTACGTGTATATAGAGAGAAAGGAAGAGCCTCGAATTAAATATTTTAGTCAAAAAAAAATTAAAAAGTCATTATAAATTATTACATTATACTATTTATATTTTTATGTATATCTTTTATAAAAAAAGTAAAAAATTATTAAAATAGTTTGTTACTTTCCGAATTTGGATAGGAATTTGAGAAAGAATAATGAAAGGTAAATGAAATTTAAGTAAAATCGGTTCCGACAGGTAGCTCGAATTTGGAGGCTCGAATTTGACTCGAATTCGGAGAAAAAGAAGAAGGAAGAAGAAGAAGAAGAAGAAGAAGAAGAAGAAGAGAAAGAGGAAGGAGGAGAACTGGAGGGGGCATAATCACAGGGGGAGGAGGAGGCGGAGGCGTTGCCGGAGGAGACGGCGGTGGTGCTGCGACGATCGCTGGTGCTACGACGATCGGCGGCGGCGAGGCGACGACGGTGGTGCTGCGACGATCTCCTCTCCTCCTCTCTCCTCCTCTTTCTCTTCTCCTCTCTTCTTCCTCTGCTCTTCTCCTGTGTTCAACGAAGAAGAAGAAGAAAAGAAAGAAAGAGAAGAGAAAGAAAAGGCAAAAAAAAAAAAAAAAAATTCGAAACCCAAAACGACGTCGTTTTAGGTTTCGAGCCGAATTCGGGCCACCGAGCTACGAGTCATTTTCCAAGTAAAATATAGCTTTATTTTTATATACCTTTCATATATTTTTTCTTTTTAAATTCTTATTCGAATTCATCATCCAATCAAAGCCTACGTCTAACTAACTGCACAAACCAATCAAAAGGAAAATGTTATCTACCCAGTATTAACCTAGAATTTTAGTTTGAAAAATATCCTGAAATTTATGTTTATGATGTAAATTCAAATTAATATAATGTAAGTAGTTTTAAATCATATATCGGAACATGTGATAATATTGATCATAGCATATCATGAATATAACAACGCTCTAAACATGTAATGTCTAGTATCAATTGCAGTGTATTAATATATATATATTTTTTTTATCGTCAAATATTAATTGTTAGTTGTTAGATTAGTATCTATGGGAGAAAATCTCTCTACCATTGGCAAAGCACCTAAATACTTGCACTATCTTAATTTAACCCCTCTAAGGGGAATTGAACCCATAATCTCATTGAGATTAAGCCCTAAGGAAGATATGGTGGCCATAGATTAGGCCTAGTTGGTTGCAGTGTATCAATATCAGAACTATTACTTGTCATGAATTTTTTTTGGACAAATTACAGCAATGGTCCCTATAGTTTACCCGTGTTTTCATTTTGCTCTCTGCACTTCTAATTGTTTCAATTTTGTCCCTACAGTTTGATTTTTGGCTCGAAATGGTCTAATTAACCGCCGTTAGCTTTTTAGATAGAAACAGACGTGATACAGGCCCCCTCCCCCACTCACCCCCTCCACCCCCACACACACGTGGGGGTTGGTGAGTGGGGGGAGAAAAAAAAAAAAAAAAAAAAAACAGTTTTCAGCCAATCAGAGGCAAGAGGGGGTCGTGGGGGTGCCTGCAAAAGGGGGCCTCAGTCTTTTTTGAGATAGAAAATCGACACGTGCAAGGTACGCGCGGGCCAATTTTGACTTTCATGAGTGTTTTTGGATCAATTTAATTTGTTTAATAGATGTTTTATTTAATTTCATTATTTAATTATTATTATTTTTTAAAATAAATTTATTTAAAATTTTAATTAAAAAATAACATACATTTTTATTGATATTTTATTTATTTAATTTTTAAAAATAAATTTATTTAATTGTGCAAAAAATAAAATAAAATAAATTTTTATTTAATCTAGCTAAAAATAATTAAAATATTAAAGATAATTTTTAATCTAGCCATAATTTTTAATTTATTATTTTTAATGAAATTAAATTTTTAATTTTTAATTTTTAATTTTATATTTTTTATTAATATCTAATTTTAAATTAACAACACTAAAAAAATAATTTATAAATTAGAAATTTATTTGTCTTATTTATAAGGCCATAATTTATAATTTATTATTTTTAATTAAATTAAATTTATAATTTATATTTTTTATTATTAATATATATTTTTTATGAATCTCCCGAACTATTTGGTTGGATTGGATGTGTATTCCGTGTTTGTTTTCACATGGGATTAGATGTTTAGAAAGGAGTATTTTTAATGCATCTAATGTTTGGTTGGACGAACTGGATAAGGATAAATGTGCAAAAGACTATTTTACCATTTTTCAATTATTTACTAAGTAATAGCAATATTAAACATATCTTTAATATTTTAATTTTTTTTAGTTAGATTAAATAAAATTTTATTTTATTTTATTTTATTTTTTACACAATTAAATAAATTTATTTTTAAAAAATAAATAAATAAAATATCAATAAAAATATATGTTATTTTTTAATTAAAATTTTAAATAAATTTATTTTAAAAAATAATAATAATTAAATAATAAAATAAAATAAAATAAAAAGTCAAAATTGTTTAAGAAAGTCAAAATTATTCAAGAAAGTCAAAATTGTCCCGTCACGCGTGAATTTCCCTACTTTGTCTCTATCCATCATTCTTATGAACTTTTTTTATTCATGGGAAAATTGGTAATTTTACATAAAAATATAAAAATTGAAAAAATTACCAAACATTGCACGAGTAAAAAAGTTAACAATGTATCAAATAAAGTAGTTTTTTTAGTATTAAATTTTTATAAGTTGATTTTAAGTCAATAAATTATGTTTTAGCTAAAATTCCAATAAAAACTATATTTTAGCAAATAGACAGGTTACTTCATTACACTTCTATTTGGTTGAGTTCTAGAAATTATGTTTTTGAAGAATATTAAAATTTTAAAAATTAGTTTGGTAAAAAAATAAAAATATATATTATTTTCATCTGTTTTTTATTTTTGGGTAGGAAATATTTTTGAATATTTTTAAATTTTATTTTTGATATTTATTTATATTAAATTAATTTTTAATATTTAAAAAATAATAATTAAAAACTCAATCAAATTGTGCCATATCAGCAGTATAATGCTTCAAACAGTGGGTTTCATCCCGTGCATGCAAGGCAGGCGTGAGTTTCCGTCTAAAAAGCTAACGACGGTTAACTATTGGACCATTTTGACCCAAAAATCAAACTTTAGGGGCAAAATTGAAACAATTAAAAGTGCAGGGACTAAAATGAAAATATGGGTAAACTGTAAGAACCATTTCTGCAATTTGTCTTTTTTTTTTTTTTTTTTTTAAGCAATAGAAGAAAATTTATTGATGTAACAAAAATATAAGGAGTACACAAATTACATCGAAGAGTATTGGGACAGTTTTGTTAGTTATCATGCCTTTTACACTTGTCCTCTCCTGGTTGATATCGATTTCCATCAATAAAATTTTTTGTTGCTCACAAAAAGGTGACATAATCAAGGCGTAAACAATCTTATTACCTTCGAAATATATCCTAAGTGGCCCCACTGAACAGTACAACAAATTAAAATTCATCTCAAAAAGTAAATATGTTTTTAGATAATTATTTTATTTTTAAAAATACATTTATTAGGCCTCTTTTGGGAAGAGATAAAAAATCTGATTTTCAGATTTTTTATCTCCTCTTCTCTCACAGAAAAGCTGATTATAATCTGCTTATAATCAGCTTTTCACCAAAAATCAGATTATAACCATCTTCCCAAAACACCCCTTAATAGTGTTTTTAAAATTTTGTAGGTAAAATGTGTTTTTTGAATTTTTGAAATGGCCTTTTTAGAGAAGATGGGTGGTTGCTATGCATAAAGCACAACAATTATTGTTGTGCATCCAATTGAGTCCATTCCGAGTCTTATTTCGATAATCTGAACCGTTCACTTTTTAAAATTTATTGAGTAGAATTCATCTGTAAAAAACCAAATTGATTGGATATCAGTATCTAAGTATTTGTATTCAGTTTTATACATAAAAGCACACTACTCAGTCATTTTTTTTAAATACTAACGTGATTAGTAAAAAGGGTTATTGATATTCGATGAATTTGGTCATATACAAGTATATTTTACTCGATATACTATAAAAAGTGAATGGATCAGATTATTAAAATAGGACCTGAAATGAGTCTTATTAACCGCACAACAGTGATCGCTAGGCATAAAGCACAATAGTCATCCCAAGTTTCCTTTTTAGTAAGACACGAATTGATATATATATATATATATATTTTTTTAACAAAATTTTCACTTTTAAGAATAAAAAATTTTATCCCTAAAATCCTTACATAAGTAAGAAAAATTGATGATTTTATAGCAATTTTCATGCCTATTTTTCATGATCCTTGTCATCTTGCTAATATTGCTCAACAAAACTTGTTAGGCATAAAGCTTCGGAGTTCGGAATCCAAAAAGACCCCGAAAAGAGAATAAACAATGAAAGGCATTTTTTGTTGTGTTATAATGGAGATGTTTCTCTAATGAGTATTTTTAAAAACTCGTAATTTTTTTTATTAATAATTTGTTTAAAATATACAATGTGTGATAAAAATTTATTTGAAAAATAAAATTTATTATTTAAGAATTGAATTTGAAATATACATTAATTCCTAAATAAATTTTGACTTCTTCAAATTTTTGATCATTAACCCCTTTAGCCAAAGGACCCCTACAAAGGATAAAATTATTGGTTGATTCTGAAATATCACATAATCATATCTCAGATCAATAACAAATTCTTAAATTTCTTCATATTTCTTAATTACTCACATAAAATTATAAATGTCACTTTTTTTACCCACCATAATATATAAAAAAACATCACGTGACGCTGATTATGAATCAACCAATAACCTCTCCTACAAACGGGTACGTAAGGTGTCCCCTAACAGCCCCAACTATGGACCTAGTCTCCCCACCGTTTCTTGTTCATTACTGTAATGAATGTAGGACCATCATCATCAACCATACCATGATGCCCGTCACTACCCGGATGTTGCACGTTAATAGTGGTCCGTCAAAAACATGTGTCACGAAAATAAAATTATTTTATTTAATAAGCCTCATGCTAATGATAATATAAAACACTGTTAGTACAACAAATAAAATATTAAAAAAATATAAAATAATTTTATACATTTCATAACACTTTCTATAATAATGTTTTTCACATTTTTTTATTAGAAATTCTTTTTTTAAGTGTTTGTATCTCAATTAGTTCATAATATTTTTATATTCCAATAAATTCTATTATTTGAATATTTGATCTATCAAATCCTAATTTTCATATTTAAGATATGTTATAAACATTTCTACTTTTACAAATATTTTTTTTTAAATAATTAGCAATTTAGTGATGTGAACATTCATATTTTATAATGTGAATATTTACATTGACCTGTGAATGTTTACATTGACAATGTGAATATTCATATTGACATGTTAACATTCATATTGACGATGTGAGCATTCATATTGACGGTGTGAGCATTCACATCACAGAATATTCACACTGTAAATGTGAATATTATTAGGGATATTTTGGTAATTATGTCAGTCATAGGACTTATTGGAATATAAAAAAATAATGTGGATTAAATAGAATATAAGTAGGTAAAAAAAGATTTATAAAAAAGTGCCAATTTTTTTTATATCTATTTTAATAAGATACTCAGGCTAGTTCATTTACAAAATTATTGGGCTAATAAGTTTAAATTTAAATTTTTTAGGACATTTATTTATTCAAACATGTCTATCTATCATCATCTATCTATATATGTATCCGTCTAATTATTTGTTCAAATGTTATCTATTTGTACGTATATCACCTATCGATTCACCTATCTATTATTACATATCTATCCATCTCACTACCACCAACCGCTGCTGGTGACTTTTCAACGCGTGTTTTTATCAACAAAAAAAAAAAAAAAAAAAAAAGATTATTAAACTTTAAATAATATATGATCTCATAATAAAGGACCCATTTTAGGCCTCATTTAGCATGAGCTATTTTGACTAAATTAGTCAATAAAGACAAAGCATGCAAATTTAGTCAATGAGACAAAATGTAACATTCAAATTATAATCATTTTATTTTTTCTCTCACAATCAAATCAACTATAAAAAAAAGTTAAAATTGATACTAAACACAATTTTTTAAATCAAATTAAAATAATTAAAAAAACTAAAAAGTAATACTAAATTAATTCATCCGAAACGAAGGCTTAATATACATTTTGCAATCATCAAGACTTGGTCATTATTCCTGGTAATAATTACCTTGCTTCTTTTTGTCCCCGTCTAGAGTAAACTTTTTAGCAAGTTTCTCAGCTTCATTCATGATTTTGATTTTGGTGGAACATGTAGTTGGGATCAAGGGTGGAACAATAATTTTCAAAGACAATTTTATATAAGGAGAAACTATACCAAAATTATAAAGAGAAATTACAGTAAAATGGGTGTTAGGTAAAATTTTTACAAAATAATAATAAATATTATAAATATTAATTATTCATATTATAATTTTTTATTAATGAATAATTAATGTTTTCTACCACCACTGTGCAGCAATTGTCCCTTTTATAATAACTACAATCTTCCTTTGCAAGTTAACAATCTATTTTATTATTAAAAATAATCTTACAAAAAGTTAATATTAAAAAAAATAAGTTAGTTTGGCACATTTATATTTTTTTTTAGGGGTAAATTATAAAATTAGTCTCTGAAGTTCACTTATAATATGGATTGCTCTTTATTATTTGGAAAATTATAAATATCTTCTTATAAAACATTTTATTTAACAGAATTAATTGAAAAAATAAAATTTCTAATTGCTCTCCTATACAATAATAAAGTTAGCTGAATTATTAATTGAAATATATTTTTGACATCATTGAAAACTGTTAATTGACTTGATAATTTATTGATAAAGAGGCCATTTGTTATGAAATTAGAAATTTCGTGGGACGAGATGTAATTTCCGGAACCATAAGGAGCAATTCGTAACTTAAACAAATCTCAGAATATGTATTTATAATTTACTCTTTTTTTAATTATCAAAATTCACTTTTTACAATATCTAAGGTTTTAGGGACCAAACTCTTTCGTCTTAAAAAATAAAATATTATTGCAAAAAAATTAGAATAACAATTATGGCACAGGCTTTTCTTCAGAATTGTTCAATGTATCGAACTCGTCGAGTAATTTATCTGTGCAAAAAATCATGTTGATTGGATATCAATAGTCACTTAATCTTATCAAATTTGTATCAACGGTAACTATGATTTTAAAAATAAATTATTGACACAGATGTGATCTAATCAAGTGACTACTGATATCCGGCTAATTTAATTTTTTACAAATATAAAATACTCAATGAGACGTACATAATAATCGATTTGAATTATCAATATAGGCTATGTGATTCTACAAAACCCAATAACACGTTCCAATTAAAAAATCCAATTGGAGAGAAACTGTTCGCAACAATTATAACCATTGGCAGATGATATTCATGTCCAACTGTTCCCAACAATTATAGCGATTGGCAGATGATATTCATGGCGCAAGAGTTTTCCGTTTTTATAATATATTTTCCCATTTGCCTAAAAGTTTCTAAAGTGGTTATAAATTGCAACCACTGATAGGCTTTGTTTGACCTGCGCTATTTTGATTAAATTAATTAATAAAAGCAAAGTAGATTAATAAGACAAAATTTTATATTCAAATCATAATTATTATTATTTTTTTTTACAATAATCAAATCAACTATAAAAAAAAGTTAAAATTTATCTTAAATACAACTTTTTTAGTCAAACTAAATAGTCAAAAAGTCAAAAACAAATTTAAATTAGCTCACCCTAAACCGGGCTTAGCTTCAATAGTTTTTTTTTTTTTTTAAAAAAAAAAAAAATTATCCACTGAGAAGCCATATTTAGAGCATTACCCTTGCCTTTTTTCTTATGACCCCCTACATCTTTTATTTTTTTTAATTTTAATTTTGTCCAAACATAAAACTCTATTTTTATTCTCATCTCTAACTTTCTAATTCTAATTTTCTAAACCCTAACCTTAATCCCACCAACCATCCTTATCACCCCAACACCGATCGCCGCCCCCCATTTCGGCCAGCAATATTCACTACCACCACCAATATCACCTCTAGCCATAACATCCACTCTTACTTAACAACCACCAACAACGCCACCAGCTGCACCACTCTTAGATTCTCTTTCTTTTTCTCTATCTATCTCTATCTATCTATTTATCTATCTATCTATCTATCTATCTCTCGCTAGATTGTAATCATGACCACAAAAGATCAGTGATGATAGCAAATCTACCATTCTTGCACGATTGTCATGACTGTAGTTCTGCTTGCAATCTCTCCAGATTTCGTGCGGTAGTTTAGGGCAGAACCACTACCATTTGTTTGGTGGTCTAAAGCTAAACTACTATTGTTTGTTCGTTGGTTTACATCTGAACTTCCACCGTTTGTTTGGTATTAGTTTTCCGAACCAAGCGAGATGATTTCAAATGAATAAAAATCGAACACGAGCATGTGAGAGAGGGCTCCACGGTAGTTGTATGGGCGGTAATGATAGGAAATGACTGAGATTAGTGGAATGTGAGATTTGGGTGAAAGAAACGAGGTAGAGGAATGCCGGTGGAGGAAGGGAAGTGAAGATGGAATTAGGGAAGTGGACCGTTGGAAAGGAAAAGTCGCTGGTAAGAGATGTGGTTTGGGAGGGGGGGCTAAAGAAGGGTCTCCAGTGGAAGAGAAAAGTTGTGGAGGGTTGCTAGTGAGGAAAAGAGGTTGCCGAAGGTAGGAGATTGCCGATTAAAAAGTGTTGGGATGAGAGTTTAGAGGGTAAATTTGGAATTATAGAATGGGTCCACAGAAAAATAAGGAATGAAGCAATTTTGGTGGTGGGATTCTATGAAGAAAGGTAGGGGTATTCAGCTATTCCCATAATTTATTAAAAAAAATAGGACAAATTACAAATACAGTTCTTGAGATTTACTTAAAATGCGGATTAATATGCGATACAGTGACGGTAGATGGTAGTGTTAGGGGAAGGGATAGACTTAAATTGACGTGGACTAGTGTAGCAAATAGAGATATGAATCTCTTTAATTTGACTAACAAAATGGCCTTGGATAGAGTCAAGTGGATAAAAATGATTCATGTTGCCGACCCCATTTGATGAGATTTAAGACTTGCTTTAGTTTGGTTTGGTTTGGTTCGATATTCTGTTTTGAAGTGAAAGGTTCACAATAAACTATATTGTTATTTATGAGTTTATTTATTTATTTATATAGCATTACTCTGATTGTAATCATTTGACAACATCATAAATAAACTACTTATTTATTTATTTTTATCACATCATTTTTTATTTTTAGACATTTTTTTCATAATAAATAAACAAATATATATATATATATATATAAACCATACTTAAAACAACCAATGTTGGTACCAAATTTACACAGTAGTATAACATCATTGATCATACTGGTTTTGTTCGTGAGCGATACGTTTGTTCGCCACCACCGACTCTCATGATGGAACAGACGAACTGTATATATACTATACATATATACTTTTTTTTTATTATTTATTTTATATTTTATAACCGGTGTCTTACAAAATTAAAAAACTAGATTAATTTGATAATTTTAATATTTTTATTTTACTGTGTTCGTCAAAAAATTTTTTTTTTTGAAAAATACAATTATTATTTATATTTTTTTAAAACAAAAAATATAAAATAAAAATATACAATAAATGAATCAATCTTTTTTTTTTTATTTTATTTTTTTTATAGATGATTTACAAGAAGGCTCTACAAAAATAACAGTTCGGACCATTGAAACAGAATTCGTGATAGACCTCATAGACTTGAGCCATACTTTCCAATCTAGATCGTGGACTAAAGACAAGCTTTTAGGATGATCTAAATAAGTATATTTTTTAATTTTTCACGAAAAGATGTAAAATATGATAGAAAGATGATGTGACCCAAATAAGAGATAATGTGACTCAAATAAAATAAAATAATAAAAAGATGTATTATTTTAGCACATTCCAAACAAGGTCATAATATTGTTTGTTGCTATGAGTACAAACTTATCAACATACGGTTCAAATTCAGAGAGCATGCTATGACAAAACTCCTGCTGTGATAATTTAAAAATAAAAAATAAAAAAAACGTTTCTTATTGTTAAAAATATACTCTTACAGCATGGGTGGTGTCTCTACATATTCTCCGAATTCCGTAAGGTTCACATGCCAATTCAAAAACATATTAACGTGATAAAATAAGGAGGTTATTATTATCATATTGATCTTTTTTTTCTTTTTTTTTTTTTCATGAATAACATATATATATATATATATATATAAATATCTTATAAAATGAATAATTTAAATCATCAAAATAACATTCATGGTAAACCCTATGTATCCGAGCAATACACTTCAATCCGAATATGGGCTCTAATTGAAGCCCAACCCTTTTCTCAAACCCCGGGCCTCCAAAATTGTTCTGGACTTCAATCATGATGTCTTGAGTTTAAAACGTGAAGCACTTGGCTAATTACTATTCATCGCTTAATTACCCTATTCTAGTAACAGTAATTAAAATGTTAATTAAATAATAATTGAGAATTTTATTATTATTTTGTGACGAGAAACCTTCCCAGACCTTTTCGGACTACCGATATAGAGTAAATCTCGAATACATGTAATATACTGATATATGTTTGTTGGATTTGTTGAGTAGTTATTATGACTATATGTTAAACCTTTTTCTTTGTATTTTTTTATAGTTACCTATTAACAAAAAATAATAAAAAAACCGAACTGTAATCATTCATTTAACTTGTTGATGATTGGTTTATTTAAATTAAGCAACGAGTAATAAAGAAATTGGATGCGTAAGTGTAAAGAATTTGAAAAATAATTATGTTTACTCATTGAGTTTACATAGATGTATAAATATTTTCTAGAGTTATTAAATGACCATAACAATCTGAAGAAAACGTATCGCATGAAAAGAAAAGAATACGTGGAAAAAGGAAGAAGAAAAGAAAGAAAATGTAAAATTTGGTACAACTTATTGTAAATTAAAAATTGATAATAAAAAATAGAAGCTATGAACACCCCTAAGCTAGTTTTTAGAAATCTTCTTCAACTTATTTAAATTAGGAAATGGATGTCCCCTCCCGTTCTTAATATGGACCAGAGGGTATTGTTCGGACCTATGTGATCCACCGTGAGGCCTGTTTCGATAATTCGAATCGTTCATTTTGTTAGACAGTTTGTGTATTTTAATTACAAAAAATAAAATAAAATTAAATGGATCCGATAATTATAACTTATTCAATTTATCGCGTTTTGCACCAAAAATAAAATAAATAAATAAATAAAAATGAATGGTCTATTTTTAAGAACACAATTGTCATCTATTTTTTTTGGTGACATATGCGATAAATTGAATATGTTACGATTATCAGATCGACTTAATTTTTTTGTAATTGATATGCATGAAGTGTACAACAAAATAAATGGTTCGGATAATTAAAACGGAACCCGTGATGAGTATCATGGGCCATAACAACACCATCCTATATAGATCAATGATTGGAGGGGCTCTAGGTCCTTTAAATTATGTTTAATAAATCATAAGTAAAAACTGAACCAAACAGTTCAACACAAACTTCTAAAATAAAAAAAACTATAAATAGTTCAAATAAGTTGTACTAAACCGCCCTTATAATTATGTTTACTTTTCAACTTTGTGGTGCCTAAAAATGTTACAATTAAATTAATACACTTTTTTTCATATGGTTGCAATTGTTGTCAAATTTAAAGTGTTAATTTTATTTAATTTAATTTAATTTTTTTTTAAATTTTAAAATCCGGTGCCAACTGCGACAACCTTGCATTGCAAAAGAAGTGAATTATTGACCTCTTTCGTTCACGCACACACACGTAAGTGCATCTAAACTTATTTTGGGCTAGAGATTAATGTCTTGTTGGTAATTATATATTTTAGTCAAAAAAAAATTAAAAAGTCATTATAAGTTGTTATCTCACTTCCTCTACTTTTTTACATATCTTTTCATAAAAAATTAAAAAAATTACTAAAATAATATATTTCTAAACGAGGCTTAATAACAATAATAATTATGTTTAAGTGTTTTTATTGTAGTTTTGATCACTTTTTGTAAAAAGTAATCTCAAACCTAAAAACAAATAATCATAGAACATGGTAATTATGATTTCAATTCGGTTTTTAAGTCACCTTCGAAACAATAGTAACAATTATAAGTATAATAATATGAATAAGAAATATGAACAAATAAAGGGTGAAAAGACAGCGAAAAATAAAATAATTATGACATATTCATCAGTTATTTTGTGAGATTGATACCCTCAAATATATTAATAATGTCATAATGAAGTCACACTAAAGCTCACAATAAATAAATAAATAAATAAAATAATAAAAAAGGGGCCAATTCTTGAATTTGAACCCTAGAATATATGCAGTTTGTTCTTGGTTATGGTAATTAGGTCCATCATGGGTCAATTTGGGAACATGGTTAAAAATCAATTTTTAGATTTTAATCTATTTTAGATTATAGTACTTATCTATTTTTTTTACACTTTATTTTTTTTAAAAGTCAAAATAAATCAAAAAATTAATTTTTAACTAACTTTTCAAAACAATGTATGACATAAATGCCTAATCTACTCCTTAACCATATAGTTGGGCCATTTAGGAAATTGTCAACGACAAAGAATATGATTAGGTGTGATGAACCTTGTCATCATTTGTCAAATCTTAAAAAAAAAAAAAATTTCTTGTCATCATTTGTATTATTTTGAATGTAAATTAGTAATAAGCTAATCATATCGCAATTTCTTACATCTGTATGCCAAGCCAAGAAAAATATATATATTAAAGAAAACATCTTCCATCAAGTTTAAAGATTATAATTTACCTTGCATTTATTTTGTTTGCTTCAAAAAAAATTGTTGATGTACTAAAAAACAAAAAAAAATAAAAAAACTTCCACTGATGATTATTTATTTATTTATTTTTGATCAACACAAGAACTTTATCAATGGAAGAAAACCTTACAAGGAGGAAGAAAGACATTAATAAAGAAGGGAGGGGGAGGATGGGGGGGGGGGGGTTGATGCAAAGGCCATCATCGTGAAACCGCCCAATCCCAACTAGGTTGGCACTAAGCAGCCCACACAATCATATGACAGTACCAACCAAAAATCTATTGATGAGGTACTAATAGATACACAGATAACACTAAATCAGAGACAAAAACAACAGAGCTAGGTGTTGCCCAATCAGCACAACAGCAATAACAGCTACTCCAACTTGCCACCCAAAACTCCAAAAGACAACAGACCCCAGATGAAAACATACCATATCACAACAGAAAAAACAGACCAGTTAACAGCATACCAATCTCACCAAGTGATGACAGATTCAAACTAGCTGATATCCCTCTACTACATTCCTAAATTTGATCCAAATTGGTGATTAATCCAATAGAGTACATGAATCCTTTTACAGAAACTACAATCAAACATCTAAGAATTTGAGAAAACAAATAACTAGGAAAAAACAGAAGACAAAACAGAACCCAGACAGAATAGAACCCAATCAAACAAACAGAACACAACTAGGACCTATCAGATTTGAGCCATCCAAGGCATAACAGCTTCTATCTAGCAGCACCCAGAATACAACCATTTGAAGCTGCAACTGCCAATCAATACACCTCTATTCTGCAGCAGCAACTAGAATGACACCAAACTATACACAAAAGCAAACCTGCTTCAGATTATATACTATGTCATGAACTGAGTACTTCAACTCTTTCAAATGAGATTTTGCCCATAAAGCCACTCTAATCTTCACCAACTCAGTCAAATCTGCAAAATCTGGCTTTGCCTCATTAAACACACACTTATTCCTGAGTTTCCACACAGACCACAACATTGCTAAAGGAACTACCTTCCAAATTTTCACCATCTGAACTTTATATCTTATACCTGACCACCACTATAGGAGTTCCTCCACTGAACTAGGAATGGCCCAACACAGATTCCACCATTTCACAATATCAGACCAAACTCTCCAGATCAAATGACAATGGAGTAGCAATGATTCATGGTCTCCACTTCAGATTTGCAAAACACACACAATGTACTAGCATTGGGATTCAACACTCCTATCCTAAGCAACAGATCTGAGGATTTAATCCTACCTTTCCACACTAGCCAACATAGAAATTGCACTTTGGGAGGAGCAATAGTCCTCCAAATACTTCATGTAATTGATTTTTCAGGTCCTTTGGATGATTCCATTCTTTGCCACACCGATGCCACAGTAGAAGACCTAGAAGAGTGTGCTAACCAATAACAAGAATCTTCAACCTCTGCATTTAGAATAGGTGCATTAGACAACAAATCATTCAACTTGGACACCTCCTCCTCTTCCCAAGCTAAAAGGGGCCTTCTAAGAGCTAACTTCCAGTCCCGACCCCCTCATTTCTTATGGAAAAAATATAGCAGTGAACAACCTTTCTCAGTTGACAATGAAAACAATCTGGGAAAGACTTCACCAAGGCTTTGATTATTAAACTGTTTATCAACCCAAAACTGAATCCTTTTATCATTACCCACAGCTGTTTTTACATTATTGAAAAAGAATTCACTTAAAGCAAGATTAGTCAAATTCATTGATAAAACATCCTGCCACAAAGTAAACATCAAATCTGAATTCACTGAGAATGGACTCCATCTGCCACCAATCCCTCCATATTTACTGCACAACACTTGTTTCCACAATGTATTCTTCTCTCTACCATACCTCCACCACCACTTTACTAATAAGCAATCATTTACGTCCCTCAAATTCCTAACCCCTAACCCTCCTTGAAACTTATTCAAGCATACCTCCTTCTAACTAACCAAATGTATTTTTCTCATCATCTCAGATCCTCCCCAGAGAAAGTTAGATTGAATTTTATCAATTGAACTTGTAATACTCACTGGCATTTTAAACAGAGATAAGAAATAAACCGGCAAACTTGACAACACTGATCTTATCAAGGTTAACCGTCCTACAAACGACAAGCACTTTCTCTTCCATAAAGCTAGCTTCTTCTTGAATTTATCCACCACTGGTTGCCATGTAGACTTTCTCCTAGGATTTGCTCCTAAAGGCAACCCCAGATACTTCATAGGCAGCTTCTGGCTATGACAATTGAGCCTTACAGCAAATTCTTTCACCAAATCATCCTGAACACCTATCCCACACACCTGACTTTTGTGAAAATGAATTTTTAGTCTTGACATAACCTCAAAACATCTTAATATTCTCTTGATAGCAATTATTTCCTTCCAATCTATTTCACAAAATATGATGGTGTCATCTGCAAATTGAAGGTGAGATAATTTCAGCTCATTTTGACCAATTGAAGCTCCTTTAATCAAGCCCATTGCTTTTGCTCTTTCTAATAATAAATTAAGGCCCTCTGCAACAATATTAAAAAGGAAAGGTGAAAGGGGATCACCTTGCCTAAGTCCTTTCATTGGAGAAAATTCTAATGTGGGAGAACCATTTACTAACACTGAGACTCTAGATGTAGAAATACAAGTCTTCATCCAACGCACCCATTTTTCTCCAAAACCAAAGTTGGTCATCATTCAATATAAGAACACCCAATTTACTGAATCATATGCCTTTTCAAAATCCAACTTTAGAATGATACTTTGATTCTTTGATCTTTTCTACCAATCCACTACTTCATTGGTTATTAACACCCCATCCAGGATACATCTTCCACTCAAAAAGCCTGTTTGCACTTCACTAATAAACTTTGGAAGCACATTCCTCAACCTTATTGATAAAACCTTGGCAATTATTTTGTACACTGAACTTACCAAAATAATAGGCTGATAATCACCCAGACCCATGGGATTGTCTTTTTTAGGAATTAAAGTGATAAAAGAACTGTTCACTCCTCGAGCCCAACTTGCCATTAGCATGGAATTCATTCATAAGCTGCACTAACACCCCCTTCATTATATGCCAGCATTTCTGAATGCAAGATAAGTTAAACCCGTCAGGCCCCGGAGCTTCATTACCATCACAATCATTGATTGCTTCCCAAATTTCTCCCTCTGAAAACTCTGCCTCTAACAAACCAGATTCTATAGGACTAATTGAGACAAAAACACCTGACAAATTTGGCCTATTCCTTCAATCATCAGAGAACAGTTGGCTGAAATATCTTACCACTGCTTGTTTAATTATATCAGGCTGATTATATATAACACCATTCTCATTTACAGAATCTAGCAGATTTTTCCTCTGCTTTCTACTAGCCATTAAATAGAAGAACCTTGTATTTTTATCCCCATTTTCTGCCCATGTCAGTCTGGATTTCTGATGCCATAACCACTCCTTTTTTCTACTCTGTAGACGTGCCCGAATGTCCTGACTCCGCACGCGAAGGCGCGAAATCCGTTTTGTTCATTAAGCTACTACAGTTCGGACTCAATGTCACGGTTCTGAATCTCATCTTGCAAAGTGCAATGTGAGACCGATAAATCACCAAAGAGTCCAAATCCGGCAAATCGTTTTGGAAAACTGATTTTAATAAAGAAGTGCCAAACATGGACTGCTTTGCCAGATACAGAGTCGCCACCTAAATATTTTATTTTGAGAAAATTTAGGAAATCCTGACTCGTGCCTAAGGCCACGTGTCCGTCATCACCAAAGTTGCCTCGGCTCGGGAACTTGGGTACGAGAGGGGAAGGTCATGCAATGAGCACCCCCGCTCGCCCGATCAAAGATCGGCCTTTACTAACATCTCATGTTTGTTTGTTTGAAAACGGTTTGAAGGTGCTACTCGCAAGTAGGCTAAGTCGTGGATTTTGTCACCATCAAGTGGGCTTAGAAAACATGATTTTGCCACTCTTAAGTGGGCTTAAAACTCGCATTTCGATGAATTGTTTCAATTCAAGCAATCCAACCTTAACCCACAAGCATTCATGCAGTTAATCACTTAAGCAGTTAGCCTCATGGCAAGCATGCTGAACATGGCAACATTAACACATGCAAGATGCTAAAGCATAAAAGCTTACCTAGTACTCCGAGCCAAAACAATAACTAGTTAGAAATCATACATGATCCTAGTTTATGTTAAGATGGCTAATGCAACACATGCGAAATGCAACTAGAAATAGGCTCGGCTATTCTAAGGTGGTATGCGAAATGCAACTTGATAATCATGTATTCAAATCAGTATTAAAATACAATGCGGTTAGTATGATGCGCCGAGCCCGGTACATGCAATACGAGTGAATGGATACAAACATGCAAGCATAGGAATGCTAATTGAAATATGACCTAGAACTAACCATCGTAAGCGATTAAGTAAAAGGGAAAAAGATGTGGGGTTGGAAGACATTCACACACTCACGCACACTTATTACAAAATTCGCCCTCTCGACGGAGGGTCCGAATGAATCAACTAGCTAGCTACGCTACACTATTCTAACTAATCTAATAATCTAATTAGACTAATTATTGCATAATCAAATCGAATATTTAGCTAATCACTAAACTAATTATTACAACAATGAATTAAATTAGCTAACGCATTAACTAATTAATTACACATTAACTAACTATACAAAGCAGTTAAAATGGCCTCGAGAAGAGGGGCATATGCATGCTAGGTCAGCTTCACTCGGAAATCCGTTGCCATGCCTCATGTTGCCTCTGTCTGCACTGTTTTAGACTTCTGAAAACTGTGCAAATCCCCAAAACATTTCTGATCCACCTCATGGGCATGCTAAGAGGCCATCGGCCAAATGGTATGGTCATCGGCCAAGGTATAAGGGTCATTGACCAGTTTTGAGGCTATTGGCCAAATATTGTTAGCCGATCAGCATACCAGATAGCCGATCGGCCATCTCTTCCTGCAAACTCTCCTTTTTGCTGCAACAGAGCACAAACAAAGGCATGGCAATGTATTTGCAAGAAAATATGTGTGCAACCACATTCCTTATCATGTTTGAAACTCAAAGGAGTGTAGTGCTCGACTCTCGAGCCATCAATCACGCATTTCGATGCATGATGGCCAAAGAGGTCGAGTTGCACAAATCAATATAGATGAAATGCACAAAAACACATAAATGCCTTAACTTCTATCATGCATAATCAAGAGGGTCGGCGACCGAGAATTGAGGCACGTTTCATCACTTCAAGTATGAAACACCCCTCGTTCCCCGTGTTTAGATCAACATCCGACCCAAACACAATGCAATGCAACAAACATGCAAAGGTAATGTAACATGCAACATGCGAACAACATGAACATGCAACAACAATATGTAAGCAACATGAGCATGCAACAACATGCAATGGAAAGGGCTATGTAATGCAACACTTAAAGGACCAAACCAACCACAAATAAGCTTCATGTATGCCAAAACAATGGCCAAAGTACGCTAAAAATGGAGTCCAAAAGTATATGCAAGCATGCATGCCAATTAGTCCACAAACAAAGCATGAATGCACCAACTCTCAAGCACATTGAAGGAGTATAAAATGTGAGAGTGTGGTAGTGTAGTAGGCTCTGAAATCATATTCCAAATGAGGCTAAACCATGCACATATGACAAACAAAGCATGCTAGTGAGCTTAAAGCTTAAAGCTAGCCGAGGGACTTACACCATGGCCATATCAACCAAGCCCCAAAGGGCCAAGGTGACTCAAAACAGTCCCAAGGCAGGCCAAAACAAGGCTAGAAACATGCTTGAACAGGGCTAACTCATGCTAGGATGGAAGGCACAAAACATGACGCATACAAGGCCAATGAGGAGGATTACACTACACCTACCAAAACCGAACATGAGATGACTTTGCCAATAAGAATCAGAGTTATGGCATGTCAAAATAACACCAAAAATGCACTGATATGGAAGCCCACAAGCATAGGCAATAAGGCATGCAAATAGACTCATACTTAAGGCATAAAGCATGACTCATCAAAAGCATTGAAATAGTGAAGCATGAGAGAGTATGGCCGCACCATATGCACTGAAATCATATACCAAGTGATGCCAAATCATGCAAATAGCCCAAGCAATGCATGCTAGTGGACTCAATGTACAAAGCTAGTAAGCAAGAATGCACTATGGCTATACAAAGCAACGCATGCATGATCAAAGAAACTTCAAATAGAGCTTAAGCATGCTGAAATATGAGTAAAAACTTCTTTGAATTGAGCCAAAAGCATGCTAGAATAATGGTCAAAAGCATAATGCATGTTAGGCTAGTGAATGGAATTGCACTACAAGTGCATGGAGCATGCAAGAGGCTATCAAACCAACTTTGGACAGAGTTATGACATGCTAAATAATGACAAAAAACACATGCTGAAATAGAGCCCATACATGCTTAACAAACATGCTACTTCATGAGGCATATAAGGTGATCAAACCAAGCCAAAACAGTGATATGCCAGGTCTAAGAAGTCACAAAAATGAGCCTAAACAAAGCCATAAAGAAGTAAAAACACATGCTCATTTGGTTGGCCATCAACACTAGCAGGCAAGACAAGAGGAGAGGGGACCACCCTCTCCTATTTGGGCCCTCAAAACAGGGTTTTTACCGCTGAAAATCCTCTGGATTTTAGTGGTTAAAAGGTCACAAAAATTTGTTTTGAAAGGCCTTAGAAGATGGCTCAAAAGCTATACAAGCTAAGGAATAAAAGGGAGAGACAACCCCCTAACACAAAATAGGCCTAAACCATCATTTTTAGGACTGAAAAATAGAGTTTTCTTTTAGTTCAAAACCAAACCAAAAACAGTTTATAAAGTTGGTAAAACAAGTATGCAAAACAAAGGTTTAAAGGAACAAGAGCTTATCCTTGAAGCACCTTGAAGGACAATAGCAAAACCAGCCAAAATCTGATCCAAAATTAGCCTTTTGGAGCTCCAAATGATCCTCAAAGAACCTCAGCCCAATGGTGGTTAAGTTCGGTTAAGGGTCTCTTTGCAAAAGTGTAGAGGATTCTAAGCTTAAGGCTCAAAAAACAAGAAGAGAAAGAGCTTCTAGGGAGAGAGGCTCAGATTTTGCTCACAAAATCTTGTAGAGAGAGAGAAATTTTTTAGAGAGAGAGAGTTCCACAATTTCCAACCCTTCAATCTATGAGATATGGCTCAATATATAGCAATATATGAGCATTTGGTCGAAACATCTCATTTGGAAATATCTGATGCAGTGCACAACAGCTGGAGAAGAAAATATCTGCCAATTCTAGGCTTTCTGGACACTTCTGGCCAACCGGCCATCATTTTTGGCCGATAAGGTTCACTTTTGGCCGACCTATGGCCGATGAGGTCCAATTGTGGCCGATGGACTTCCATAGAGGCCGATGGAAAAAATCAGTCCTGGTCCTTGACTTGAAGCAAGCCTAATTCCTTCATCTGGACTCTTTTTCAGATCATTCTTGAGCCTAAACTATAGCCCCGGAAGTCTTCTTTCCAAATTTGGCAGCCTCACCTCAAAATTCCATGTGTGCTAAGAGATATCCCTCTTTTAGTGAAGGTTGCTCAGTTTCGGTCTAACCGGAATGATGCCCAACTTCAACCAATCATATCTCCCCCATCCGGACTCGGCTTTAGAAGATTCTTGAATGTAAAATGAAGCCCCGGAAGTAAGATTTCCAACAGTGGTGGCCTCATAGCTGAAATCCAAGTATTCAAAAGGATAGGCCTGATTTAGCGAGGGTTGCTCGACTCTCTCTTAGCGATTCATACCCATCTTCTTCTCCAACTTGATTTCTTCCCTCTTCTTCTCTTTTCTTCAACGCCAAACCCCTAAACAAGGTGTTTTGAAATATTTTTCAATGATTTCATCTCTCTTTCATTCATTTCCACTTTGCCCTTGCTCGGTTTACCAAAAAGTGCAACATTTAACGAAATGTGAGCCTTGGAGCATTGCAGAAACCTTTTTCAAAATATTTTGAAAAAGAGGGTTTTAAGGTCTAAAAACCATTTGATCAAGATCGTTTTGGTCCAAAAGGGGTATGAAGTTGGGATTTGACTCTCTCATTGCCGAAAAAATCGAATCTTTGCCCTGCACATCTTTCATTACCAAGTAAACCATCAGTAGCGCCCAAGTCTTAAGGGTGGTAAAAAATGGGGTGTTTACAACTCAACTCCCAACTGACCTTCGAACCTCTCCTCTTCTTACAATCTCAATTTCCTGCATTCCTACCTTGAGCTTCAATGTCACATTCATGGAGTTCATCCTCAGCTTTTTTCAATTGTTCATCAATGTTTCCAAACACTTGACAATTCCACCTTCTAAGATGCACTCTGAGATTTCCCAACTTTTTCATTATCATGAAACTAGCCCAACCACTGATGTGATTATTTTCCCAAGATGTCTGCACTTCAGATTTAAAATTAGGATGTAAACACCAAGCATTTATGAATCTAAATGGCCTAGGTCCCCAATCTCTCTCATCTTTCATAAGCAATATTGGGCAGTGGTCAGAAAGAGTCTTAGGCAGCCCCCACTGCTTAAATGAGAAATTCTCCAACCACCTATGATCAATTAGAAATCTATCAATCTAGCTCCACCTTTCCCATCCAAAGCATTACACCATGTATATGTTTTGCCTAGCATTGGAATGTCTAACAGCTCCAAATTATCAATCAGATCATTGAAATCCCTCATTCCTCTATCCTTCCTCAAGCACCCTTTCTGTTTACTCATAAATCTAATTTCATTAAAATCCCCCCTACACACCAAGGTTTTAAAAAAGTGGATTTAAGCTTCATTAAAGAGTCCCATAGCTGCCTTCTTCTCAATAAATCATTTGGTGCATAAATGTTTACAATAACACAATCAAGATAATGGAGTGAAGTCCCTGCAACAAAATGAAGTTTCTATTACTGCATCACTCCTTTAGGAGAAAGATTTCTAAACACCATATTAAATGTTTGATGAAAATACCATTCAAGTTTTCAAAAGAAACTTAAATTTATTTTTTTATTTTTGTGTGTGTGTGTGCGCAAGTAAAACAATTGGAGTTCTTATTATTATGTAGAAAATGGAATGAATAAAGAAATTCATTCAAGGTATGTTTGGCAACATTTTCATTCCAGATATGTTTGTTTTTTGTTTTATTTTTGAGTGTTTTTAGAAGCCAAAAATAAAAAAAAAAAAGTTTGAAAATATTTATTGTTTTCATATCTTTATTTTGTGGAAAAATAGTTGTCAAAATTTTATAAAAACAACTTAAAAGTATTTATAAAAATTATTTTCATTAAATTTTTTAAAACTAATGTACTAAACAAGTTTTATGCGTTACCTTTTTCTTTTTTTTATTACAAAAAATAGAATTTGTCATTGAAACAAACATAATGCACAGATAATTGGTATGAAAACAACAAATGCCAATTTTGATTTTCTTATTATTATTTTAATGGCCTTTTTTTTTTTCCCCCATATTAGAAAAAGATAACAAAACGAAAACAAGCGGGGACTAAGCTTGTTACTTATCTTCTCTTTTTTAAAAGTAAGAAATCTTGTTACAATAAAAAATAATAAATTTCACATATCAGATTTGCATATATCAATTTTTCATCTAAACCTTTGAAAAAATAAAAAAAAAATAAAAACCTAGCATTTTTCAAATTTTTTTTAATCAGCAAAAAAGAAAATCTTTATTGATATAAACCAACAAACAAGGAGGAAATACATCAAAAAAGATAAGGGGAGGTGAGTACAAAGAGTATCATAGCTACACAAGACAATCCCAACTAGGTTGGCCCTGTCAAGCAAGCACAATAGGATTACATGGGGGATTCTATTTACACTCAAAAAATATTAAGTATTTCCAATTTTTTAGTACACTATGTTTATAATTATTTAAAATTTTAGATTACTCTCAGTACATCCTATTATTTTTTTCCAAATTACCCTTAAAGTAAACCCAAATAATAAATAATAAACAAATTAAAAAAACTAAATTATTTCAAAAACTTTTCAAACTGATATTGGAACACGAATTACAACAAAGGCATCGGCAACACTACAAGAAACTACACATTTGGCGACCAAAATTGGTGACCAAAGCAAATTTAGTCGCCAAAGGTTCACAGTTCAACTACTATTTGGATTTAGTCGAGATATATTGTCTTTTTGGCGACTAAAACAAAATTTAGTCACTAAATATATAATAATCGGCGACTAAATAACAATTAGTCGCCAAAAGTTTATATTTTACGCTACTAATTCTAGGTTTAGTCGCTGAATAAGGTTAATTGCCGAGAAAAATATAGTTTAGTCACCAAATATTATGGACATTTTTTACACCTTTTGGTGGCTAAAAAATTTAGTCGCCGTATATTTAATTTTTGTCGACAAAAAAAAAAAAAATAGTAGTCAAATGATGCTTTTGGCTACCAATATATTAGTCCCTATTAATTAATCATTGGTTGCAAAATAGTTTTAGTCATTATTCATCACGTAAAACAGCCACCAACCACTCTGTGGACGTCACAGGCAGCTTCCTCGTGAGAAATAGGACCTCTGGGGACAAACGACATGTAATTAGTACATGTACGTTGGGAGTTAGAGTGGAAAACACTTTAAACCAAAAAAAGGCCGTTCGGGGGGCGAAAATACAAAACAGCCCCCAAACCACTGTATAAATGTCACAGGCACTACTAGAAAAGCGGGCTTTAGACACGGAACCATTTGTGACGATTTAAAAATCGTCGCAAAAAATAGGCATTTGCGACGGTAAAAAAATCTGTTGCAAAATCATTTTTTTTGCAACGGCAAATGACTGTCGCAAAAAAAAAAAAAAAACCGAATAAATACTATTATTAGAGACGGATAACTTGAAATCATTGCAAAAGGTTTTATATTTTTGCATTTTTGTTAATTTAGGACAGCCTTTCAAACCGTCGCAAAAACTTAATCCCCTGATTAACGCCAAAATAAAAATCTCTTCCACCAAACACTAAAAAATATATTAAAAAAAAAAAAATCAAAATGCCCCAACTCTTCAGCCCCAACTCTTTAGCTTCCAATCAAAAAGCACAGAAGGGTTTGCTTCTAATCCAGACTAGACTAGACCAAAAAACCTAGGAAGGTTTGCCAATCGACTACTAGGTTTGCTTCTTCTTCCTCTCTCTCTCTCTCTCTCTCTCTCTCTCTCTCTCTCCATCCATTTTTCTCTGTATATTCGAATGTTGGGATAATCCACCGTTTCCCTCTCTTTGATAACCAGGTTTTCCCCTTTTTTTCTCTATATCTCTCTCTACATATGTCCATACGTGTATATCTGATCTATTTGTCCCTTCTTCTAAGTTCAATCAAAACCTTTTTATTGTTTTTATTATAGTGATCTATTTGATTTTCTTATTTGTAAAATATAGAGATTTTGATTTGATTTTCTCGACAATATATATATATATATATATATATATATGTATGTATGTATTTGTGTGTCTGCAGTGTATAGAAGTGTGAGATGGCAACTCTACTTTTATCTTATTAAATCTAACAAATTGAGTCCAAAAAAAGGTCCCCTACTTCCATTCGCTGCAAATCACGGAGGAGCTCTCTTCGGCATCTTTGTGTTGATAACCACACCTCTCTTTCCCTTTTCTCGGTATGACACTTTTATTGTTTCAATCATATGTGCCTCAGTCATTTACTTTGGAATTTTTTTTTCTTCTTAATTCTGTTTCCCTTTCCATCCTCTTCCCTCCCCCCCCCCCTCCCCATTTTCTTTGGGTTTTGTTTTATTTGATGGAAGATTGTTTCTATAAAAGAAGATTTTTACTTTTAAAGGCTCAATTTTTCTTTGGCAGCACTTTTTTGTTTCTTGTTTTTCTAAGGAATTTTTTTTGATTCATGTACAATTGGCTTTTTGGTGATACAAAATTATTAATATTTTTCTAGGTTTTTGGGTTTTTATATTTAAATTCATAACTGGATTTTTTTTTTTTAGGGAAAAATATTTGATTCATGTTCAATTAGCTTTTCGGTGATACAATGCAGTTTCAGAGGTTTGTTTTTAGTTAGTTAGTTAGTTAGTTTGTTTGTTTGTTTTTTTTTTTTTTTTTTGTTTTAACTTTTGCGTATCTTAGTTGAGTTGTATTGTAACAGTTTGGTTATGGGTTGGCAATTGATGTTTGATTTGAATGATGAAAATTTTGATGGGATATGATTTGAATCTAAGGTTAAGCTTGATTATTTTTATTTTTTATTTTTTGTTTTTGGTTGCAAGTTGGTTTTTGGTATTTGAATTTAATTGAAGACCTTACTTGATCTGACCTACAAATGGTTGGTCCCTGAATTAATTGCAATACCTTATCTTTACAATGGTTGTGTATTTATATGATTATCTCTAAAGGGTTGTAATCATCACCGTCACTATGTATGCCTTTAGGTTGAATTTGTTTGTGATTTACGTTCCAGGAAAACAACCATTAATTGTTCTTTACAAAAGTTATTTTCCTCTAAATGAAAATGAAACTTGAAATATCAATACTAATATGAGTGCTTTTATTATAATTTTGATGAGTAATAGTTCTTTAGGTGCATCAAATTAGATAATAACATCCATTAAAAGTCAATGGACACAGAATTTATGGTTGACTATGTATGTGCTTGTGCTTTGAGCTCCTGTAATTTTTCGTTTACAAATAATATACTATGATTTTAACCAACACAATTTTTTTGGGTCAATTAGAGCTTGGCCCATCTGATGAGTAAGTCCTTAACTTTTAGTAGTGAAGTTCCTCTTAGTTCACTTTCAAAAATCCTTCTCGCTGCTGATTTTGGTGTTGACTTGCCACAATGAAAGTAATTCATGAGCTAGCTGAATAATCCTGGGACGTTTCATAGCTGTTTCATTTATCTTGTTTATTTTTTTTGTCAGTCTTTGTGTTTGTATATTCTATTATATTCAAGTGTTTGTATCTTCTATCAAATTTTGTTCTCATTCTTGTATGATGTTTTTGGATTTTTATATTTAAATTCATCGGTGACTTCTTTTTTTTTTTTTTTTCCTAGGGAAAAATATTTGATTCATGTTCAATTAGCTTTTTGTCATTTTTTTGGATTGAAATGTGAATTGCACCTGCCAATTGCCATTGCCCAATAATAATTTAAAAAGATGCATAATCACTATACATAAATCATTAAACATTAATTTAGCTCTGTGGTTTGTAGTCTCCATGTCAACATCATTGGCATCCAATGCTTGTTATGCATTCAAGAACAATTGTAATTCCTTTTATTGTCTGCCTCTCTCTTTTTCTTTTTCTTTTTTAATTTTTAATTTTTTTTTAAGAAGCAATGTTATCTGTCACAAGCAACTTTAATAAATGATAAATGGCCAAAGAAGTTAGAAGAAGTAAGGGTGGAGAGGTAGTGTGTGTGAGATTCTATTTAATTATTTTTTATGACTAATAATTGGATATATGCAAGTAGTGCATGTTAGAAATGGTTGAGAAAATTCTGGATAAAACCAGAATTTTTTCCTACGTTTGGTCTATTTTTTAGGTGGGCCCCGTGCGTCGATTTTTGTTGGTCCAAGTGGTAACGCGTTCTATGCCGCGTTGTGATTTACGTGGTATATTTGGTTGCTCAAAACCATTACCGAATGAATGGAAAATTGAAGCCAAAGTGTGCTCTATGGAAATGAAGTTTTGGTAGAAATTCCTTAAGGTTGAAAAATGGCTTGTTCCACATTGATTTGGTAGGAAGTTTTGAATGGGTTTATAAGGCTTAGGATTGGAACTTGGGGTGTGCCCCAAGGGGTACCCAAGTTTGTAGAAAGGAGAGGTTATGGGCTAGACCCATTAGACTCAAAAATCACCACACACGCGCGCGCCGCCGCCTCGGGCAGGCTAGGCTGGGCACGGGTGTGAGGTTGGGTTGGGCTGGGCTTGTCCGGCCCAATACTAATCTTTTTGGGCAAAAAATATTTGAATTCAATTTTTTTTTTAAAGAATAAATTCTGTCCAATTTAAATTTCAATTTTTGAATTCAAAATTTTATTTGCACCTCTTCAAAAATTTTGTATAGTTTCGGATCTGTCCAAAACCGAATCTGTTCGGTTCAAATTTAAATCCACCCAAACAGATTTGAAATTTGTTTAAATTCAAACAGATTCGGTTATCTGTCCAATTCAAACCCAACAGGTACAGTATCTGTTCAAACATGTATGCTACCTGTTCAATTCAAAATTAAAGGGTGCCATTACTTCTATAAATAGACCAGCCCTCATTTGATGTTTCATTCACTAAATTCATCCAAAATAATTCTGCATCTATTCCCTTCATATTGCTGCATTATTTTCTTGTAAGAAATAGTATAAACACTTAGTGTGTTCGTCGTACGAAAAACTTGTAGTGTTGCTATTTTGTGTTGATTGATCATTTTATCCTGGGAGATAGACGTCCATATTCTGAAAGTACCGTGGAGAGGACGAATTTGTCTTAAGGACATAGTGTCGAACACTGGACTTGATCAGATTATTATTCAAAGAAATTAATCAAGTTAATTCTTTTTCTTGTTTTATTATTTATTTAAATTAGATTTTAATTTTGTTTTTGTAACAAAATAAAATATGTTTTTATTTATTTATTTAATTTTATTTTACTGGTTTGATTTTTGTAATCAAACAAATTCTCTCATTTCCTATTTTCTTTTATATTCTGTTTGTCGTTTAGTACCCAAACAGAATTTGTTATTTTAAATACAGTGAAGATTGTCCAACAATCTTAAAACATAATATTTTTGGTGTCTTCATTGTATTTAATTTTTTGTGTTTTCAAAGTGATATTCTGGTTGGGAAATACAAATAGTATTATAAACTATTTGACAGATAGTAGTAATATACTGTCTATTTTCTTTGACAACTAGTAGTAATATACTGGTGTCATTAACAATTGCAGAATATTATTTGGTGTAACAGAAAATTATTATGGTATTTTATTTTTCTGGTTTTAGTAACAAGGAAAATAAAATTATTTTGTGTTATAATTTATTTTCTGGTTTTAGTAACTAGAAAATTAATTTGTGGTTTGTTTTTCTGATTTTTGTAATCAGATTTTATGGCTACTACAATTGAATCTGCAACTGGTAGTGGTACTCCAACTGTTACACCAACTTCGGTCCCTATCCAGAACCATGTTCAAGTACCAATAAATCATGGAGAAAAATGGGAAAAATTTAACGGTACTGAGTTTAAGAGATGGCAGCAGAAGATGCTGTTTTATCTTACAACTCTTAATTTGGCTCAGTTTCTCCATGAAGAGGCTCTAGTACTTAAAGAGGGTGAAAGTGATCGGCAAGTTGTTGCTGCTATAGATGCTTGGAAACATTCAAATTTCCTGTGCAGAAACTACATCCTTAATGGCCTTGACAACATGCTGTATAATGTTTACAGTCCTTTGAAGTCAGCAAAAGAATTATGGGATTCTTTGGAGAAGAAATACAAGACAGAGGATGCCGGCACGAAGAAATTTGTTGTCGGTAAATTTCTGGACTTTGTTATGGTAGACTCCCAAACGGTAATTTCTCAAGTTCAAAATTTTCAAATAATTTTGCATGATATTCATTCTGAAGGTATGTCTCTGAGCGAGTCTTTCCAAGTCGCTGCTTTAGTGGAAAAGTTACCACTGGCTTGGAAAGATTTCAAAAATTATTTAAAACATAAACGCAAGGAGATGACCATGGATGAATTGATTGTAAGATTGAGAATTGAGGAAGATAACCGAAAGGCTGAAAAGAGGAATGGGAAAAATCCCATTGAGTCCAAGGCTAATGTGGTTGAACAAGTTCACAAACCACATAACAAAAAGATGAAGTTTACTGGAGATGGTCCTAAACAAGGCGACAACAATGGTAACAAGAAGTTCAAAGGAAAATGCTATAACTGTGGCTAGACAAGGAAAAGTGATCTTGAAGATGACATCAGGGAAAGAACTGACCCTCAACAACGTACTGCATGTACCTGACATCCGGAAGAATTTAGTTTTTGGTTCTTTGTTAGGTAAAAATGGTTTTAGGCTTGTCTTTGAGTCTGATAAATTTGTATTAACAAAGAGTGGCATGTATGTTGGTAAGGGATACATGAGTGATGGTCTCTTCAAACTAAATGTAATGACAGTTGTACCAAAAGTTGCTATGAATAAGAATAACACATATTTTGCTTATATTCTTGAGTCGAATTTATGGCACAGTAGATTAGGACATGTGAATTTTGATGCTTTGCGTAGATTAATTGGTTTAGATTATATACCAAAGTTTGAAATTAATCCTAATCATAAATGTGAAATTTGTGTAGAAGCGAAACTAACTAAGGCTCCATTTAAATCGGTTGAAAGGAAAATCGAACCTCTAGAATTAATTCATACAGACGTATGTGATCTTAAGTTTGTTCAAACTAGAGGAGGCAAAAAGTATTTCATAACATTTATCGATGATTGCACAAGATATTGTTATGTTTATTTACTTAGAAGTAAAGATGAGGCCTTAGAAATGTTTAAATTCTACAAAACAGAAGTTGAAAATCAACTTGGTAAAACCATTAAAATGGTTAGAAGTGATAGAGGTGGTGAATATGATGCACCATTAAATGAATTTTGTGCACAACATGACATAATTCACCAAACTACAGCACCGTATTCTCCTCAACAAAATGGAATTGCTGAAAGAAATAAAAGAAATGATGAATGCCATGTTACTAAGTTCAGGCTTACCACAGAACTTGTGGGGGGGAAGCAATATTGTTTGCTAATTATGTTCTTAACAGAATACCCCATAAGAAAAGAAACAGCACTCCTTACGAATTGTGGAAAGATCGACCGCCTTCCTACAAATACTTAAAGGAAAATGGTTTGTCCCTCTAATTCCCCCCCCCCCCCAATCCCCCGAAAAACAAATGGAGAAGAGAAAGAGGGAGAAAGAAGAGAGGAACAGAGAAAGAGGGAGAAAGAGAGAGGAGAGAGGAGAGGAGAGAGGGAAACAGAGAGACAGAGAGCCCCCTCCATTCCGGCCCCTCCATTTCGCCCCCTCCATTCTGCAGCTCGCCGATCGTCGTCCCAGCTCACCGATCGTCGTCGTCCCAGCTCTGCCTCCGCCAATTGTCGTCCCAGCTCTGCCTTCTTCTCTTCTTCTTTCTTCTTCTTTCTTCGTCTTCTTCTGATTTTCTGATCGGAAAAAAAAAAAAAAATTCAAACGACGAAACGACGTCGTTTCGTTAATTAGGGGGATTCGAGGGGGCTGAATTCGAGCTCTCTACCACGGTCCATACTTAAAAGTGTGGGGGTGTTTGGCAAAAGTTGAAGTTCCTGTTCCTAAAAAGACTAAGATTGGACCAAAAACAGTAGATTGTGTGTTTATTGGTTATGCTCAGAATAGTAGTGCATATCGGTTTCTGACTTATAAATCAGAAATACCTGATATAAATGTGAACACTATTATAGAGTCAAGGAATGCTGTGTTTTTTGAACATGTCTTTCCTTACAAGAAAGGACAGGAATTAAGTTCACAGAAAAGAACTTATGATTGTACACAAAGTCAAGAGACTAATGACAATCAAACACAAGAGACTAGTAATGGTCTCGACCAACAAGATTTAACTGATGATGAACCAAGACGAAGTAAGAGAGTGAGAACATCAAAATCCTTTGGTCTAGATTTTCTGACATACCTGTTAGAAAATGAACGTCAAAGCTTTAAGGCAGTAATGACAGGTCCTGAAGCACTTTTGTGGAAAGAGACTGTTAATAATGAAATTGAATCCATTATGCAAAATCATACTTGGGAATTGGTGGATCTTCCACCAGGTTCTAAACCTCTTGGATATAAGTGGATATTCAAGAGAAAAATGAAGGCAGATGGTTCCATAGACAAGTATAAAGCAAAACTTGTAGTAAAAGGTTACAGACAAAAGGAAGGTCTGTACTATTTTGACACATATTCCCCTGTGACAAGAATAACATCCATTCGTATGCTTATTGCTATAGCAGCGTTGTTAAATTAGAAATACATCAAATGGATGTTAAGACAGTTTTGTTAAACGGTGATCTAAATAAAGAGATCTATATGGACCAACTCGAAGGGTTTGTAGTACCAGGGCAAGAAAAGAAAGTTTGTCGGCTTGTAAAATCCCTTTATGGATTAAAACAAGCACCTAAGCAATGGCCTGAAAAATTTGATCACGCAATGCTTACTAATGGATTTAAGATAAACGAATGTGACAAATGCGTCTATGTTAAAAACACTGACCAAGGATATGTCATAGTTTGTCTTTATGTGGATGACATGTTTATCATTGGAAGCAGTCAAAACATGATCAAATCAACTAAGCAAATGCTTAACAAAAGATTTGATATGAAGGATATGGGGGTCGCAGATGTTATATTAGGAATGAAAATTACTAAAACATCTTACGGATATGCATTATCTCAATCTCATTATATTGAGAAAATTCTTGATAAATTTATCAAGGATGATATGAATGTAGCAAGAACACCTGTAGACATTAGTCTTTATTTATCGAAAAATAAAAGTGATGCAGTGTCTCAGTTAAAATACTTCCAAATCATTGGAAACCTAATGTACCTAATGAATTGTACTCATCCTGATATAGCTTATGCTATCAATAAATTGAGTAGGTACATTAGTAACCCCGGAGAAGACCATTGGAAAGCGATCATTCGGGTTCTTAGATATCTAAGATTCACCCGTGATCATGGTTTGAACTTTACTCGATATCCAGCAATACTTGAAGGTTATTGTGATGCAAATTGGATATCGGATACTAAAGATTCAAAATCCACTAGTGGATATGTCTTTACTCTAGGAGGCGCTGCTGTTTCTTGGAAGTCCATGAAACAAACATGCATTGCGTGATCCACAATGGAATCCGAGTTCATTGCTTTAGACAAAACAGGAGAAGAAGCAGAATGGCTTCGTCACTTCTTAGAAGACATTCCAATGTGGCCAAAATCTGTGCCAGCTATTTGCATTCATTGTGATAGTCAATCTGCAATAGGTAGGGCACAGAATCACATGTATAACGGTAAGTCATGACATATTCGTCGTCGACATAATACCGTAAGGCAATTGTTGTCAAATGGAATAATCTCAATAGATTATATAAAATCTAAAGAGAATATTGCGGATCCGTTAACAAAAGGTTTGACAAAAGAGCTAGTGTATAGTTCATCGAAGGGGATGGGATTAAAGCCTATTACATAAGAGTCATCATAATGGTAACCCTACTTATATGACTGGAGATCCCAAGAACTAAGTTCAAAGGACAACTAAGTTATGTGTGGCTTGCCAGAAATCACCATGGGATTAAAATTCCCTACCCATTCCTATGGTAAGAGTGATATCTGCAACATGTGTTGTCTGCAGGGGTATAAGGATAAGCTTTGCTTTTAATGATTACTTATATCTTGATTTAGGTATAAAAATCAAGACAAGTATAAAGAGATACTTACAATAAGAATCACCTATATGAGTGTCGAATTGGGGCCGGTTCTATGAGAATGAAAGAGACTAAATCCTCTAGAAACACTTATGAAAACCAGGAGCGTTCAAGGCCAAAATGAATACAACAGTGAGAACCACAATGTGTTAGAAGATATTTTGTGTGAAATCTATTGTCTTGGCTTCACAAACGACTGAACAATTCAAGGCATCACGTCCATTGGTTAGCTAGTAAGTCCGATAGGTTATCACTAGGGAAGGTTCAAGGCCGAAAGCTACCTATCTTGATGCAAGATATTTTTGACTTATACTCTTTCGATAAAGTCTGCATATTGTTGCATTTCCGTTGTCATCAAATTCCATTCATGTGGAGGAATGTTAGAAATGGTTGGGAAAATTCTGGGTAAAACCAGAATTTTTTCCTAAGTTTGGTCTATTTTTTAGGCGGGCCCCGTGAGTCGATTTTCGCTGGTCAAAGTGGTAACGCGTTCTATGCCGCGTTGTGATTCACGTGGTATATTTGGTTGCTCAAAACCATTACCGAGTGAATAGGAAATTGAAGCTAAAGTGTGCTCTATGGAAATGGAGTTTGGTGGAAATTCCTTAAGGTTGAAAAATGGCTTGTCCCACATTGATTTGGTGGGAAGTTTTGAATGGGTTTATAAGGGTTAGGATTGGAACTTGGGGTGTACCCCAAGGGGTACCCAAGTTTGTAGAAGGGAGAGGTTATGGGCTAAACCCATTGGACTCAAAAATTACCACACACGTGCGCACCGCCGCCTCGGGCGGGCTGGGCTGAGCTAGGCTGGGCTGGGCCTGGGCTTGAGCACGGGTGCGTGGTGTGAGGTTGGGTTGGGCTTGTCCGGCCCAATACTAATCTTTTTGGGCAAAAAATATTTGAATTCAAATTTTTTTTTTTAAGAATAAATTCTGTCCAATTTAAATTTCAATTTTTGAATTCAAAATTTTATTTGCACCTCTTCAGAAATTTTGTACAGTTTCGGATCTGTCCAAAACCGAATCTGTTCGGTTCAAATTTAAATCCATCCGAACAGATTTGAAATTTGTTTAAATTCAAACAGATTCGGTTATCTGTCCAATTCAAACCCAACAGGTACAGTACCTGTTCAAACAGGTATGCTACCTGTTCAATTCAAAATTAAAGGGTGCCATTACTTCTATAAATAGACCAGCCCTCATTTAATGTTTCATTCACTAAATTCGTCCAAAATAATTCTGCATCTATTCCCTTCATATTGCTGCATTATTTTCTTGTAAGAGAGAGTATAAACACTTAGTGTGTTCGTCGTACGGAAAATTTGTAGTGCTGCTATTTTTCGTTGATTGATCATTTTATCCTGAGAGATAGACGTCCATATTCTGAAAGCACCGTGGAGAGGACGAATTTGTCTTAAGGACACAGTGTCGAACACTGGACTTGATCAGATTATTATTCAAAGAAATTAATCAAGTAAGTTAATTCTTTTTCCTGTTTTATTATTTATTTAAATCAGATTTTAATTTTGTTTTGTAACAAAATAAAATCTATTTTTATTTATTTATTTTATTTTATTTTACTGCTTTGATTTTTGTAATCAAAGAAATTCTCTCATTTCCTATTTTCTTTTATATTCTGTTTGTTGTTTAGTACCCAAATAGAATTTATTATTTTAAATACAATGAAGATTTTCCAACAGTGCATGCACAGATTAGGTTTCTTTTTGATTTCAAAACTTTGAAAATGATATTAACTTGAGGTATTTGTTAAAAAAAGTGGAGGTGTTGATATTGCCGATTGTTGAGAAGTTGTACATTGAATAGGTTTATTCGGTAGTGTAATAGGGTAAATGTAAATTATAATTTCTCTCTATTCCAAAGAAAGTTGGTTATAGATATTAAATGAATATATATATTGACTGGATGAAATTTGGAAAGAATTTTTATTAATCAAATGTTTGTCAGAAAATCATAGAAAATTTTCTTATAGACAAAGAAGTTCCTTTATGCTACTTGACAAATGTTTCTTTATTAATTAATGACAAACACTTCCACTCATAAAGGCACTCATTATTCTTGGTAGTTAGTACTTAGTTTACTCTTGTAGTTGCATCCAACATTGTTTGGGAAGTATAGTTTATCTGTTAATTGCAAAATTCTCCCCTTTGGTCGTTGAATTGACTTTTTTTGTGTTCATATCAAGTAATCTCTTAACATGCTTTGCTGTACTTATCATAGTTTGAAGATGGGAGTGGCAGAACAGTTCTAATATGGAGGAGGAAACATTGCTGATAGGAATGGGTAAGTGATCTTCTAGTGCTCCAAGCATTTATCATATTAAAATTTAATATCATAGTTAATATATATATTTTTTGTTGATAATCTTTTTTTTTTTGGTGAATAAGTCATAAAATAAAACAAGCGAATTTACATATTTACAAGGGTATACCCTAGGCCCTAACAACATTATACAACCAAAAGACTATCAACCCCAATCTAGAAACAAACTGCTAGACAAAACCAATGGAGCTAGACTGTGAATGTATCATAAGCCCCATCCAGAAGGATGAGGGTGTAGACGTCCCCGAACGCCCCGGGAGGTGTTAAGTCCCGTTCTGTTCATATTGGGGTCACTACAGTTCAAGGACTCAAATGTTACGGTTCTTAATCTTGAACCAAAGAGTCCAAATCCGGCAAATCGTTTTGAAAACAGATTTTTTGAAAGAAGTGCCAAACATGGACTGCTTTGCCAGATAACAGAGTTGCCACCTAAATATTTTTTAAAATGGGAAATTTAGGAAACCCTGACTCGTTGCCAAAGGCCACGTGTCCGTCATCACCAAAGTTGGCTCGGGAACTTGGGTACGATTGGGGAAGGTCACATCGTGAGCACCCCCGCTCGTCCGGTCAAAGACCGGCCTCTACTAACCATGATATCTGTTTTTGAAAACATTGTGAGTTCTTATTCCGGTTATTAGCCTAGATTACTATGTGATGCTCGCAGCAAACAAGTATAGACTGGGCCGTCTGAATTGGAACAAAACATTTCATGTTTGTTTGTTTGAAAATGGTGTGAAGGTGCTACCCGCAGGTAGGCTAAAATGCGGATTTGCCACCCTCGGGTGGGCTTAGAAAACATGATTTTGCCACTATCTAGTGGGCTTAAAACAAACAGTCAATGTATTGTCCCAATTCAGATAACTCAACCTCCACCCACAGGCATTCAAGGCAGTTATATCACATAAGCATGTAGCCTCATGGTAAGCATGCTACCATGGCAACACTCACACGCATGCAAGGATGCTAAAGCATAAAACTCACCGAGTACTCCAAGCCAAAACAAAAAACTGATTAGGAATCATGCATGATCCTAAATACACAGAATTGCCTAATGCAACACATGCAAAGATGCAAACTATAGCAGGCTCGGCTATTCTAAATATGGCATATAAGATGCAACAGCTATCAAGTACTCAACTTGGAATTGAAATACAGATGCAGCTTGTATGATGCGCCGAGCCCGGTACGTGCAAAACAGATGAATGATGCAAACATGCTGTCATGCTGTATGCTAATTGAAATATGCCCTATATCTAACCATTGTAAGCGGATAAATAAAAGGGAGAAAGAAATAGGGGTTGGAAGACATACATCGCACTCACACACCCTTATTACAGTTGTGCCCTCGCGCAGAGGGTCCGAATAAATAATACAATCCGAATAAAAGAATATTACAGTCCGAAATATACAGTCTGAAATAATATACAAATTCCTAATTAATTGACAAATTAAACAAGAAAACTGTAAAATGGCGTGCAAGCCAGGGACTGCCTCGCTGTTGATGAATGATGTATGCCGGGCTGCTTCGGCGCGGAAATCCACTAGGATGCCCCAATTAGCCTCTGTTTGCACTGTATCTCGAAATGCGTGCCAGACTCTGGAAATTTGCTGATTCTTCATTTTACTGCAACAGAGAGCAGGAAAAGGGCATAGCAATGTATTTCACAAATATATGCATGCCTCGATCCTCGTGCCACCAATCACGCACATCGATGCATGATGGCCGAGGAGCCGAATTGCACAACTCAATATAGGGTGCAATACAGATGAATGCTACAGCAAAAACCTAACTCCATCATGGGTAATTCGGAGTATCGGTGACTGGGGAATTGAGACCCGTTCCGTCACTCGGAGTACGAAACGTGCCTCGTTTCCCGTGCCCGGGCTAACTTCTATCCCGAACGCGATGCAATATGCATGATATGCATGAAATGCAACTAATATACAGTTCTAGTATGCACAATGAGATGAAAATGAGATGAAAATGAGACGAAAATGAGACGAAAATGAGACGCCTCGAAAAGCGTGCACGCGGGCACGCAAACCGAGGCGATGATGTGAAATGCAAATCGGATAAAACCGAAGTGCCTCGAAATGCGTGCCCACGGGCATGCACACTGAAGCGATGATGTGAAATGCAAATCGGATAAAACTGAAGTGCCTCGAAATGCGTGCCCACGGGCACGCACACCGAAGCGATGCATTAAAGCATGAAATGACATACACGATGCAAATTGGGCTTATACCAACATGAGAGGGCCTCAGCCACACTCACACGGGAGGCCGTGAGATGAAAATGGGTGCCTCAAAATGCGTGCACACGGGTACGCAAATTGAGGCGGTGACATACGCAATGCAAATGACATACGGAATGCAAATTGGGCTTACACTAACATGAGAGGGCCTCAGCCGCACTCACATAAGCTGCCGTGAGACAAAAATGAAGTGCCTCGAAATGCGTGCACACGGGCACGCAAACCGAGGCATGGCCCTAAGGCACAGAAATGACATGCGAATGAGATGTGACATATGGCATATGGAAAATGCCAATTTCAGCAGCTAAAATGATGCACAAATAGCCCCCGAATTATGACAAAATTACACCCGATGCCCGAAATGCGATGTAATGCACCCGAAATGGCCTACGGCCCTACTAAACATGCACAATATGGACATAAATTTTAAAACAGTATCAAGGCAGCCCCTAAACTAGCATTTTTTCAGTACAAAGCAAGGCTAAATAATAACCACAAGTATGGTAAAACTAACTTGCAAGAATGGGGAAAAAGAGGGGAATTACAAAGCAAGTAGTATATACAATGCTCAAACCAAAAAAAACAGTTCTACAAAATTAAATAGGGACCAAAAATATGTATATTTACAAGAGGTGACATCCCCCAAATCAGTGTGTAGATAAGCTAAACATAACATGCAAAATAATGAGCCAACGAAGGCTATAACATGAGGTACCATAAGCATACACTAAACAACTTTGGACCCTTAACAAAACATGAAGAATGGGTCATTTCAAGACACTTTATAAGCCTCATGAAGACTCAAAACAGAATCTAAACAAGCCTAACAAAGCATGCAATTTTACGGAAAATATGAGGGATATAACATGAAGTACCAAAACCAATCATCAAATGGCCTAAGACTCTTAACAAAACATGATGAGAAGGCCAAAATAAGACTCTTTCCTAGCCTGATGAAGGCTGAAATCAGAAGCCAAGTAAGCTTAAAAAGGCATGCAAAATGGGGTCAAAGAGAGATATAAAGGAAAGTGTAATATGGAGACCCCAAACCAAGTTGATCCCTTCTACAATAATGTAGAGGGACACAAAATAAGCTCACTCACAGTTAATGGCATGCTCAAAATCAGACTTCAAATAGACTAAAGAAACCATGCAATTTTACGGTAAATTTGAAGAATTACAAAGCAAGTGCATGATAGAAAGGCCAAACATGATTTAGCCCTTCTTAAATGTTGAAGAGGGGCTCAAAATGGGCCCACTCACAGTTTATTGCATGCTCGAAAACAGATCACTCATAACCCAAACAAAGCATGCAAGATATTGGCATAAAGAGTGATAATGAAGGAAGAGCAAGATAGAGGGCTCAAACAGGGTTGAGCCCTTAAACAAACATCAAGAATAGCTCAAAAGAGGACCACTTTCAGTAGTGGTCAGAGCTCAAAACAGTGAGCAAGTAAGGTAAAGATTTGAAGCAAAATTATGCAAGAAAAAGGGAACTAGTGACTTACCCTTGAAGACTATGCTTTTGCTACCTCTTGCCTTGATGAAAGTTGCTTCTTAGCCTCTGAGGAACCACTCTTTGCTGCTGGAAATGGAATGATGATGGTGAGGCTTGGAGTTGATGAAGGAATGGGCTAGGGACTTGAAGAATTTTAGGATTTTGGAGTTGGAGATGAGATCAAATGGAGATGAAGTCTTGAGAGGAATTTGTCTAACTCCAACAAAGAAGGAGGCCATGCCCTCAAATAGGCAAGAAAGGGTTGTAAAAGGGGAGGGAAATGCATCCAAGCTTTCCCTCCCAAAATATCCCCCGGAAGGGGGAGATATTTTGAAAAGCAGCTGGACAGCTGTAAAGGAGTGGAAAGTAGAAAGCTGGCCGGCCAGGCAACTTTCTGGGAGGTGGCCGGCCGGCCTCCCCAACTGGTCGGCCAGCCACTCACCCTGGCCGGCCGGCCATGGCCCAAAAATGAAGTAGAAAATTACTGGCCGACCACTACTCCTTGGTGTCCTCCCAGGTGTGTAGAATAAGGCCCCAAGGTCGGAATGTGGCAACACTGAAGCAGAAGTCACAACATTGCATCTGAAGGAGAGGCTCAAAAATGAAATCCACAATTGCTGGCCGACCACCACTTCTTAGGGTCCTCCCATGTGCCCTCATCACAAATATGTAGCTTTAGTTGGAAGAAAATGGCCCTAGGGTGTTCAACATTAGCCCGGAAGTGAGCAAAACGGGCGCCGGAGGAGCGAAACTGGTTATCTGGGATAATTGCTTTCCTCCTACCCTCCAGTGATCTTCCTGATGCTAAAACAGAGGTACCTGCCAAATTTGAACAAAAACTAATGAGAAATGAACGCTCGGGGCCCAAACCGCGCAGTTCGGGGTCCCGAAAATGGGCTGCGAGCACCGGAAGTGGTGTTCAGCAGCGAAGTGGGTACCAGAGGCCCCAGTGTTCCTCGGAATGATAAAACAGAGGCACTTGCCAAAAACCGGAGAAAACCGATGCGAAATGAATGCTCGGGGGCCAAACCGCGAGGTTCGGGGCCTGAAAACCGGCTATAAGCACCGAAAGTGGCACACGGCCACGAAGTGGGCATCAGGGGCCCCAGTGTTCTTCATAATGATAAAACAGGGGCACTTGCCAAAAACCAGAGAAAACCGATGGAAAATGAATGCTCGGGGGCCAAACCGCGAGGTTCGGGGCCCGAAAACCGGCTATAAGCACCGAAAGTGGCACACGGCCACGAAGTGGGCATCAGGGGCCGCAGTGTTCCTCGGAATGATAAAACAGAGGTACCTGCCAAAAACTGGAGAAATCGGAGATGGTTGGGCGGTCCCGAACCGAGGCACACGGCCTGACGGCTCCGAAAACCGAGAACCGGGCTCCGAAATGGGCAAAATGGCCTACGGCCACGAAAAGTAGTGCACGGCCACCGAGAGATAGTCTACAGGACTACTCTCTTCCCTCAGGAAAGAAAACAGAGAAAACCGAGTCTGGTTCGCAAACCGAGACAAGGCACAGAAGAGGATTCGGAAGTTCGGAGGCAGGGCGCACGGCCGCGACTCTGAGACTTCTGAACGAGCACAGTATGCAACATCACCGAGCGCTCAATCGGTGACGTCTGAGTCTTAAGGACGGTCAAAAATGGGGTGTCTACAGTTGCCCCTCTTTGATAGAACTCGGAAGTCACAAGTGACGGGAGTGAATGTCAAAGCCCAGAGACGACCCATTTTTGACAAGGCCGAAGACTTAGACAATCATACAAGATAAACAGAAACATGTGTGCCCGCAGGCAGGGGCAAAATGCAAAGGATATGCACAGAGCCAAATGATCATGCAAATGCAGCAAGCTGTAATGAAGCAAGTATTCGCAAATAGATGCAACAGTTTTAAGCAAGAATGCAAAGCAACAACTACATTTCATGCAGTTAGGAATGCGGAGAATCACTCGATTCTCGTCGCGTCTCACACGGAGAAGATACGATACCTGCGCGATTCGTCTGGGCGCACCAGCTTCGAATGAACCGTACATACAATATCGCGCCTGCAAAAATAGAGAAATTCAACAAGAACAGTATGCTAACGACATATATTCAATGTGATTCCTGTGATTCTGAAAGTTTGACACATGCAGTGTCGGCGAATGGTTGCATCACAACGCGAGAAAGGATAATGCGTGACAACGCATGCTCAAGCATAGAAGTATTGTAAACCAAGAAATTACGCATGACAATGCAAAAACATGCATAAGAATGCAAATTATACGCACAACAATGCAAAATGAGCACGAATCGGTGTGCCCGTCGGTTGTGAAACAACGAGTTGGGAAACGCGCATTTCGGCAACGACAACTCGATCGCGGCCTCTGATTCACCTCTCGGGAAGGTCACAACATGTTTAAAAAGGATACACTCTGATTTTGATGAATAATGACGAGACACATGTCAGAAATTGCAGCTAAAGTTCCAACGGAGCAATTTCGCGCCAGAAAGTGCACTTTTCTTGAACTTTTTCAGGTCCCGGGAACTCCGATTTTCCTCAAAATTTGCAGAGAGGTAGGGGAGGGGGTGGAGACCATGGTCGGCCAGGCCACTGCCCTAGGAGAGGCTGTCGGCCAGGGGGGAAAAAGCACATGGCCGGCCAGCCAGGAAAGGTGGCCGGCCGGCCACCTGCCAAAAGTAGGGGCATTTTGGTCATTTCGGCAATTTCTATATATATGCTTGCCCATTGCCTCCGAAATCACACCCCCAAGTGTGAAATTCTCTCCTCTTGCTTCCCAAGCCATTTTCTCTTTCAGATCTGCATTTTATACGCGCCCTTCGGCCTCCCACGCAAGTTGTTTTCGCGATATCCTTCAGATTTAAGCACTTTGAGCCGACTAAAATTTGATTTCGGAGCTTCTCTTCTCATTTTCATCACCTGAGGTAAGTTTGTTCAATATTTGGAATATTTTCTCGAGAGTTGACTTTTGTTGACTTTTTATTTCCCGGGAGTTGACTTTTGTTGACTTTTTCCAATTTTGGCTCATTTTTGCTCATTTTTGCTCCTTTTTGCAGATTTCTCGAAATGGCAGGCAATTTCCTTTACGGTGGAGGTTTTCCGGGTGCCGGAGATGATTTCGACATTATGGCATTGCCCCCGAGGGTCCGGCCTTTCATTCCCGATCGATACGCTCCAGCGGTACATAGGCTTCCGCGAGCCGTTTTCCGTCATTTCACCGATTTCAACGATCGGGTACCCGGGGATCTTCTTCTACGAGAGCCGGAGCAGCACCTCTCTCATGATGCGCGAGAGGTATTTTACTTTATTTCCCGCATTCTTGTGCATTTGGTAGCTTTGCCACACAGTTGTAGCTTACGACATAGTACTTTGTTTGCACTTTGAACACGTAGTTAAAACACTTGAATTGTCGAACACACGGCTCACATTGACTACGAGTAGAACATACAGTCCCAAAACTCTGATTTTCTGAACACACAGCCCACACTGATTAGGATTGAACACACGGCCCAAAACATAGATTTACTGAACACGCAGCCCAGATTTGAAGTGAACACGCAGCCCACTGATTAAGAGTAGAACACACAGTTCCAAACTCTGATTTATTGAACACACAGCCCAGATTTGAAGTGAACACGCAGCCCTCTGATTAAGAGTAGAACACACAGTCCCAAACTCTGATTTACTGAACACACAGCCCAGATTTGACGTGAACACGCAGCCCACTGATTAAGAGTAGAACACACAGTCCCAAACTCTGATTTACTGAACACGCAGCCCAGATTTGAAGTGAACACGCAGCCCACTGATTAAGAGTAGAACACACAGTTCCAAACTCTGATTTTCTGAACACACAGCCCAGATTTGGTTCATTTGCACACAGCTCATTCACTTCATTTGCTGATACATGCATTCGTTCTAAATGCAGGCTGGCTCTCGCACCGTGCGAGGATATGGCTCCACTGCCGCGAGGGAGTGGTATGCTGAGCTTCCGGAAGCTGTCCGGGACTTGGTTGACTTTGCAGGATTCGGGCCATTCTGCAGGGGGTTATCTCACTGTCTTATCAGCAGGACATTGTTTGCTGCTCTGGCGGAGAGATGGTGGGACACCACCAATTCTTTCCATTTCTCTGCCACCGGGGATATGACTATGACCCCACTGGACTTTGCTGTACTCACCGGCCTAGACGTAGGCGGTGGACCCATTCCCTACGACGAGGATATGAGTGAGTGGGAGGCTGCTTGGATTTATCTATTGGGGGCTCGCCCACCTGTAGACAGAGGTACCGGGAGGGTTCGGTATACTTGGTTCTCTTCCCATTTCCGGCGGCCACAGATGGAGCCTGAGTCTCCCGAGGAGGTCGAGCAGTATACCCGTGGTTTCCTCATGTTCCTCTTTGGCACCACTCTGTTTGCCGATAGAGGGAACATGGTCGGGTTGTATCTACTGAGCGCTCTGGTAGACCTATCACAGGTCGGTCAGTATGATTGGGGCGGCGCTGGCCTGGCTACCCTTTATTGTTATATGAGTGCAGTCTCTCGTGGGTGGGGGGACTTACTCGGCGGCTACTGGAGAGCCTGTGAGGTACATTCTGTCCTCTTGATTTACATTTTGCTCCTCATTACTTATTCACTGCACACACGGCGCACTTTGCATTCTGTATTCTGCCTTTAGCACTTTATATTCACATTCCGCACTGCTTTTCTCAGCTATGGGTGTATGCATATTTCCCCACATTAGCCCCGGAGATGGAGGTGGCAGGACCTCCTATGACTCCGTTTTCATTGATGTTTGAGGGCGAGCACCTATCGAGGCCTCGGGAGACTCTCTTCTCTCTGCGACAGTACTTCGACACTGTGAGGGCGACAGAGGTATTTCAAAACTCTCAGTCCTTTTCATTTTCATCTTTGAGCTGCTTTGTACTCCTTGATTTCTGATTGATTTGTACACTGGTTATCCGCAGATCACCTGGCAGCCCTGGGCAGTCTTTGGCGACGATCTCGAGAATCAGCACCCCGGAGGGTCGACTAGTTCCCAGTATAGGTTCCTGCTCGAGGGACCAGTCGGTAGGGCTTGGTTTCTGGGGGAACGCTTTCAGCGTCAGGTGTGGGGGTATGAGTCTCAGGACCCTCCTGCTGTGCCTCCACCCACTATGCGGACTGCCGACAGGCTGTCTACTCAGGAGGTCATTAGGGATATGCAGGGCACTGATGCTTTGCTATATCTCGTTGAGGGGAACTACGCCACCTATCGCCGCATATATCTGATGTCCCCCTTGACGGGAGTGCGGACTCCACCACTGAGGCCCACTGGCGCACCATCTTCGAGTCGTGCCCGTGCTGCAGATATCCCCTCTTCTAGCAGGGCTGGTGCATCTAGAGGTAGAGGCAGTTCGATTCCTCCGATCCCTCCGACTCTCGATCATCCTGGATGGCCAGATATGCCGACTGAGTTGACGAGTTGGCAGTATGGGACTACTTCCCTGATTCCGATCCCTATGGAGCCTCCGATGCCTGGTCACAGATATGTCAGTGATCCTGACTTACCACCGGTATGTTCTACCATTTTTTCATTTATCACACAGACATTTTGGCAGTTGCTTATTTATTGATGAGTTGAGCTTGTGTCTGCAGCCACCTCGGGAGTACATAGACCAGATGCTCGGGGTGGTGGCCTCACTTGAGGGGATGGTCCTGTAGCGTAGAGCACAGATGTCCATCATGGGCTTCCAGGTACCCTTCATCTCTCTTGCATTTATCATATTTCTGTTAACATGCTGGTTTTGAGCATTCTGCTGCACTGATAGGCTGTGTAGAACACATCTGGCACACACCCCACTCACATACTGTACTTGCACCTGCTTTTTATGTTTGAACTGATGTATTGCACTTTTCATTTTCAGATGCCTCCCGTGTATATGCTCCGTCGCGGGCCAGGCCATCAGGGCCTTCTCAGAGAGGTCGAGGTGCTAGACCTACTCGAGGTACTGGGCCGCGAGGAGCTGGGCCATCCAGGCCTTACCGAGGAGCTCGAGGAGCAGGGTCGTCACGCAGACGCAGGGCACCCATTGTCGAGGATGAGGAGGAGGAGGTGCAGACCGTGTGTCAGAGACATCTCCTGGGGAGGGAGGCTCCGGTCTTGGTTCCGGGAGCGGAGGCGAGGCTGAGGGGATCCGGAGGATGACAGCTCTGATCCGGATGGTGATGATGGTGCAGAGGTTATCCACAGAAGAGGATGAGAGGGCCTCCTCCTTCCCGTTCCCGAGGATACTGATGTTATTTCCTGCTTTATTTTACTTTTTAGCTAGTAGTTTGTAGCACTTGCACATTGTTAGGCAGTTTTCTTTTCTGTAAAACTTGTACCTTTATTTGTTGTAAAACATGATGGAATGAAACAGCTTTTGAAAAGATGTTTGTATTTGAAATTCTTAGCATCGCATCGCATCGCATCATTTTGCACAAAAATGGAATTGAATGGAAATGTGCTTTGTATATTCACCGAGTCAGGTAATGAACCGACGCAACAAATTAAAACAAACCGACTTACTAAGAAATAACAGAATCTTAGCAAGTTTACAACTCGATAAGCAAAGTACAACAATGTTAACGACTCAATAAACAAGACTTGACAAAATCGTATAACCAAAAGGGTAACAATACATAATGCGACAGCTCGACAAAACTTACAACTCGATAAACAAAACAACAACTCGATAAGCAAAAACACAACAAAGTGTACTTCGGAGGGACAATCTGGATGATGGAACGTACCCGAAACTGATAGAAATGGAGGCCTTCGACGTTCCCGATTCCCAGAAATGCTTCAAGCTTCATTCCGGGGGGGGGGCAAAACAGGACCAATGCATGGCCGAAAGCATTTTGCAGCTAGAGACTAGGGGGTGGCCGGCCGGCCATGTTTTGAATCAAAGGTGGTCGGCCTACTAGAATAGGTGGCCGGCCGGCCACCTCTCCGCAACCTCAGAATTTTGACACGTGTCCCTTGAATAGTGTTTTACCTCCCCTATAAAAGCCCCACCTTGGAACTCTTCATTTCATCAACGTTTCTCACAAAAATGGAGGCATTCCTTGCAGAAAATCTCACATCTTGGATTTCTTCTTTAAATGGCTCGGAGAAGTTGAATTCCGGGGTTTCGGCTTGAATGCACTATTCACGTGCGCCGGACTCCGCTACATCTTCCTTTCCTCCATGCCGCGCGAGGTTTTGGAACCCGTGACGCATGTTTTCCAGCTTTGAGGCAAGATGTTTCACTTTCTCTTAGATTTTCTCCTTGAAGATTTCAAGCCTTGATGGAATCCGAGCGAGGCGAGGAAATCTTGCCCCAGCTCAATTTTGGCTATGCCCAGGCCTTAGGGCGGATGTGCGGACTCAGCGCGCATGATGCTCGATCCCTGATTGGTAACGGAATGTTGGATATCCCAAGCTTGGTTTACCGATTCTCTGATGCTGGTGACCGCGGCGACCATCATTGGCAAGGCTTCCGGCAGCACGCCCTCTGCTTGTGCCTACTATCTCACTTTCTGTTTGTCTCGGGCTCCGGAGGATCCAGCGTCCGTTTGATTGAGGTGGCCCAAGGTTTGAAAGAGGGAAAGAGTTGCATTGCCATGACTCTGGCCGAGACATTGATGGGTCTGGATGCCTTCTACTAGGGAGAAACAACCAGGTTTGCAGGGAGTCCACTACTGCTCCACTACTGCTGCAGGTAATGTTTCCCACCCGATCTCACATGTATTTGCTCACATCACTCGGCCCTCGGGCTCGATTTTTCTCACAAAACCCTTTTCTTACTTTTCTCTCATCGTACGTCTCTCTATTCTTTATTCTCTCATTTTTCATCCCTCCCCAGATATGGTTGATGGACAAATTGCAAGTTGTGGACTCTTGCGCTTACTCAGCCCGCGGCTATTCTTTCGGCAACGCCTAGTCAATGCCCCTGATGAGAGCTGGTGGTTTGAATGGATGTGCAATTTGTCAGCCGAACGCATTGCTTGGCGCTGCCCTTGGTTCAATTTCCCGCATGAGCTACAGCATGCCTCCGGCAGGTTGGGATTCGACTGATAGGCTTGACTCACTGTGTGTTCTATTTCCCATTCCGCATTCTGCGCCAGTTCGGCCACGATCAGACTTGCCCACCAGAGGGGATAGAGTATCCGGCTACATTTCCAGTTCGAGGCGCACAGCTGGCTCGGCAGGCCGCAGCGTGGAGAGTTAGAGAACTGCTGGCCCCTGCTCCCACTTTTAGTTGCACTTTGTCTGACGAGTGCTGGGATTGGCTCAACGAAGAAGCACAGGTTGGGCCTAGGTCGGCATCAGAGGCTTCAACTAGCTCTGGAAGGGGGCGCAGGGACACTGACTTGACTATGCCCCAGATTTATTGCTTTATTAGTACTTTCAAGTTTTTCCCTGAGTGTAATAAAAAGCAACTTCAATTGTATGCAAGAGCAAGTGAACTCTGTTTTGAAATCAATGAAATTGAAGGTTGTGGTACTGAAAATTCTCCGCTTTGGTCCAAAAATGGTCTTAGTTGTAAAAAGATTAATTTGAACAAAGTCAACTTTTATTAAAACTTTTCAAAACTATTTTCGATATGGATCAGAACTGGACACGCCTGAGATCTGTCACTGAGATGCACAACCCCGGATCCTAGCAACTGGAAAGTTGCCCCTAGTTTGAATGATACCGCAGCACTTCATTGCAACGGAAAGTTGCCCTAGTCTGAATAGCACTGTACCGGAGATCACGATAAATGCTGATGGATAAAGATGACTGAGATGATCAAATGGACAAATTGATCGGGGAAAGATTGTGGCTGAACTTCAAGATGAAGCTGCCTACGTATCCCAAAGATGGGAATCAAGCCTTACGTAGTTCAGGCTTAGGTTCGCTCGGGTATTTTTCACTCTCCTTTTGCGCTCTAACTTTTGCCAAGGCCGCCCTTTGCGGGTTTTCAACCTTGCGAGCTCAGTTTTTATAATTTCAAATTTTCTATGCTCTGACTTTTGCCTAGGTCGCCCTTTCGGGTTTTCGGCCTAGCGAGCCTCTCAGGGATAGTATTTCTTCAACTTGTCCATGTTGATCGGTTGGGAAAACTCTAAGCCATCTAGATCCATCAGAACCACAGCTCCCCCAGACCAGATTGACTTGATGATGTAGGGACAGTCCAATTGGTCTGAACTTGCCCCTTGGGTCGTGGATAGGAGCTCGGTTGTCTTTGAGCACCAAATCTCCTTCTTTCAAATTCCTGGACTTAACCTTCTTGTTAAAAGCCCGGGCGATTCTACGTTGATAACTTTGGACGTGGTACAGTGCTTTCAACCTTCTTTCATCAAAGAGCATGAGTTCCTCAAATCTGCTTTGTTGCCAGTCTGCTTCGGCTATTTGACACTCGGCCAATACTCGTAATGACGGAACCTCAATCTCAATAGGCAGAACGGCCTCCATCCCATAAACCAGAGAATACGGAGTCGCCCCAGTAGAAGTTCTGATTGAAGTCCGGTAGCCCCACAGAGCGAACGGCAGCTTATCTGGCCAGTCCCGATAGGTTTCCACCATCTTCTGTAGTATGCGCTTGATATTCTTGTTGGCGGCCTCAACTGCTCCATTGGTTTGTGGCCGGTAGGTAGATGACTTATGAAAAGCCACATTGTATTTCTCCAACAAATCAATCACCTCCTTCTTGAAGTGGGAACCATTGTCTGAAACGATTTCATTTGGGACTCCGTAGCGACAGATAATGTTGTTTCTGATAAATTTCGCTACATGCGAAGCCTTCAACACTGCATAAGATTGGGCCTCAACCCACTTCGTGAAATAATCTATCGCTACCAAGATGAACTCATGCCCATTCGACCCCTTCGGCGTGACTGCTCCAATCACATCAATTCCCCAGACTGAAAATGGCCAAGGCGAAGTCATGTTGTACAGCTTTGACGGCGGAATGTTCATGCGATTTGCATGAATTTGACACTTATGGCATCGCCGAACGAAACCAATACAATCCTCCTCCATGGTGGACCAATAATAACCCTGTCTAAGGATCTTCCGTGCCAACATTACCCCATTCATGTGTGCACCACATTCACCCCCGTGGATGGCTTCCATCAGACGCTTTGACTCTTCGGCATCAACGCACAGTTTATGCATTCCCAGATGACCCCGTTTATACAGTTTACCTCCGCAGATGATGAACTGAACTGCCATTCTTCTGATTGCCCTCTTGTCTTTGGCATTCACCCCTGACGGGTATGCTTCTTTTTCTAAGAAGTTCCAGATGTCGTAATACCAGGGGTGTTCGTCCTGAACTTCATCTATGGCTGCAATTGACTCATAGGCAGGTGCAAACTTCTGATCAATGATGACTGGACGCATCCGGACTCCACAAGGGATGTCTATCATAGATGACAGAGTTGCTAAAGCGTCTGCGAACTTGTTGTTCTCTCTTAGTAGATGAGTGAAACTTAGCTTCTCAAACCGAGGAATCAACGAATCCAAGGTCTGGTGATACATCATCATATTTTCCTCTTTCACTTTCCAATCTCCGTTAGCTTGAGACACAACAAGGTTCGAGTCCCCAATGACGTCCAACCGTCTTGCCCCTAGTTCCAGGGCTGCTTCTAAACCAGCAATGCACGCCTCGTATTCTGCTTCGTTGTTTGAGACTCTGAATCGGAGTTTGAAGGCTAGAGGGATACGGGAATCATCGGGTGCTATCAGCAACACTCCTATCCCATACCCATGTTGATTTGATGCTCCATCAAAGTACATCGTCCAGGTTTCATCGTCGATGTGCAGAATTGATTCATCTGGGAACAGATACTCAACTGCTTCATCCCCCTCAACCGGGTGGTCGGCAAGGAACTCTGCCACTGCTCTACCCTTTACTGACTTGCGCGTTACGTACGTAAGGTCAAATTCGGAGAGCAACAGCAACCAACGAGCTAGTCTACCCGTAAGCGCTGGTTTCTCGAAAAGATATTTGATGGGATCAAGTCGTGAAACCAACATTACAGAGTGAGCTAACAGGTAGTGCCGCAGCTTCCTGGTAGCCCATACCAGAGCTAAGCAAGCCTTTTCTAGCGGTGTATACCGGGTTTCATACTCCAGCATTTTCTTGCTCAAATAATAGATGGCTTTTTCCACCTTATCCTCTGATTCTTGCGCGAGCATGCAGCCCATCGTAGTTTCAGTCACTGACAGATACAAAATCAACGGTTTCCCTGGTTCTGGCGGTGACAACACGGGCGGGTTCTGTAGATATTCTTTAATCTGTTCAAATGCAGCTTGGCATCGGCCGTCCCATTGGAACTTCTTGCCTTTCTTCAGGAGACCAAAAAGTGGTTCACAAGTCAAGGTTAATTTTGAGATAAACCGTCTTATGAATTGCACTTTACCCAGAAAGCCTCGCACCTCCTTTTCAGTCCTTGGTGGTGGCATTTCTAAGATGGCCTTGATTTTGGAAGGATCGACCTCGATGCCTCTTTGTGTAATCAGAAACCCCAGCATTTTACCCGCTGTAACACCAAATGTACATTTCTGAGGGTTTAGCCGCAACCGGAATTCCCTGATCCTTTGGAAAAACTTATGCAAGGCGGTGTAGTGGCCCTCTCTTTCCTTGGACTTGACAATCATGTCGTCCACGTACACCTCAACCTCTTTGTGGATCATATCATGTAGTATTGTGGTCGCGGCCCGTTGATAAGTAGCTCCAGCGTTCTTCAACCCAAACGGCATTACCCGGTAGCAGTATGTCCCCCACGGGGTAGTGAATGCAGTCTTCTCTCTGTCTTCGGGTGCCATCACTATCTGATTATAGCCTGAGAAGCCATCCATGAATGAGAGCAATGCATGCCCTGCTGTGAAGTCCACCAACTCATCGATGTGCGGTAAGGGAAAGTCGTCCTTCGGACTAGCTTTGTTCAAATCCCTGAAGTCTACACACACCCGGATCCTGCCATCTTTCTTTGGCACCGGAACAATATTAGCCAACCAAGTGGGGTACTCTGATACCAGCAGGAAGCCTGCGTCGATTTGCTTGGTGACCTCTTCTTTAATCTTGAGAGCCCAATCCGGGCGGATCCTTCTGAGTTTCTGCTTGACAGGTCGGGCCTCGGGGTCAAGGGGGATCCGATGCTGTACAATCTCAGGATCGATTCCAGGCATGTCTTCGTAGGACCACGCGAAAACATCTTTGAAATCTTTTAATAAAGCGACTAAGCGCTCGCGTTCCTCAGAAGACAACGTGGACCCGATCTGGACCAGCCGCGGGTCCTCCTCAGTACCAATGTTCACGGAAATGATTTCATCCATTAATGGCTTAACAAATCTCTCTTGCTCTTGCTCAATTAAACGTTGTAAAACCGGAGGAACTTCGTCCTCGTCGTTTTGATCAAAATTTTGAAAGTCTGAATTAATGCAATAAATTAGGGGCACAGAAAAGTACTCGGAAACCACAGATAGTTCATTCTCATTAGGTACATCCAAATCGTCCAATTCTTCTGTTACAACAGACTCAAAAGAAAAGGAAAAAGACGACCTGGACAGGACTGTGGCATCCGGGTCAACATCCCCAGGAGTACCAGACTCAGACTCAGTCGAGCTGGAACCTGATTCCGACTCACAGGACTCGGTGGAATCAGATTCCGGCTCACTACCTGACCCGGAACTGCTGGACAAAAATCCCTCCTCGTACTGCCAAGTGAGAGAGGGTGCGATTGATGCATCCAAGATAGCTGCTGGTCGGCTCGCAGCCGTTTCATCCCCAATCATGGAGACCTCGAAGTTATCCCCCAAGCACTCTTGGTCGATCGGAGGATCAGAGAGGAGACATGCCAGTGCTACCCCCATTTCCAATTCTGTGCCCTCAGGATCCCCTGCTTTATTCTGCTCAACCTCAGTTGTTGGGTCTGTCTGCTCTGTGGCAACGTCATCCCCGGACAGTTGCAAATCAAAGAAGATTTCGAAGCCTGGGACGCGCTTCTTCTCCGCGTTTATCCACGGCTCTGGGAAGCCGCAAAATGGAAAATCTTCCCCCTCCCGGACGAAGCGTCCGTTCAGGGTACCCTGAATGGGCCTGTGTATTAAGTCAAAAGGCTTCCCAGCCTGCTTCGCTCTGGCTCTGCCGGCCATTTCTTTTCCTTTCCTTACCCAGTCTTCTTTGGTGGGCAGATAACCCAGTCCAAAGGTATGTGGATTGTGTGGCACTTCGGCCAACGCTGCGACCCCTTTCCTGCCGCTCTTTCCTAATCCCATCCCGGGAATATGTTGTAGCTTGTTCATGAGGTAGACTGATTGGGCACTGACATACACGCCCTCATTCACAGCCATAATGTTCTGTACTACCCGGGCCTCGGCCAAAGTGAATCCTGATAAGAAGACATCTTCTGTGCCATGCTCAATATCTAGGACCGGCGTAGATACCTCCGGAGGTGGGTGGATTGATGAGTTCCCGAATACAGTGGCTACTCCCTTTCCATAGGGGTATTTCACCATCTGATGCAGAGTTGAGGAGACTGCCTTTACTTGGTGCAGCCACGGCCGCCCCAAGAGTAAGTTGAAGGTTGCGGGAACGTCCAAGACGTGAAATTCGACGTCGTGTTGTCCTGGACCAACCTTAGTTTGGATCTTGACAATCCCCATCACTTCTCTACTCGTGTTATCATAAGCCTTGATCACCTGAGTTGTTGGCGTGAAGTCCGCGGGCTTTAACCCGATTGCATATGCCGTTCTGACTGGGCAGACATTAATAGCAGATCCGGTATCAACAAGTACCACCGGTATCCACTTGTCTCTACACTCAACAGAGATGTAGAGAGGTTTGTTATGGTTCACGCCCTCAGGCGGCAATTCCTTGTCTGTAAAGGTTAATGCCGGGGAACTCCCTCCCGGAAAAACCAGCCCAACCAGTTGTTCTGGTGTAGTGTCTATTGAGAGTTTGGCTTTGTCCATAGCAGAGAGGACAGCCTGTCTGTGTACCCTTGAAGCCATAAGCAGTCCCCAGATGGAGATGTCTGCTTGTATCTTTTTCAATTGTTTGAGCACAGCTTCTTCTTCTATTTGTTTCTCTCTCTGTTTTTCTGCTTCTTTATCTTTCCCGGATGCCTCAGGTTGATCAAGGTGTGGGGGCTTGAAATACCGCCCACTTCTGGTCATGTGGTCCACCTCATCGAGGTACCAAGTGTCATCTGGTTGAGCACCTGCCCAATCTTCATCCGTGTGGGCAAGACATAAGTCGTCGTCTTCCCACCACATTCCATTAGCGTTCAACAGACACCTATCCGGTTCTGGCATGTTTGTACTCTCAGCATTTTCATCCCACATGCTCACAGCATGTCTTGCTTTCGTGCTCGCAGCACTTTCAATTTCTTCATGGTTCTTGGCTTTGCGGATTCTCTCAGAATCCCAATTCTTCCCTTGCTCCTCCTGTGTTAATTGTTCGGTTTTCAAAATCTCTTGATCCCGAGCGAAATTCTTTGTACCGGCGCTCTCCGGCAATGCAATCTGACTCTCGGCCCTTCCGGCCATTATTGATATCTCTGCCCCTGCCGGGCCTTGCTCTGATTGAAATTCCACGATGTCGGGCTGATCATCTAACCACCCAGTAACTTCCGCTGACTCCCCGTATTCGAACCAGTTGATTGAAGCATTGGCTGATTCTTGGTCGTTGAAAAATTGGAGGTTGGCGAAATCCTGTTCCACTGTAGTCAGATCATCTGCCCCTTGTTCAGATCTGTCCCCCCGGATCATGCACAGTTCAGTCTTCTCTGACAACCCCACACTCAGCTTAGGCTGGCCCATTGGCAAAATATATTCACTGGGATCGTAAGCTCTTCCAGCTAGACTCCCAGACTGTTCCATCCCAGACTCAACAGTTTTGCTCTCCTCGGAAGCCTGCCCCATTCCATTTTCAGTGGTCACCACCTTTGGCTCGGATGGGGTTGTGAAGGTGTCCAACACGCACAAGTCAGTGCTGTCAGGAAGGATCACCTCCGGTTTGGGTAGGTGAGAGGGAGTAATATAGATACTGGGATCGTAGGATACGACCCCAGTTTGGATGAAATTGACTCTTTTGGGTGGTGGATCTTGGTTATGTTTGGGGAGTGGGTTGGTTGTGACGTTGGGTCTCTCGGGGGATAGAATGATATTTTTGTCAACGAGGTCCTGAATCTCGTGACGCAGCCGGAAACATTGGTCTGTATCATGGCCATGCTGCTGGTGGTATGCACAGTACTTGGCTGGGTTATGGGAAGGGGGGAGTGGATTTGGTAATGGCCTCGGCTCTAGGGGTTTCAGATGTCCCTTTCTGACTAGAACCCCGAGGACTTTAGACAAAGGCATATATAGTGGGGAGAAGGTTCGTTGGCCTCTGGGTTGGTATCTTGAGGCTTGGTTACTGCTCCCAGATGCATCAGAAAAAGGTGTGGCCGCTGCGGGCCTTGGTTGGGGAGGGGGAGTGGTGGTGACCATACCGACCTCTGGAGTCCTTGTATTGGCAGAGCCACTCGGGCCCGCATTGTTATTACGGTTGAATGTTCTTCGGGGTTGCTCCCGATCCTGGTCAATCAACCCTTGCTTCATCGCGTCTTCGATCTGTACCCCCATTTCGTGTAAGTCTGAAAAGGTGGGGAAAGGGAGTACGATCATTTTCTGCATTAACTTGGGTTGGAGATTGCGCACAATCATCCGGATTTGGTCTTTATCAGTTGGCCTCAAGGTCATCATCGATGCCTTGGCTCTCCACCGAGTGACAAAGTCAGAGAAGGTCTCTTTCTGTTCTTGCCTCGTTGTCTCGAGATCACGTGTTGTAATCTCGATCTGAGTATTATATGAATATTGTGCAACGAAGGCCTCGGCTAGCTCATCCCAATTCCTCTTCACATCATCTTCTAATTTTGCGTACCAGATGGCCGCAATCCCTGACAAGGTTCTGCCGAACAAAGAAAGCTTCTGTGATCGGGTTAGTCCCATCGGCCTCAAGATGTCTGAAAATAGCCGGAAGTGGACCATGGGGTCCCCGGATCCATCAAAGCGATCGATCTGGGGCATTTTAAATCTGTCCGGCAATGTCACGGCCACGTCAGTGTAGCCGTCTTCAATGTCTGGGATGGTTTTCACCCCCTGTGATTTCTTGAAGAGCTTTTCCAATTTGCTCAATTTCAGAGCTGTCTGGTCTACCTCGAACTCAAATGGAGAGTCCGGGTGATTAGGTGTAAGATTCTTGGACAGTTGCGGCGGAAGCAGGGGCGGAGCCAGCCCCGTTGGAAGACTCGTGTCCTCTTGAAGGTTTTGGAAGTTTGGCAGAGCACTCTGTGGATTTGGGAGGGTATTCTGGGTGTTCTGGGTATTTTGAGGATTTGGAGGAGCATTCTGAGGGTTTGGAGGATTCGGCAGGGTATTCTGACCCATAGGTGCCTGCTCGGGCAGCAGAGCCGCTGGTGGAGGGGGAATCTGATGTGACGCAGACGCTGCGTTCTGCTGTTGTAATCTGGTAATCAATTCGGACTGCTGGGCCATGACAGCGGCCTGCTGTTTAGAAAAGTCCGCTTGGCGGATAGCATCGTCTTGCATCTGCTTCATGCTTTCATGCATTTGGCGCACCATCGCCTCCATAGCTGATGTAGCCTGTGGTTCCATCTGAATAACTGGCGAGTGTATCTCTAAAGTGGAAACAGAAATTTCAACCCGACCGTCTGCCACTAAAGTAGACTGCTGTTCTGGTGATCCGTATTCTGACACACTGTGCCTCCTCGGCCTTCTTCTGGCGACTGGGGGTAATGAGTAGAACACTGGATGTCCGTCAACTAGATCCTCGGATCGGTTGAGTCGGCGACCTCGTGTCCAGAGTGCTTGGGGAGTATCGACTGGTTCGGAAGCAATTGTGCCACAAACTGCCCTAGCAAAAAGATAATAAAGCAAAAAGGAAATAAATAACCAGAAAAACGGGCGGCATAACAGCTTAATTTAAATACACACAACACACAGTCGGGCATACAACACACAGTTGATAAGCTGGAAATACACTGTCCTCAACCACTGATTACTGTTCCCAGTTCACCGTTTCCCAAAACTGAATCGGATATCCGCAGACAACTGATTCTCAGATACTGACTGATGCCCGCAGGCGTGACTGATGCCCTTAGGCCTGAATGATGCCCGCAGGCCTGATACCCAAACTTATAGGCTGATACATGCATTCCTGTAGAGACGCACTCTAAAGCACATAACAGATAAGTGAGAGCCAAAACACCCCTATGTTGGGGTAGGGTTTCCCTGTCCTATTTTGTCAGGAACTAGGGTTTCACTACGCACGCAGCGGTTTCAAACAACCTATAAACGGGTAAGCAACCTGTCCTAGTTTGGAATGGTCACTATGGATCCGAATATGCACTAGGTCGAATGGTCAAAAAGGGTGCCCTGGTAAAACCAGGGTTTGTGTTCCCATGCTGTCAGAGCCCAGAGCCGATTAGCCTTACGGACATGACTTGACAAGACAAGCCTCCGGCAAATCGTTCGGGAATGGCATATGGCAAACACAGTGTTCCTAGGCGCACCAATGCAAATGCAATGCAAAGAAACACACAAGTGTAATCAAAACCAGATATCATGAGTTCGAGTCAAGTTCTCTAAATCCCCAGCAGAGTCGCCAGAAACTGTAGACGTCCCCGAACGCCCCGGGAGGTGTTAAGTCCCGTTCTGTTCATATTGGGGTCACTACAGTTCAAGGACTCAAATGTTACGGTTCTTAATCTTGAACCAAAGAGTCCAAATCCGGCAAATCGTTTTGAAAACAGATTTTTTGAAAGAAGTGCCAAACATGGACTGCTTTGCCAGATAACAGAGTCGCCACCTAAATATTTTTTAAAATGGGAAATTTAGGAAACCCTGACTCGTTGCCAAAGGCCACGTGTCCGTCATCACCAAAGTTGGCTCGGGAACTTGGGTACGATTGGGGAAGGTCACATCGTGAGCACCCCCGCTCGCCCGGTGAAAGACCTGCCTCTACTAACCATGATATCTGTTTTTGAAAACATTGTGAGTTCTTATTCCAGTTATTAGCCTAGATTACTATGTGATGCTCGCAGCAAACAAGTATAGACTGGGCCGTCTGAATTGGAACAAAACATTTCATGTTTGTTTGTTTGAAAATGGTGTGAAGGTGCTACCCGCAGGTAGGCTAAAATGCGGATTTGCCACCCTCGGGTGGGCTTAGAAAACATGATTTTGCCACTATCTAGTGGGCTTAAAACAAACAGTCAATGTATTGTCCCAATTCAGATAACTCAACCTCCACCCACAGGCATTCAAGGCAGTTATATCACATAAGCATGTAGCCTCATGGTAAGCATGCTACCATGGCAACACTCACACGCATGCAAGGATGCTAAAGCATAAAACTCACCGAGTACTCCAAGCCAAAACAAAAAACTGATTAGGAATCATGCATGATCCTAAATACACAGAATTGCCTAATGCAACACATGCAAAGATGCAAACTATAGCAGGCTCGGCTATTCTAAATATGGCATATGAGATGCAACAGCTATCAAGTACTCAACTTGGAATTGAAATACAGATGCAGCTTGTATGATGCGCCGAGCCCGGTGCGTGCAAAACAGATGAATGATGCAAACATGCTGTCATGCTGTATGCTAATCGAAATATGCCCTATATCTAACCATTGTAAGCGGATAAATAAAAGGGAGAAAGAAATGGGGGTTGGAAGACATACATCACACTCACACACCCTTATTACAGTTGTGCCCTCGCGCAGAGGGTCCGAATAAATAATACAATCCGAATAAAAGAATATTACAGTCCGAAATATACAGTCTGAAATAATATACAAATTCCTAATTAATTGACAAATTAAACAAGAAAACTGTAAAATGGCGTGCAAGCTAGGGACTGCCTCGCTGTTGATGAATGATGTATGCCGGGCTGCTTTGGCGCGGAAATCCACTGGGATGCCCCAATTAGCCTCTGTTTGCACTGTGTCTCGAAATGCGTGCCAGACTCTGGAAATTTGCTGATTCTTCATTTTGCTGCAACAGAGAGCAGGAAAAGGGCATAGCAATGTATTTCACAAATATATGCATGCCTCGATCCTCGTGCCACCAATCACGCACATCGATGCATGATGGCCGAGGAGCCGAATTGCACAACTCAATATAGGGTGCAATACAGATGAATGCTACAGCAAAAACCTAACTCCATCATGGGTAATCCGGAGTATCGGTGACTGGGGAATTGAGACCCGTTCCGTCACTCGGAGTACGAAACGTGCCTCGTTTCCCGTGCCCGGGCTAACTCCTATCCCGAACGCGATGCAATATGCATGATATGCATGAAATGCAACTAATATACAGTTCTAGTATGCACAATGCTGATGAAAATGAGACGAAAATGAGACGCCTCGAAAAGCGTGCACGCGGGCACGCAAACCGAGGCGATAATGTGAAATGCAAATCGGATAAAACCGAAGTGCCTCAAAATGCGTGCCCACGGGCACGCACACCGAAGCGATGATGTGAAATGCAAATCGGATAAAACCGAAGTGCCTCGAAATGCGTGCCCACGGGCACGCACACCGAAGCGATGCATTAAAGCATGAAATGACATACACGATGCAAATTGGGCTTATACCAACATGAGAGGGCCTCAGCCACACTCACACGGGAGGCCGTGAGATGAAAATGGGTGCCTCAAAATGCGTACACACGGGTACGCAAATCGAGGCGGTGACATACGCAATGCAAATGACATACGGAATGCAAATTGGGCTTACACTAACATGAGAGGGCCTCAGCCGCACTCACATAAGCTGCCGTGAGACAAAAATGAAGTGCCTCGAAATGCGTGCATACGGGCACGCAAACCGAGGCATGGCCCTAAGGCACAGAAATGACATGCGAATGAGATGTGACATATGGCATATGGAAAATGCCAATTTCAGCAGCTAAAATGATGCACAAATAGCCCCCGAATTATGACAAAATTACACCCGATGCCCGAAATGCGATGTAATGCACCCGAAATGGCCTACGGCCCTACTAAACATGCACAATATGGACATAACTTTTAAAACAGTAGCAAGGTAGCCCCTAAACTAGCATTTTTTCAGTACAAAGCAAGGCTAAATAATAACCACAAGTATGGTAAAACTAACTTGCAAGAATGGGGAAAAAGAGGGGAATTACAAAGCAAGTAGTATATACAATGCTCAAACCAAAAAAAACAGTTCTACAAAATTAAAGAGGGACCAAAAATATGTATATTTACAAGAGGTGACATCCCCCAAATCAGTGTGTAGATAAGCTAAACATAACATGCAAAATAATGAGCCAACGAAGGCTATAACATGAGGTACCATAAGCATACACTAAACAACTTTGGACCCTTAACAAAACATGAAGAATGGGTCATTTCAAGACACTTTATAAGCCTGATTAAGACTCAAAACAGAAGCTAAACAAGCCTAACAAAGCATGCAATTTTACGGAAAATATGAGGGATATAACATGAAGTACCAAAACCAATCATCAAATGGCCTAAGACTCTTAACAAAACATGATGAGAAGGCCAAAATAAGACTCTTTCCTAGCCTGATGAAGGCTGAAATCAGAAGCAAAATAAGCTTAAAAAGGCATGCAAAATGGGGTCAAAGAGAGATATAAAGGCAAGTGTAATATGGAGACCCCAAACCAAGTTGATCCCTTCTACAATAATGTAGAGGGACACAAAATAAGCTCACTCACAGTTAATGGCATGCTCAAAATCAGACTTCAAATAGACTAAAGAAACCATGCAATTTTACGGTAAATTTGAAGAATTACAAAGAAAGTGCATGATAGAAAGGCCAAACATGATTGAGCCCTTCTTAAATGTTGAAGAGGGGCTCAAAATGGGCCCACTCACAGTTTATTGCATGCTCGAAAACAGATCACTCATAACCCAAACAAAGCATGCAAGATATTGGCATAAAGAGTGATAATGAAGGAAGAGCAAGATAGAGGGCTCAAACAGGGTTGAGCCCTTAAAAAAACATCAATAATAGCTCAAAAGAGGACCACTTTCAGTAGTGGTCAGAGCTCAAAACAGTGAGCAAGTAGGGTAAAGATTTGAAGCAAAATTATGCAAGAAAAAGGGAACTAGTGACTTACCCTTGAAGACTATGCTTTTGCTACCTCTTGCCTTGATGAAAGTTGCTTCTTAGCCTCTGAGGAACCACTCTTTGCTGCTGGAAATGGAATGATGATGGTGAGGCTTGGAGTTGATGAAGGAATGGGCTAGGGACTTGAAGAATTTTTAGGGTTTTGGAGTTGGAGATGAGATCAAATGGAGATGAAGTCTTGAGAGGAATTTGTCTAACTCCAACAAAGAAGGAGGCCATGCCCTCAAATAGGCAAGAAAGGGTTGTAAAAGGGGAGGGAAATGCATCCAAGCTTTCCCTCCCAAAATATCCCCCGGAAGGGGGAGATATTTTGAAAAGCAGCTGGACAGCTGTAAAGGAGTGGAAAGCAGAAAGCTGGCCGGCCAGGCAACTTTCTGGGAGGTGGCAGATGTAAAGGACTACACTTATACAAGCCTAATTTATGGGCTTACAACACTCAACCCACCATCCCTAAAAATTAGGCCAGCTAATCTGCCATCACAAACAATTAGAAAAAACAAAACTGTAGGGCTACATCATTCAACCCTCAAAGCTCACCACACTCACTCAAGCCTATTTAGGATCTCACAACACTTAACGAACTTCCCTACAGATCAGACAACAACCTGTAAAAAATTAACCTACACTGAGAGCATTAGTTAAAAAAATTGGAGGCTCACCCCACTCAACCCACAAATCTCACATCACTCACTTAATATTCTAGTATAGGGCTCACAACACTCAACCCACCTCCCTAAGAAAGTACTAGCCATGTACCTGTAGGTTATTAACAGTTACCAGATTTAAGCACAGAGTTAGGTAGAGACCATTCCTTCAAGAACCAATTATTTGTTAAATCAGCCTTGAAGTTAGTGATTGAGATCACTCTACACCTCACTAATTCCTTTATCCTGCTAATTATAGCCACCTCATTTGACTGTGTAGTTTAGAAGATCCTATAATTTCTTTCCTTCCAGATACAGTAAATAGAACAAGTGAAGACCAATTTACAAATAGTGATAGACAGTGAGGAACTAGTAAGCTGGAAAGCTAACCAATCATAAGTTGGTTCCAGTTCATATTAGGCCAGCTACATTACATTTAGCTGTCATGGTGGACCAGATTCTGAATGAAAAAGGGCACTTAAAGAATAGATTATTGTGGTCCTCATCATCCTCCTCACAAAGCACACACCTATAATTATCCCTTACTTCAAAGATAACCAGTCTATCAAAGGTATTAAGCCTATTATAGATGGTCATTCAGAAAATGGTACTAACCCTAGGAATATGGTGTTTGAACCAAAGAAGTTTAGCCCAATGCACCTTGGGGTGCTGGGCTGTCCATGGATTCCAGGCTGACTGAATAGAGAAACAGCCATCAGAGGAATTTGACCAAATAACTTTGTCCTCAAAGTTAGCAGGGTTACCCTGGACATTAGCCTTGATCTCATCTAATTCCCAGGTTTGGCACGCAGGCCATCTCTATCTCCATTTCCATCTCCAATCATCAATAATAGACTCAACCTTAGCTTAGTCTTGAAAGCCAGAATCATAAATCACTCTATCCCCAAACCTCTGCTTCAAAGGGCCAAGGGGATGCCAATTATCAAACCAAAGAAAAGTGTTCCTCCTATTACTCACTTTGTAACCAATATGCTGGATGAGCTCATTTCTAAGGCCTAGGATTTTCCTCCAAACCTAAGAAAGGTCGCTAGGTGTTTTAACACTCCAGAAGCTTTTATTCTTGAGTAAGTAGGACTTGACCCATTGACACCACATGGATTGCTCATCTTCAGTCAAAAGATACCAAGTGTGTTTAGACACAGTAGCTTTGTTCCATATCCCAAGCTCTTTAAACCTAAGGCTACCTTCATTTCTAGGAATATATAAGTGGACCTAAGCCACCTTAGCCCCAGACTTCTTGAGCTCAGGCCCAGACCAAAAGAAAGCTCTAAAAAGAGCTTCAATCTCGCTAATTACCTTCTTGGGGAGGATAAAAAGAGAAGACCAATAAACCTGCATTGAAAATAGAATGGACTTAACATCTATGTACTCGTTTCAAGCCCGTGACAAATTTTGATGAGATTTAATTCGAATTCATTGAGTGCATACATTTCCATTTGCAAAATTCCAAAACAAAGGTATCAATATTTGGTACTATTGTGTTTTTTTAGTTTTCTAAAAAAATCAAATGTGCACTATACTTGTGTTCAAATGCATTCTGCGGTCTTGTATAGCTGATTGGCTTTATTTTGCTTAAAGCTGCAAGGTGACACCACAACCTAGCCTCAGTTAGGTGCACATGACGGATCAAATATATATTAGACAACCCCGACAAATCTTGTATGGGATTCATATAGGAAAATTAATTTCATTTTATGACATTTTTGTTAATGTGCATACATGACACCAAATTCTTCTGTTTATTTCCTCTCTAGTTCTCTGGGCAATATAGTGTAAATGGACTCAAGGGCTTTTGATCAGATGGTGTTTGATTACCTACAGAAACCGTCAAACTTGTGAGTAGTTCTATTCTGTTTTATGATTAATGTGGCCAGTGTTACCAGTCTTAAACATCAATTTAAACATGTTTGTTTTTCTTGCATTCAACTATGACATTGGTACCTTTAAATAGAACCATAATGTTACATTTTAGAATAATGTTTGGCTTTAATGTGATGATGTTAATAGGAAATTCTGTGTAGATTCCTTTTCATATGCTTGATACATCATTTCTTCTTTATGCTGTTGGTTTTTCTAAACTTTTGAAAACAATTCATGTTTACAGTGGAAAGGAAAAGGGAATACATAGGGATGAACTGTCCCAGAAGCTAAAAACCATAGCTTATTGACCCTGTGTGCCCTTAATAGTGAGAGATTGATATTTACTCTTAGAATCAATCAACTATATTTAATGTTTGAATGTAATATAAGTAGACATTTACTGAAGGATGCTCTAAAGTATTCATGGCTTCATTTGTGGGCTTTCATCAAATAGGTATCTAGCATTTTTTTCCTTGTCGACATTTCTGTTATTGTAATCATTTGCTTGATGGTTCAAACACAAATACAAGTATAGAGTAATATGCTAATCAAATTGACTTGTATATTTTTGTATTTGTATTTATGTCTGGCGTATTGGTTTATGTTTGTTATGAAGCAAAGTATCAGTTTTGATTGGATATATTTTCATTTTAATGCTTTCGTTCTATTTTCATTGTTGAAGGTTATGCTTAAAAATTTGGAGCAAGTAGTGAACGTGGTTTTGAATTCATTCCAAGATCCTCATCATTGAGTATGATGGGCAACTATTAATGCAATTCGACAGTTGTCTTTAGGTTTAGGCCCAAATTTGCAAGTTCAATATCATCAACATTTGTTACCAGCTTTGGTTGCAGTTATGGATGATTTTCAGAATCCCCGTATCCAGGTTAGTTCTTTTAGTGCTTTGAAAATTGTAAATTTTAGATGGTTATAATTGATTTTCTATCTTTTCCTTGGTCCTGCAAATATCAATTGCATGATTAAATTTGATTTATGCATGATTAATGTGATTTTGGTTGTTCACCAGTGTTTTGGCGATTTAAATGAACAAACTCTGAAATACTTCTATAAGAAATGGTGAGGGCTTCATTCGAAAAAACTTCCTCGAGAGCCAAAACCTTGAGGTACTTGAGATCAATTTTTTCCCTATGAATGGGTATCCACACTACCAAATATTTGCATCAAATGGTTGAAAATAACTTAGATTCCAAATCAATAGTTATTTTCCGACTTCCAAATTGAAAACTTTAGTTACAGCAGAAGCTATGTGAGACAGATAGGGTGAAATAGAAGCGTGTCATGAGCTTAAGGGAAACTGGTTAGAGTTCTGCTAGATGTAGATAAAGAAGGCTATTGAAGTGGGTAGGAGGATGTAACAAACAACATAGGATAAAAAATGTTACTGTTTGGAAAAAACAATGTTTTTAGAGTTGCATCCAAACATTGAAAAACAAAATAAATGTAAATTATTTTACATGAAATTATTTTTTTGTAAATTATTTTACATCAAAACAAACGGAGCCTGAAACAAATAAAAGTTTCCTTTAATTATGTTGTAAATGATGATTTTTTTTTGTTTCTTTTTGCAGATACAACGCTTTTGACTACGTGATGATATCTTTGCATATCGATATCGGAGCTTACTATTGATATCAAAACAAGCTATAATATATATGTTTTATTTATTTATTTATTTGTATTGTCGATACTTTTGTTTTGTTTTAGATACAAAAATTTGAGTTCTTGAATATAAAAAATTATTAGCATTGTTTGAGGATGTTTTATATATTTTTGTAAAGAATATTTGGTTGACAATTGTTACAGGGTACATATATATTATTCTTGGTATGATTTTGTGAATGTGAATATGAATGTGGATGTGGATGTGGATGTGGATGTATTTTATTTTAGAAAATATTAATAATTTGTACAGGGAATGAATTAATAAAATATATATTGATTTTATGAAAATAATTTTATTGCGACAATAATAAACCGTTGCTAATGTAATCATCATTTCCTTACATTTTATTAGCGATGGGTTAACTTGTCGCATATGCATATTAGTTCAAATTTTTAGCGACGGTTTAAATTGTCGTAAATACAATATTAATTTTTTTTTGCGACGTCAAATACCGTCGCTAAAAAAGTTTTGGCAACGACAACCAATATCGTCACTAAAAGTGAAGTTTTTTTCCATTTTTTGTGTCAGGTTAAACCGTTGCCAAAAACCATTGATTAGCCGTCGTAACAAGAAAGCGACGGTTTGTAACTGTGGCAAATACTTTTTGTCACGCCCCCTTCCGCCACCCCCCATTTCCCTTCACTACTCTGTCGTAGAAAGTTTTTGCGACAGTATGTGGACCTTTTGCGACATTTGAGACCATTGCAAAAGGTTTGGTTTTTAGTAGTGAGGAGGCTGTGTCAAATAGGACCTATGGGGACAGACATGATGTAATTAGTACACGTAGGTTAGGAGTTAGAGTAAGAAATGCCTTAAAATTAGTCGAAAAAAGGCATTTGGGGGGCAAAAATGTAAAACAGCCTCCAAACCACTCTGTGGACGTCACGGTCAACTTCCTCGTGATAAATCGGACCTCTGGGGACAAACAACATGTAATTAGCACACGTATATTGGGAGTAAGAGTTGAAAATACCTTAAACTTAGTCAAAAAAGGCCATTTGGGGGGTGAAAATTTGGAACAGTCCCCAAACCACCCTATGGATGTCACAGGCACCTGTGTCATGACAGATAGGACATGTGGGGATAGACAAGATGTAATTAGCATACGTAAGTTGGGAGTTGGAGTAAAAAAATGCCTTAAACTTAGTTGAAAAAGGCGTTTCTTGTCATCCAATACCTTGATATGTCTTTATCACACAATCTGTTACTTAATTACACACTGATATGGTAGATACAGTAACTTTAGGTTGTGCGATCCATTTGAATCAATCACATTCCACTCAACTCTTCTACCAATACCAACAGTTTGTAGGTTCCCAACTCACCAAATGCAGTAATTCTTACAACTAGTGACGTATAAACTAATCATCATTGTAAACCGAAGAAAATTGGAATCCATCAGAAGTTAGACCCTTTACATGAGCACATCATTGCACATCAAAGGATAAGTAACCGAAACCATAAACTCATTATATATTTGTATTGAATTTGTTCGCTATTGATCCATCAGGTTGAGGGTTATGATCTATTTTTAGAACTCATCATATATATAACCCTTCACAATAAAGAAACTTATCATCTTCACTCTACTAGTCTCGATTCCCCTCATTTGTGATTCAAAGAGAGTATTTTTCTTAAAAAAATAAAAAAAATTAAAAGCTTCAAGTATTAGCAGTCAAAAGTTCAAGGAGAGAGTGTAATGAAGAACTAATTTTTCAAATAACCCATCCCTGGCCCACTAAACAAAGTAATAATAAAATAAACTATACATCTGATACCCAACTTTATTGTGTTTGGATTATGACTATTAATTCATCTTGTAGTGACTTGGTAGTTCTCTAAACTGGACAACCTTTAAGCAAATAACCACTTGCATACATACCTTTATCAACCCTGCCAAACAATGAACGTCAAATGATGTTTTGCCGATGGAAGAAAATAGAAGCTACTCTAGCCTTGCTGGAGGAAAAGTAATGAGGCAATAAATTGTTAAACCAATATCAAATTACGAATGTTAGGATAAAGTTCTATTACGATTACAAGGGGTGTGACATTATGCTGAAATGCTATATATGGAATTAATGGGTGTATATATGCATATATGTATATATATATATATATATATTTGTAGATGACTTTTGGTATGGAGTTGTGGATATTTCATTTTTGTAGACAAATGATAATTTACACTTTTGTAAACTCCTGCATTTTTGTCGTCATTTGCTTTTTGTGTAGATTTGTATTAATTGTATAGAATACCTTTGGCAGGATACATAATACTCTTGCCTTCGAACAGATAATTGATGTCGTGATCTATTGATTACCTTTTGTCGTGGTACAGATTACCATAGTATTTTCTACCCTGCCAAATGATCATTTGGCATAGTAGTAAATATATTTTTCTATACAGAGGATGAAATTTCCCTATAATCATTTATTTTATGTATGGAATTATTATTTTAAATTGGAATGTATTTGATTTGTATAGAATTTGACATTTGAAGTTATTAATTTTTAGATGGTTTGAAGTGAAATAGATGTGGATTGTTGAATGGGTGATAATATATGTATAAACCAGTTTGTATATGTCATACAGGTTGCATGAAATATATACAGGTTGTGGGTGTGGACAAATTAATAAAAAAAAAAAACATAAAATGATGTTTTGGCGACTAAAAAATTGGAAGCCAAAAATAAAGTCAATATTTTTACCGACTAAATAGTTGGTAGCTACAAAAAGAATTAAATAAAAACAAATCTTTTGGCGACTAAATATTTAGTAGCTATAACAAATAAGACTTTAGGCTACTAATAATTTAGTAGCTAAAAAAAAAAAAAGAGAAGGAAAAACACTTTTGGCGACCAAACAATTAGTAGCCAAAATAAAAAAATTAGACCTTAGGCGACGAAAGTGTTAGTAGCTAAGCAATTTAAGCTTTGGCAACAAAATATTAGTCGTTGTAAAATTCTTTTGCCGACTAAACTATTAGTAACCAAACAAAAAATGTTAGACCTTAGGTGACTAAAATTTTAGTAGCTAAACAGTGTAGGTTTTGGCGACAAAAATATTAGTCGATGAAAATGTCATGTTAAATTTAATTGAAACACTTTTGGCGACTAATAGTTTAGTCGCCAATTGTGTGATTTTAGCAAATATTGTTTCTTTAGTCGCCAATTACTTTCCCCGACAATCTTTCAACGACAAAGGTGACGACCAATAATATTAGTTGGAAAAAGTTTTTGGCGACCAAAATTTGACCTTTGGCCGGCAAAACTGTCTTTTGTTGTAGTGCAAAGGCAGACTTCATAATTAGAGACATCATTGACAAGCTTCTCGTACTAACAAGAAAGAGTAGTTCTCATTTTAATACACTATTTAAATGACAAAATAAGAACAACTCCAGTAATATGTTGTTATTAATCTAACTGTTTGGTCCTTTAATTTTTGTCAAAAAAACGATATAGAAAACAATTTATGGTGCTTTACAAAAATTGTGAAACCCCCTTTATATGAATACTTACCTCCTCTTTGATGAGTTATTTTAAAAAATTATTTTGATTATTACTTTCATCTATTGTTTGATTTTGTTCAAATTTTCTTCTAGGGTTTGGGGTTTCAAAATAATAAAAAATAATGATATTGATGATAATGGTGAGTTTTGATAGGGTAGATTGGAGTTTTAGAAGGAAGAAGAAGAAGAATAAGAGGAAGAAGAAGAATAAGAGGTAGAAGAAGAAGAAAAAAAAAAACTTTGATCTCTTAAGGAAGAAAATGCAGAAATTTGAATAGGAATAATTGATTAGAGTATATCATGAGAAATATATATATATATATATATATTATTTTAGAGTTTAATACGTGTTATTCTTACTAGTAAATTCATATTAAGATATAATAAAAATTAAAATTTATGAATTAAAATAGAACGTACTGACATATTTTTTTGATTCAAATAGAATCTCTCCATTGACATCTTCACACTTTGGGCCGAAAGGCCACATTGATTGTACTTTTGGGTTGATCATATGCAAATCTCGAGTCCAACACACGACTGGGCCTAGTATATGATTTTCAAGTCAACTAAAAATTACTAAACATAGCTTCACATTTAGAAATTTTAGTGGTGTGCTTGAATTATAAATTGGAATAGAAATTTAAAATATAAAATTTAATTTATAGGTATTCACATTTTGCTCATCTTTTTACTTTTTATTTTTTTAAATTTATATCTAAATTTATAACCCAAACGCAGCATAAGAGTTTGAATTTACTTGAGTCTCCCAAGCCTCAACACAAGCTAGTCTTCCACCTCTTTCTAGTTACAGCTTTGTTACGTTGTTTCGGTTTCAAAATATTTTATATATTTATTATTTGGTGAGTTGAAAATTATCTTAATGGAAAACATTTTATGTATCAAAAAAGAAAAAAATGATTTGAACATAATTTTTTTTTTTTTTTTTTTAATGCGGAAATATTTTCTGAATTTAATAAGACAAACCGGAGTCTTGCCAACATCACCATTATCATCACTTTCGCTAACGATTACTACCACCATTGATGCTTCTACTAGGAGAATCTTGTCAGCATTGCAACCAAATATAAAAATAATATTTTTTGCACTCCTCCTTAAAATGTTTTCTGACAAGACAAAAGGAGTACGAGATTTCTGGAAAGAAAAACGAAATCATATACATAATTATTTTTTAATTCAAGGAAAAGAAAAAAATATTTATACATATTTATTTTTATTGATAAAGAAACAATTTTTTTTGAGCCATTTAATTTTCCCCATAAATGCCTGTTCATTTTCTTCTCACTTTTCTAACAAAATCAGACCCCAAAAAAAAAAATAAAAAAAAAAATTTAATTAACATCTTCCATTTTTATTTTATTTTATTTTATTTTCTTATTTTTCTTTTTCTTTTTTCATCCCAATTTAAAAATTCAAACATAGCTGCAGATCTTTTATATATAAAAAAAATTAAGGCGTTTTTGGATGCATTTAGTTAGCGTGGATGTGTCTTCAGAAGAACAAACAATTGTTTTAAGTAAGAGGATTAGCAATGGAAAATATTTTGTCAATGTATTTACGCAAGCGAATGCATACATGCATAAATAAAAACAAATATTTTATTCTACCAATTTTCTTATAAATAATTGCTAAATATAAACTCTATTGTCATCCAGTTCCAAATTAAACTTATTTCATAATTCTATAGCCTAGTATTTGAGGCACTCAGTTTCTCTCCAGTCCACACACTGAATGGGACCGTATTGTTGGGGTCTATGGGGTCTATCACGGGTTTTGTTTCAATAATTCGAATCGTTCAATGTATAGAGCTCGTTGAGTATTTCATTCTTACAAAAATTCACGTTGATCAGGTCAGATTTTTGTTAACAATATATTTTAAAAATTATATTTACCGCTGACAAAAATATGATTTGATTAAGTGACTATTGATATATAATTAACATGATTTTTTTTCAGGAATGAAATACTTAGCGAGTTATATACATTGAATAATTCAGATTATCAAAATAAGATCCGTGGTAAGTCCTTACAAGCCCAACAACACGTTCCAGTCCGATATTGAACTGGAGAGAAGCCTGCCCATATTTAGTTGTGTTTATGATTGGGCATTCCCTTCTTTTCAGTATGCTTATCTATTATAAAGTTGTTTCCTAACTTCCCGTTTAGTGTTTTGGGTGGCATTGTGTATTGAGGGTTGGGATGGCCACGTGACAGGTTTGGAGCGGGTTTGTTATCTGCCTCCTCCGGTCCCGCTTTCAAACCTCACCCTAGCCTCTGCCCCAATCTCGCTACGGGTGAAATTTTTCAATCCCATCTCTGCTCCCACAGATACCCGATACCTACGGATGCCAAACTACATTTCAAATAACCAAAAAAATTGAGAATCATTTAAATCTTTAACACATTAAATAATTTCATTTGTTTCTATATATATAAACAGTGAGACTTTTAAGATTATTATTTATTTATATTTAAACAGAATAACAGGTTTTTAGTATTCCTTTCTTATATCTAATTATATTATATATACATATATATTATTTATTTTTATATATTATTAATCATATCGGGTCAGGTTTGAATCGAGATAATCGATACCCGTCCTTGCCTCACCCCCGTTGCAGGTGACCAAAATATAATCCACCCTCAGCTCATTTAAGTGTCGGATTAGGTAAAACCTGCTCCATTCAGGCGGATATGAATAAGCTCCATGGAACGAATTAAAATGACCATCCCTAATTGAGAGTTATTGCTTCTCTTTATTCCACTCTCCTTATGAGTTTTTCCTTGTTTGTTGTGGAGATTAAGGAATGTTATAATAGTCAATGGAATCTAAAAAGAGTGAGCCACTTAAGGTTCAAGATTAATTTCAATCAACAAACATCATATTTAGGGATGTAAGAAAATTGATAAAAAAAGAGCTGACCAATCGAAATTGATTGAAATTTTAGTTTTCAGTCTGCTTTTCATAACATACAGTCTGTTTCGATTTTGAAATTTTTTATACCGATACATATCAAACCAACCGAATATTATATTTAAATATTTTTCTATTATAATTTCTTGAATATTATATGAGAAGTAACTAATATAATATACTTTTGTGATAAAAATTAGGGAGAAAAATATTTATAGAGTAATTTTCATATTTTTTAAAAATTTATTTTCAATGTAAAATTCTATAATCTATTATAAAATATTTTAAAATTTTATGTAAATTTCTCTTCTACATCAAATTGACAAAACCGAGAAAATCGAACCGTAACAAATGGTCTGTATCGGTTTCTCAATCATAAAAACTAAAAGGATCGATTCAGTGCTAAATATACTCTTAACACCGACCGAGCCGAACCGTTTTCATATTCATGCTTGTTTTCAATTTGCTAACTATTTATATTTTATGGTCAGATCAAGCATTTCCTAAATCTATTTATGTTCCCCCTGATCTATAGTTAGGCTCAAATTAAAAAAAGAAAAAAATAAAGCCCCCTGACGAGTTTACCAGAACCTTCTCCCGCAACAAGAAGAGTTTGACTTGGACAAGTTCATGACATGAGCCTTTAATGGACAGCCTACTAATACAAGGAGACGAGAGGAGAGGTCTCCCAAAAACAAGCCTTCTTTTTAGCCCATTTTTAAGAAACTAAAAAAAAATAAAATAAAATAAATTGAAAAAAGAAGAGAATTTTCTAGTTCTAATATTCATAGCAATTAAGATTCCATCAAATATGCATCGACCACTCAAAAAACCAGACTGAAGTACACTAATAATCATAGGAAGAACTTGCCTCATTCTTCGGGATAGAACTTTTGCTAAAATCTTATACACTGAACTTACCAAGCTTATTGGCCTAAAATCCATCAACCCAATGGGACACTCCTTCTTTGGTGTAAGTGTTATGAATGAACTATTAACACCTTTAGCCAACTTTCCGTTTAAATGAAATTCCTTCATCATTTGCACAACCTCAGATTTCATAAGACTCCAACACCTTTGGTAACAAGCTAAATTAAATCCATCAGCCCGGGAGCCTTATTCCCTTCACACTCCTTCACAGCAGCCCAAATCTCTTCCTCTGAAAATTCTGCCTCCAACATACTTGCTGATTTTGAGCTTATTTTAGCACACACACCAGCTAGTGTAGGTCTGTCCAGCCAAGCCTTTGAAAACATCTTATTAAAAAAACTCACTACTGCTTGTTTAATCAAATCTGGCTGCTCAATCAAGATCCATTCTTTACCACAGAGTCCAACATATTCTTCATTTGTCGTCTACTGGCCATAATATGAAAAAACCTTGTGTTCTTGTTCACATTTTCAGCCCATAACAATCTGGATTTTTGATGCCACATACTCTCTTTTTTCTTGTTCAGATCCCAAACTAAACTCTGACACATTCTTCTTTGGTGTTTTTCAAACTCTTGCAAGTCTCTGACTTCAGCCTTTAAATCCCATTCATGTAATTCATCCTCAGTTTTTTTCAACTTTTCATCAACATATCCAAACACTTCACTATTCTATCTTCTTAACTGACCTCGCAAATGCCCCAACTTTTTCATAATCCTATAACTGGCGCATCCACTTACATGAAAATTGTCCCGAGCATTTTTAACTGCTTCCATAAAATTTGGATGAGTGCTCCATGCATTGATACACCTAAATGGTTTAGGCCCCCAGTCCCTCTCATCATTCATTATGAGCACTGGGCAATGATCAAAGATGCTTCTATTCAAACCCCACTGTTTAAAAGAGAATTGCTCAAGCCATCTAGTATCGAACAAAAATCTATCTAATCTGCTCCACCTTTCCCCTTCCACACCATTACACCATGTATATGACCTCCCAAGCATTGGTATATCATGCAACTCCATGCTATCAATGAAAGCATTAAATTCAATCATCCCCCTATCCTTCCTAACACACCTTTTCCTTTCACTCATAAGCCTGATTTCATTGAAATCACCTTGAATACACCAGGGACTTGGAAATTCTAGTTTTAGCTTTGCTAATGACTCCCATAATAACCTACGACCTATAACATCATTCGGTGTATATACATTTAACATAACACCCTCAAAAGTTCGATTAATTATACCTGCCATTAAGATGACACTTCTGTTACTGCAACACTCCTTAAGCTCAAATACCTCAGGGTTCTATAAACACAAAAGACCACCTGTACTTCCTTCAGCACCCACCTCTAAAAAATCCACATCCTCACCTGGCCCTAAAGACTTGATAAACATCTCATCAATACTACTTCTCTTTGTTTCCTGCAATAATAGTACCTCAAATTTTCTTTCTCTAACAAAATTCTTAATACTCCTCCTCTTTTCTGGCCTTCTGAGACCCCTTATATTCCATGTTACAATCTTCATCAAAAAACATATGACACACCTCTGAACCTCTATAACTACCAAACAATTAGGCAGCTACGTTAGCTTCTTCCACCTTTTCCTTATCCTGCAATTCCAACTGGACAATTTTGCCAACAACCTCCTCCTTCTTACCTTGACAATCCAAACCAAGTGCCCTCCCAACTTGAAGTGTAGCTTGAGCTTCAGATCGCAGCATCCTCCTCCTTCTTGAATTATTACTTTGTGAAATTGATAATGAAATTGCCGCCGCAGCAGTTCTGAAAATTGCACCATTTCTGAAACAATTGTTGGTCAGAACCCCTTTTTGATTTTGATGGCTACGATTGAGCTTAGCCCTTTTTCTCTTCTCAGAACCTACCCACTTACCCATATTCACTATTGCAGCAGCTCCCCTCCTTGGACTCGATGGATTACCTTTCTTCTTTCTTTGTACCTGGGTTGACTGCAAAATAAATGGGCCATTCGGTGAGTGGGCTACACAATCACTTAAGTTAGAATCTTTCTTATTGGGCCCATTTGCTACTGCCCCAGACTGGTTCCCCTTTAACACTACTTGTAAATTATATTAGGCCTAACACACTCTGTCCCAGAAATGCTTCTCACAAATCCAGATGTACACACATGGCCCTCTACATTTTGAATTTCATCTGACGCCTCATTTCTTGGCCAATCCAATTGCTCCAAACCTTTTTAATTACCTTCTTCATTATCTTTTATATTTCCCAGGCCACACTCTGTTTCATGGCCCTCATTAAATCCACCTTCATTCAGTAATTCACTTTCTACTTTGTCCTCATCATTGTTTGACACCATAGCATTATTTGGCACAGCAACCACTTCTTTTGCCATCTCATCAGTACTGTCACTCCCAACATTCTTACCTTTCTGTCTTCCACCACCAATTTTTGACTGCTGCACAGACCCATGAATGACCCAACACAAACCCCACCAACCCACAATCCCAGACCACACTTTCCAAATACAACTACAATGCAATAATACATGATTTTGAGACTCCACCTCAGTTTTGCAAAATACACAAAGGATGTTTGCACTAGGCTTCAGCACCCCAATCCTTTGCATAAAAACAACAGATTTCATCCTTCTTCTCCAAGTTAACCATGTCATGAATTGGACCTTTGGAGGAGCACTATTATTCCAAATGGTCTTAGCAATTTTGAGATTAGACCCTTTACTTGAAACCATCCAACTCCACACTGAAGCTAAAGAGAAAGCTTCAGATGGATGACCCTTTACTTGGGAGGAAATCATTGTAATAAAAAGAATTTTGAGGTGTTTTGAAATAATGTCTGGGTTAAAGATCAATTTTCATAAAAGTAAAGTTTGCGGGATTGGTGTAGAGGATGATCTAGTTAAAGCATTTGCCAAAAAGTTGAATTGTTTAACTCAGAAATTGCCACTGAATTATCTGGGTATGCCTTTAGGTTCAAATCCAAGGAGGAGGAGAACATGACAGCCGGTAGTTGATAAATTCAAAAAGAAGTTGGCATTTTGGAAGAGGAAATGTTTATCATTTGCAGGTAGATTAACATTGATTAAGTCTGTGTTGTCTGGTCTGCCAGTGTTCTTCTTATCCTTGTTTAAGATGCCAGTTGGTATTACTAAGCTGTTAGATAGAATTTAGTCAAATTTTCTTTGGGGAGGCAATGAGGTAAGGAGAAAAGGTCATCTTGTTAAGTGGGAGGAGGTGTGTCAAAATAAAAATCAAGGTGGACTTGGTGTGAGAAAGCTTAGTGAGGTCAATGACTGCTTGTTAATTAAATTGTGGTGGAAGTATAGCTTGGAAGATAAAACACTATGGAAACAAGTGGTGTGCAGTAAGTATGGTCAATGTGGTGGCAGATGGAGTCTATTGGCAGTGGAGTCCAGGATGTTGTCTGTCATGTGGCAGGATATTATGTCCTTATCGTCCAATAATCCAACTTTGAGGGACTTCTTTGTGTCTAATTTCAAGATTGTGATTGTGAATGGTCTTAGAATAAAATTTTGGCTGGATGTATGGCTTAATGATCAGAATTCATCCCTTGTTTTTCCTAGATTGTTTTCATTATCAGTTGAGAATGATGATTCATTATTTGATGTTTATCAAAGGAGAGGTGGCGGAGATGATTGGAATTTCAAATTCCGAAGATAGCTTTTTGCTTGGGAAGAGGATGAGCTCCAGAACTTGATTGTGTAACTATAGGGGGCACCCAGTTTAAGAACTCAAGCAGAGACCCAAGAATGACCCAACACACACCTCAAAATTCTTGGTGTTGTTTGATGCTACTTTGGGGTGTTTGGAGGAGTTTGCTGGGGGTGGAATTGGTAGTGTTGGAAGGTTGCCTTGTTGTATGGTTGGTTGGTTTGTTTTTCCTGTTTTTTGTTTTTGTCTACCTGTTTTGGATTGGCTTCTCGCTAATCTGTGGGTTTAGTGCTAGTAAATGATTGAGTTTCCTCTTTAGTGCCAACCTAGCTGGGATTGTGGAGTGATTGCTATGATGTGATTTGCACTTCTTTCCTTTATTGATGTTTATTGAGCTTGTTTTGTTCATCCCATCAATAAAGTTTCCTTTTTCTTTGTTGATTAAAAAAAAAAAAAAAAACTAGAAAGTTTCTCTAGTCCTTTTCTAATCGAGGCTAAAACTCCAAAATAAAAGATGCCAAAATAGGAAAAATGCTTGATATGAAGTACTTATGTCCATTTCTATTATAATTTAATTGATTGTATAAGTACATCTATGACACTGAATTTTGAAACTTCCATTGAGAAAAGGCTATAGACCAGGGGTGAGCGGCACACTAGTGTTTGGCAACCATGATTGGCCACCAATGAAGCTTGAAGTCGTGAACTTTTCGGCCTCGTCTTTTATGACTCGATAATCGTCCCATGTCACTCTCCCTGTTGTTAAAGAACCTGGACCACTATTGTTATACTCTTGGCAATATAAAGTTTTACGAGCAAAATTGCCTTTCCATTCTAACCACCTTGCTGGATCCACCAAACGGTCTAGAGAAGTTTGCAGATAAACAATTCGTGAGTACTTCTTCCATGGTCGTCCCAAATATGTCTTGGATGAAGTCATGACTTGTGAATTATGAATTGGAATCCCGGTGTTTTGGTTTAGATTAGTTTGACCATGGGCTGTTACCACATTTTTTTGCTTTGGAAGAAGGGATTTCTTTGCATACATGATGCAGTTTTGAAGAACTGTTGCAGATTTCCAAATATGAAGTCCATTGTGCCATAGATGTTCTTTATAAAATTGTCGATTTGAATGGACGTAGAGTGTGTCTTGGTATCCTTCGAAGCTACACACACACACACAAAAAGAGAATTGAAGAAGAAAAAAAAGTAAGAATTGGAGTGTTTCATATTAGAAGGAAAAAAAAAAAAAAAAAACAAGTATATCACTAAAATATGATGGAAAAAAAGAGTAAGAATTAGAGATTTATGTACAAAAAGTTGCACAGTTAAAGGTGGTGAAATTCTCTCCATGGCTTCGGTTGCCAGTGATAATGGTATTGTTGATGCCATCCCCAATCATCACAATATTTTTCATTTCGGAAGTAACTTGGACATACTCATTGTCAACCCCCTTCTTGATATAAATAACAAACCTTTCCATATGTCTTCTTTTTGTTGATTCATCAAGAAGAGCTTCCTTAATGGTACCAAAATTTCTTGACCCATCTTTAGCCACCACAAGCTTTGGTTTGTCCTCTGCTAACTTGAAAACCCTTTTATTGCTATTTCAAAACCAATTAGGAAACCCTTTTTTTGTAAGTTTGTTCCGTAATTGAGGCATTGTTAATAACCAAGGTTTTACTCTTTTTTTTTTTTTTTTTTGATCAGCTAAAAGAGAGAGTTTATTGATGAAAACACAATTACAAAGTAATGAGATACATCAATCAAGAGGGAGGGAGGGAGGGAGGGAGGGAGGAGGGGGGGGGGGGGGGGGGAGGAAAGTGCATAAGCATTACAGTAAAGCAATCCCATCCCAATTAGGTTGGCATCAGGAAGCAAACCCTATCATTTGCAAGCACTAAACCTCAGAAGTTGGTGAGCTACCAACAAGACAGCAACAAAAATAGCAAAATGATAGCACCATTAAGAGCAATAGAGAGCAACAACAAAATCAAACAGAGAGCAATCAATCACACCTGATCTGTTTCAGATTGGATACTAAACCATGCACTGAGTAATCAATCCCTTCCATGTGTAACTTTGCCCATATAGCAATCCGAACCTTTACCTTCTCACTTAAACTGGCAAAATCTAGTTGTGCACCTTTGAACAGGCATTCATTCCTCAACTTCCAAATAGACCATAACACAACCTCTGGGATAATCTTCCACAGTTCAAGAACCCAATTTTTATACTTTCCACCTGCCCACCATTGAAATAATCCCTCCACTGAACTTGGTATTGCCCACTCAAGATCTTACCAGCTTCCAATTCCAGACCAAAGCTTCCAAACCAGCGGACAGAATAACAGGACATGCTCTGTTGTCTCCACCTCATTTTTGCAAAACAAACACAAAGTACTTGTACTTGCACTTAGCACTCCAATCCTTTGCAAGAAGATTGACGTTTTAACCCTAGCTTTCTATGCTAACCAACCAAAGAACCGCACTTTTGGAGGGGTTTTATTTTTCCACAGACGATTAGTAACTTTAAGTGGTGGCCCATGAATTGCTTCCCACCAAGACCACACTGAATCTATTGTGAATTTCCCAGAAGAATATGCAGACCAACTGCAAGCGTCTTCATTGTCCAGATGAATGATGGGGCTATCATCAGCATGTCCAACAGCAACCAAGGTTTTACTTATTAACTCTACAAGATTATTATTGCATGTGAGAGGTAGAATATTTTCAGTAATACCAAATTCAATGAAGCCAGTTTGACAAGTGTAAAGGTTTGTTAGGGCGGTGCTAAGCCATGTTTGTATGTCAACGTCAGTATGTATGGAATTGTCAAGTGATTGGTTGAGTTGGGCGATGGTGATCTCGATAAGCTTCATGCAATCACTCCATGCTGCTTTTTCTTGCTCATTAACACATTTTCGCTCTAGCGACTCTGTGTGGTATAATGCATCGAGAGCTGGCTTAATGGCTACTTGCACAACCAAATCTTGAAATTGGTGTTTCTCCATGGGTGCAGAACTGTGATTTTTGTTGGCTTAACTGGTGAAAGCATGGTTTGGTGTATGATGTTTTGTTGCACCACCAATTCATGTCACCAAAGTCGGTGTTTGCTAGGGTTGGTAAGAGAAATGAACATAAGGTGATGAACTGTGCAAATACTCCAAATTTGATTGCCATTGAGTAACTCTTTCTTCCCTAATCTTAACTTGGATCTATGCACTCTAGGTTTAAATATTCAATAGCTATATGGTCATAGTGGATTTTATTTATTCAATAGAAAATCTCCACAAGTTAATACAAATCTGATAATTAATCTATAGATGAAAAGAATTAAGATATTTATGTATTGATGTTTTTTCATCAATCTTTCATATCTGTCTCTCCCTCTCCCTTTTATTTAATTCGTCATAAATTTTATTTTCCACAAATAGGGTGGTCATTTTTATTTGCTATAGATTTAATTTTCACTAAATGAATTCTCTCTTAAATGCAATTTCCTTACTACGGCATATATGATCTTACCATCACCAGCCCCATTTTTATCAAGCATTATTAATTAAATAAAATTGACACAAATAACTAATAAAAAAGTTAGAGATTTTCGTTTTTTGATATTTCAATTTATTTTATAAAAAGAAAATTTCTTGCATTTTAAGCTAATCATCTTAATTATGATTGGACAAAAAAATGTGTCTCCAAATCCTTGGCGTATTTGATTTGGATGGTATCATGTTCATTTTTAATTTATTAATTTTAATGAATCACCATAATCATTTAACATGTGAAAGTGGGGTTCATTTGTGCTCTCATGCGCTCAAAAACACCCACTGAGACAACCATGAAAAGTTTGTTTTTTTTTTTTTTTTAGTTTGTTTGAGGGGAAATAAAATAAAATAAAATAAAAAAAAAAACCCGGTTTGACCTTTACAACAAAATAAATCTTGAGCATTTAATTTTGTCAATTTAAATTATAATATTTTAATTTATTTTCAATTTAAATCATATTTCAATTTTTATTAAATAAAAGTAACAAGAAAAAAAGTATTCTAGCCATTAAACTTAATGAAAATGAGTATTTTAAAATTTTTATATAAACTTGTATTGAGTTTAATGATTAAAATATTATTTTTCATTAGTTTACTTAACGGAAATAGACAGATAGTTTATATTGAAAAAAGTTAAAATATTAGAATTTATGTTGATAAAATTAATATTTTATTTTATTTTATTACAAAAATCAAACAGTAGAATTATTTTTGGAACTTCCCCTTTGTTTTACTATAAAGTAAAACGTATTCAAAACATTCAGTAATGTTTATCACTGTTATATGTACTAAACGTCTCAGTTTGCTAATTAACGAGACCCTTATGCACGCCAGTTAGTTCAAGTCTAGAATATGTATTCATATTTGGGTAATGTATACTAAAAATTTTAGGGTAAATATATTTTTAATCATCAAATTTAGCCACCCCCCCCCCCCCCCCCCTTCTTTTTATCAACAAAATTTTTTTATTGATGAAATCAATGATACAAAGTATACAGAGAAAAAACATTAATAAAGAAAGGCGAGTGCACAAAGTATCATAGTTAAACCAAACGATCTTAACTATGTTGATACCGAAAGACAAGCCCCAATCATATGCAAAGCAAATTGGTGAGAAACCAAAAAAATAAATAAATAAATAAAAATAAAACCCACATGAGACATAATTAAAAATCTCATGAGTTATGATTAAAAAAATAAAATATTATAATTAGGAGTACATATTCTAATTAGGAGTACATATGATATATCATTTTCAAAGGATGTGTATACTGAATTTTCCAAAAGAAAATAAAACAAACAAACAATCAAACAAAAACAAATAAGCCCAACACCCAGCCATAAACTTTTGCTCAACCATGTGAAGCCCCTGCAAGCATCCACATCTTCATCATCATTATTAATCACAAACAAAAACAGCAGCCAGCAACAATAATCAAAGCCAAACTGCAGCCCATCTTCCCGGGCACCAAGTAGCAGCAAAGCAGAGCAATCTCAGCAGAGCAAGCCAGATGCACAACAGCTCTAAGTCCATAATGCTACCAGCTCTTAGTCCAGATGCACAACACCCCGATGCATTCTTTGCTCAACCTTTCCCCAATCTGGATGGCCCTCCTCAAACAAACCCTCATTTCTCACTTTTTACAACTCCCAGCAAATGGATATATAGGTAAAACATTCCAAATCACTCTTTCTTTCTTTCTTTTTCATAGGAAATTCGAGCCACCATACTAGCAAGTCTTTGATTGTTTCAGGTAACACTGGAGAAATTGAACTCGTGGAGGCGCCACATTACGCTAAATCAGTTTCAAAATCCTCTGTTTTGATCCAAGTGAATCTTCAAACAAATCTGTTGAAAATTTGGCTGGGTATTGGACCCGGATTTGGACGTATGACCCATGACCCATGACCCATTTAAGTTATCCATGTAATTTGAATTATTATCTATCTTATTTGGCTAACACACTATCAATATCTATATCTATCTTATCTTACTAACAGATATGGATAGATGGTTAGATCGTTAGCCTATATATCTAATACGGTATATGGGACAATAACGAATGAATGGGATGTGGGATGAATCCAATAATGAATGATTTTTCTCATACTCTCTCTAATTCTCTCCCATTAGAATAACGATCAAGCCTCTGTGACTAGTATGGGTGATATTCGTACTGTGGTATCATTCCATTGCTGAGTGTTCTTAGTTCGTGGTTTGTGAAGCACGTGATTTACCCACAAGATTATTCGTTTCGGATTCTATCACTTAAGGTATGGTTCGAATTTTTTTATCCGCTCCGCTATCTGTATCTTACATTGGTATCAGACCTTAAATGGATATTTTTGTGCATTAAAATAAGTATATAATTATATATATATACATGATATATGCATGAGTGTGTTTGGTTTTAGTTTTTTGAAAACTGAGTTTTTTTATTTTTTAGTTTTTAGTGAATATTTTTAAAATTTTAAACATTTTTTTTTACTTTTTTAGATGCACCTTATTTAGGTATATCTAAAAAATAAAAAGTTTGCGAAAAAATATTTTAAAAAATTAATAAATACATAAAAATACAAATAATGTACTGAATTCTCATATATATATATATTGTATTTTTGGTATCTAGTGAATTTTTAGAAGGTGTTTTTCACAATTTTTTTACTTTTTAGGTATATTTATGTTAGGTATGTCTAAAAATTAAAAAAATTGTTTAAAATATTTTAAAAATATTCACTAAAAACAAAAAAACGTGGAAAACAAGAAAGTAGAATTTTCTGAAAAGTGTTTTTGGAAAACTCTAACCAAACAAAGTATCAAACTGAAATTTATATATGTTGTAGTACATTTCATGTAGAACATATCTGCAAAGTTTTATAAAAATCCAACAGTTAGATTGCAAGAAAAATGAAGACGCGTTTTATATTCTCGAAACTTTGTTTGCATTATGATTTTACATGCTTTAATTTCAGTCTACAAATTTTACACATTTAGAATCCTTGTTTCAAGACCTTCCAAACCATATATTATTTGTTAGATTTAGACTTATGGTTCATGGGAAAAATCAAACCCTAATTTAGGCTCGTTTTGATTTTTTGGTGGCTTAAGAAAGAAGATGAAGTGCAGAGTTTCTGCACTTCCACTCTCATTAGAGAGAATGTGATACAACCCATTATTTATGTTTGTTAAATGTCATTTTTGAGACTATCATTGTTTTTATTTTGGAAGATGGAGTCTGGCAGTACCAAAATTGGATCAGAAAACATCTCGAAAGGCAGCGTGTGAGCAGCACGCGCCATATGGCACCGTCAACACCGCCCACGAGCGCGCCACGCGTCACCGCCAGGCCGTACGTGCTAGGCGCACTTCCCACGCGCATCTAGCACCCTGCCCACACGCGCGCCGAGCCGTTCTACGTCGTTTTTCGCATCGGCTTGGCTGCTGGATGTAAGGTTCTGTTTGTTTGTTTTAAAAATCCAAAATTTCTTTAAATGCTCATAAGTAATTTGTTATAGATTTGTTTTAAGCGTGGTTGGTAGTGTTAGACTCAAAATTAAATTTTTTATCTACTGTAAAATTTTCAAAATTTTATGAAAATAAAAAATATTTTTCCTAAAATAATAATTCATTATTTCTACTTTAAAATGCTTCTGATGTTGCATGACTAAGTTTCAGGAACTGAAATTTTTACTGTAGACTATTGTAATGGTTTATTATTTACTGGTATGATTGTTGCATTTTCTCAGATTTTGGAATATTTATTTCTGATTTTATGTATGTTTATTAATTATTTAAAATTCTAGAAAATACCAGAAAATTCCATTAAAAATTTCAGAAGTGATTTACTTTCTGTTATGGCATAATTTGAATATTAAACACAGCATATTGTTATTTTTTCCTAGAGTTTGTAATATGTTGTGATTAGAGAAGTATGCATAGTTTTTCTTTATTTAATTCTATTAAATGAATATAGCATGAGTTAATTGTAAATTTACATTAAGATGCTACTGTATGGAATTAGACTAAGAAGTGGGACGTTGTTTTTTTTTTTTTTTTTTTTTTTTTTTTTTTTTTTTTTGCGCATGGAATTAAATTAAATTTTGATAATTGTCACTAGAGACGCAAGAGATGATTACGAGCATAGCAAATTTTCGATCTTGAAACGTATGTAATGTTATCATTATTTAATTTAGATTCTTTTGCAGCAAAATAATTTTGTGTTGCTATCATTAATATCCCCTGCGCATTTGTTCTTCATTTATTCTATATTTAGAAATGACAGCTAAGACAATGGTGGTAGACTTAACAAAGGGAGAGAAATTGGATGGCGATAACTATGACATGTGGCGCCGTAAGATCCAATACCTCCTCAATGAGCAAGAAGTTTTGAACACACTTGAACAAGTGATGGTTGAGCCTGAGTAAGGCAATACAACTCAATATCGTTGTGATCTTGAAGTCTACCAGACTTGGAGTAATAAAGATCGGTGTGCACGCTTTACCATGTTGAGCAATACTCACAACGACTTGATTAGTGAGTTTGAGCGTTGCCCGACTGCATTTGAGATGTGGGAAGCTCTAAAGCAAAAGTTTGGTGTCACTTCTTTGGCAAAGCTACGTGGGCAGACTATGAAGTTTGACTCTTATAAAAAAAAGGCAGGATTTGAGGGTCATGTCAGCCATGATACTTGAGCTTGCGGCTGCTGGGCACAATTTGACTCAAGAGCAACAAGTGCAAGCTGTGACTCGCTCTCTACCAAATTCTTGGAAGCAGATGAAGCAAAACATGATGCATAATGAGAGTGTGAAAACATTCGAGGACATATCGCATCATTTGGAGCTAGAAGCTGAACGCCTAGAGGCTGCTAAGTTTGATAGTTCTGCTATGGTGGTTGAGTCAAGCTCACGTAGGACTTCTCAGTTCAAGTGTGGAAAAGCAAAATATGCTCCTAAGAAGCAAGTAGCAGCTGAACTAAAGCCCATTAGCGCTAGAAATTTCAAGCGTAGGGGCAAGAGAGGTGATAAGAAGGTAAAGCCTAAACTGACATGCTTTAACTGTAACAAAGAAGGACACTTTGCTTGGGATTGCCTTAAGCAAAAGAAGGTACTCCCTTACTTAATTTCTTGCATTCAATGCTTTGTAGTCAAACATTAATTGCTCATTCTCCTCATTTTTGGGTTGTAGACTTAGGAGCAACAAACCACATCGCGAGAAACAGAGTAGGGCTCGTTAAGTATCGTCGGGTATCTGTTGGGAGTAGAAAAGTTTACATGGGGAATGAATCTAGTGTGGAGGTGCTTGGCATTGACACATACAAGCTGGAAATGCGATGAGGGTGCACCTTGTATCTTCATGAGGTTCTTTATTCTCCGGATATTCGGTGAAACTTAGTTTCAGTTATTAGCATGATGAGCCTTAGTTTTAGCTTTTGTTTTGAGAATAATGGTGTTAGCATTTATTTAGGAACAATTTTTTTATGGTTTTGGTTATCTTTTAGATGGTTTCTTAGTTTTGGATGTGGATGATTCTAGTTTTAATAAAATTGCCAATGGCTTTATTTCTTATATTGCATCTATTTGTAATAATGATTCTATGAGATGGCATGCTAGATTAGGCCACATAAGGCAAGACAAGATGACTAGAGAAGGCGTTTTAGGCCCACTCGCTAGAGTCACTTTGCCTACTTGTAAGCACTGTCTTGCTGGAAAGGCAACAAGAAAACCATTTGGGAAAGCCAAAAGGGCATCTATCCTATTATAGCTTATTCATTCTGATACATGTGGACCAATAAATGTGAGAGCAAGTCATGGAGCTCTTTATTTTATCACATTTATAGATGACTGCACGCATTTTGGCTATATCTATTTGATTTCTCACAAGTCAGAAGCATTGGATTGCTTTAGACGGCATGTTAATGAGGTTGAGAATCAAGTAGACAAGACCTTTAAGGCTCTAAGGACTGATCGGGGATGCGAGTATCTATTTGAGCAATTTAAAGTGCTCTATGAGGAAAAAAAGATTATAAAGCAATTAACAATTCCTCGGACTCTGCAGCAAAATGATATAGCGGAGAGAAGGAATCGCACATTGTTTCACATGGTTAGATCTATGATGGCGCAAGCTAATCTTCCCATTTCTTATTGGGGAGATGCTTTGTTGACTGCTGCCTATATCGTTAATCGTGTGCCCTCAAAATCAGTTCCTTCCACCCCATATGAGATGTGGACTGGCAAAAAGTCTGATATGGACAATTTGCGACCTTGGGGTTCAGTAGCTTACATACACAACGCTTTTCATAAGTTTGGGAAGTTGGGTCCTAGAGGAAAGAAGTGTGTCTTCATTCACTATAGTGAACATTCTAAGGGCTATGTGTTTATTGGGGAGCATTTGGATAGAAGTGTGACTGAAATTGAGTCACGTGACGTGGATTTCCTAGAAGAGGATTTCCCTAGCAGATGTGAGGTAACTAGAGATGTAGAGCTCTATGAGATAGAGGATCTACTTGAAGGCGCACCTAGTAGCCTAGTAAAGAATGAGGAAATAATCCCTCAAGCTCCTAGGGACAGTGGGAGCGATTTACCTGCCCATAGATTAGATCCAATGGATGAGGATTCTCAGGACTCTCAACTGCGTAAAAGCAAACACGGAGCTATATCCCGTCGTCATTTTGAGATTGAGGGGGAAGCATTCATGATTGCTCCGAATGATGAGATGGAGCCTAAGAATCTCAAAGAGGCTCTCTCATCCCCTGCTAGTAAAGAATGGAGTGTTGCGATAGATGAAGAAATAGAGTTTATGAAGAAAAATCATGTCTGAGACTTGGTTGATTTATTGCCAGGGCGCAAGAGTATTGGGAACAAATGGGTTCTCAAAATCAAGTGCAAAGCGGATGGTTCCATAGAAAGTTATAAAGCTCGCCTAGTGGCGAAAGGCTACGCCTAATTAGAAGGTGTGAACTATGAGGAAACTTTTTCAACAGTTGTGAGGTTTGCCTTTATTCACCTGATTCTGGCCATAGTAGCTTAGTTGGACTTAGAGCTATATCAGATGGACGTTAAGACTGCATTTCTCAATGAAGAATTGGATGAAGAGATCTATATAGATCAACCAGAAGGCTTTGTGACAGTAGGTTAGGAGCGCAAAGTTTGTAAGCTTCAACGATCTATTTATAGCTTAAAGCAATCATCCAGACAGTGGAATCTGAGATTTCATTGAGCTATTGTTTCAAATGGGTTTACGATGATCGATGAAGATCACTGTGTGTACGTCAAGCGGTCCAAGGACATTTTTCTAATATGGTCATTATATATGGATGGCATATTATTGGCTGAAAATGACAAGGAGATGATTGTCACCACTAAAAAGTAGTTGTTCTCTACATTTGAGATGAAAAACATGGGTGAAGCAAGCTATGTGCTAAGTGTGAAGATCCTTAGGGATCGCTCTAGGAGACTTCTCGGTTTGTCTAAAGAGACTTATATTAAGACTATCTTAGAGCGATTCCAGATGCAGAGTTGCAAACCCATTGACACTACTATTGCGAGAGGTGAGAGCCTAAGCCTTGATATGGGTCCTAAGACACCAGAAGAGAACGAAAAGATGGCTCGTGTACCTTACGCGAATTGTCACGACCCAAACCCACCCCTATAGGTTTAGCATCGTAACCGGCCAGTAATCTTGGGATTACTAAAGGCCTCTGAGATAGATTACCATAATATTAGGGGCTAGCAGAAGCAAATAACAAATATACAACGTCCATTGCGCTGTGCAGACTTGTATGAGACATAAAAATTTAAAACTTTATATACATATATTTACACATCATCATATATATACAGACTAGATAGAAAGCATCTTCGCCCTATTTATAAAATACACAAAGACTTGTTTAACCAAACAAGAAAACAAAACTTAAACTTTAAATCACGTAGCCATAACCACTTGACATATTCAAAACCTCCACGGGAGGCACATAGGTTGGCTGACCAAAAACAGATTCCAAGCAGACGCCTCTAAGCCTAGTCACGTGTCTGATCACCTACATACATAAATAATACAGTGAGCTGGAGCCCAGTGAATAATAACAAAGTAAAGGGTTAAATGAATGATGTCCCATAATGAAGTCCGTACATAGAACCATTCTATATTCGCGTTCTCATCCAGTGCGTATACAGAATTCAGGAATCATGTTTGATCATTCATAGTTTATCCGTTAGCGCTAACAAATCATATACAAAACATCATAGATTATACTTTTTAGTTCCATAGAGGAACCTCCGGCCGGGTACGGATAACTTGCCAGTTCCATAAAGGAACCTCCGAACTGGGTACGGATAACTTGTCAGTTCCATCAAGGAACCTCCAGCCGGGTACAAATAACTTGCCAGTTCCATTAAGGAACCTCCGGTCCGGGTACAAATAGCATACTTGAATCATAGCATTAATGTCATAAATATTTGCCAAAGGCGGACAATCATTCATAGTGTAAATACATAGCATACATGGTACAGATCTTAATCCATATACTGAAAATAATTTAATTTGAACATAACTTTATTAAGTCATTACTCACAGATAACTGGTGGCTTCAAATAGACGAGTAGAGTAGGCAATTCATTTAACTTGAGGTGCGTGACCTGCATAACATGACAGATACATACATTGAAATACATGCTCGGATTGTACTGTACTTATTTCATTTGTGCTTAATGTGTTTCTGGCCTTTATCATCCTCATAATGTCTTGTTCTTGGCCTAGGAATGCCTAGGATGGAATGAGAATACCAAAATGTACTTGAAAACATTTTCAAAACTTGCTGAAAACAAGGTCCATGCTAGAACGTGGCTTTCCTTGCTCGAGCGGACATGCAAAATGTGAGTGTAGACACCCCATTTTTGACCGACCTTAAGACTCAGACGTCACCGACTGAGCGCTTGGTGATGTTGCATATCGTGCTCGTTCAGAGGTCTCAGAGTCTCGGCTACGAGCCTTGCCTCCGGACTTCCGGACTCTTTTGTGCCTTGCCTCGGTTTGCGAACCAGGCTCCGTTTTCTCCGTTTTCTCTTCCCGAAAGGAGGGAGAGGTCTCGTAGACCATCTCTCAGTGGCCGTAGGTTACGTTTCGTGGTCGTAGGCCATTTTTCCCGTTTGGAGCCCGGCTCCCGGTTTTCGGAGCCGTCGGCCGTGTGCCTCAGTTCGGGACCGCTTAACTACCTCCGTTTGCTCCGGTTTTTGGCATACATCTTATTTTCTCCCTTTTGAGCGACCCTGTGGCTCGAGAGACCAACTTCGTGGTCGAACGCCATCTCCGGTGCTTAACAATCAGTTTTCGGGGCCCCGGGCCGCGCGTTTTGGCCCCCGAACCTTCGTTTTACATCGGTTTGAGTTCATTTTTGGCAGGGACCTTATTTTCATTGGTATTGTAACAAGCCCGCGGGGGACCTCGCTACAGCTCGGACTCGATTTCTGTCACGGTTCTTAATCTTGAACCAAAGAGTCCAAATCCGGCAAATCGTTTTGGAAAACAGATTTTGAAAGAAGTGCCAAACATGGACTGCTTTGCCAGATACAGAGTCGCCACCTAAATATTTTTTAATGGGAAATTTAGGAAACCCTGACTCGGTGCCAAAGGCCACGTGTCCGTCATCACCAAAGTTGCCTCGGCTCGGGAACTTGGGTACGATTGGGGAAGGTCACTTCGTGAGCACCCCCGCTCGCCCGGTCAAAGACCGGTCTCTACTAACCATGATATCTGTTTTTGAAAACATTGTATGTTCTTATTCCGGTTATTAGCCTAGGTTACTATGTGATGCGCACAGCATACAAGTATAGACGGAGTCGCCTAAATTGGAACAAAACATTTCATGTTTGTTTGTTTGAAAATGGTTTGATGGTGCTACCCGCAGGTAGGCTAAGACGTGGATTTGCCACCCTCAGGTGGGCTTAGAAAACATGATTTTGCCATTATCTAGTGGGCTTAAAACAAACAGTCAACGCATTGTCCCAATTCAAGTAACTCAACCTCCACCCACAGGCATTCAAGGCAGTTATATCATAGAAGCACATAGCCTCATGGCAAGCATGCTATCATGGCAGCACTCACACGCATGCAAGGATGCTAAAGCATAAAACTCACCTAGTACTCCAAGCCAAAAACAGAAAACCGATTAGAAATCATGCATGATCCTAATTATACAGGAATGCCTAATGCAACACATGCAATAATGCAACTATAGCAGGCTCGGCTATTCTGAACATGGCATATGAAATGCAACAGCTATCAAGTATTCAATTTGGAATTGAAATACAAATGCAGTTAGTATGATGCGCCGAGCCCGGTGCGTGCAAAACAGATGAATGATGCAAACATGCTGTCATACTGTATGCTAATTTAGATATGCCCTATATCTAACCATCATAAGCGGGTAAATAAAAGGGAAAAAGACGTGGGGTTGGAAGACATACATCACACTCACCCACACTTATTACAATTATGCCCTCGCGCAGAGGGTCCGAATAAATAATACAGTCCCGAATGAAAGAATAAGACAGTCCGCATAATACAGTCCGAATAATATACAAATTCCTAATTAATTAACAAATTAACTAAGAAAAACTGTAAACTGGCATGCAAGCCAGGGGCTGCCTCACTTCCGCTGAATGATGTATGCTGGGCTGCCTTTTTGGAAATCCACTGGGATGCCCCGATTAGCCTCTGTTTGCAATATTTCTCGAAATGCGTGCTAGGCCTCAGAAGGCTGCTGATTCTTCATTTTGCTGCAACAGAGAGCAGGAAAGGGGTATAGCAATGTATTTCACAAATATATGCATGCCTCGATCCTCGTGCCACCAATCACGCATATCGATGCATGATGGCCGAGGAGTCGAATTGCACAACTCAATATGGGATGAATGCATATGAACATTACAACAAAACCTAACTCCATCATGGGTAATCCGGAGTGTCAGTGACTTGGGAATTGAGACCCGTTCCGTCACTAAGAGTACGAAACGTGCCTCGTTTCCCGTGCCCGGGCTAACTCTTATCCCGAACACGATGCAATATGCATGATATGCATGAATGCAACTAAAATACAATCCTAGCATACACAATGCTATGAAAATAAGATGTCTCGAAATGCGTGCACACGGGCACGCAAACCGAGGCGATGATCCTAAGGCATGAAATGGCATACGCAATGCGAATTGGACTTACACTAACACGAGTGGACCTCAGCCACACTCACATAAGAGGCCGATGGATGAAAATGAAGCGCCTCGAAATGCGTGCACACGGGCGCGCAAACCGAGGCGATGGTCGTAAGGCATGAAATGACATGGAAGTGATATGCAATGAGACTAAAATGAGATGTCTCGAAATGCGTGCCCACGGGCACGCAAACTGAGAAAATGGCATACGACATGCAATGATGCTAAAATGACATACAGAATGCAAAATGGACTTACACCAACATGAGAGAGCCTCAACCCTACTCACACGGGAGGCCGATGGATGAAAATGAAGCGCCTCGAAATGCGTGCACACGGGCACGCAAACCGAGACAATGGCATACGGAATGCGATGAGACTAAAATGACATACAGAATGCAAAATGGACTTACACTAACATGAGTGAGCCTCAGCCACACTCACATAAGAGGCCGTCGGATGAAAGTGAAGTGGCTCGAAATGAGTGCACACGGGCACGCAAACTGAGGCAATGGCATACGGAATGTAAAATGGACTTACACTAACATGAGTGAGCCTCAGCCACACTCACATAAGAGGCCGTCGGATAAAAATGAAGTGCCTCGAAATGCGTGCACACGGGCACGCAAACCGAGGCAATGGCATACGGAATGCAAAATGACTAAAATGAGATATGCGATGCAATATGGGCTTACACCAACATGAGAGAGCCTCAGCTACACTCACACGGGAGGCCGATAGATGAAAATGAGATGCCTCGAAATGCGTGCACACGGGCGCGCAAACCGAGGCGATGGCCCTAAGGCATGAAATGGCATGGAAATGATATGCAAACATGCAAATGAATTTTGGCACTGAAATGTGGGGGAAAGCAGCCCCGAAATGAGGTGAAAGTACACCCGATGCATGAAATGGCCCCGAAACGCGAATTTAGGCACCCGAAATGGCCTATAGCCATGCCATGCATGCACAATATAGACATGGAATGAAAATGCAGTAGCAAGGCAGCCCCAAGACAAGCATTTTTCAGTCATAAAAAGGGCTAAACAGCAAGCATAGATAGGGCAACAATAGCATGCAAAAATACGGGCCAAGAGAGGGGTATTGAAGCAAGTGGTACATGCGATGCCCAAATGGGAAAGTACCCTTCTACAACACTGATGAGGGACTAAAAATATGAACATTTACAGTAGATGACATCCCCCAACTCAGTATGAAAACATGCTAAAAATATCATGCAAGAACTAGGATACATAAGGCTATAACATGAGGTACCCCAAACATTCATCAAACCAGCAAAGACCCTTAATGAAATATGTCAAGAAGATCAAAATATGACTCTTTCCAGCTCTGATGATGGCCGAAAACAGAAGCTAGATGAGCTTAAAAAAGCATGCAAAAATGGGGGTCAAAGAGGGGTATAATGACAAGTATAACATGGAGACCCCCAAAAAGGTTGATCCCTTCTACAATGTTGTAGAGGGACACAAAATAAGCTTACTCACAGTTCATGACATGCTCCAAAACAATTTACATATAGGCCAAACAAATCATGCAAATTTACGGTAAATTGGAGGAATTGTGAAGCAAGTGCAAGATAGGGGGCCCAAACAGGGTTGAGCCCTTCTTCAATGTTGAAGAGGGGCTCAAAATAGGCCCTCTTACAGTTTACATTATGCTCGAAAACAGATCACTCATAGTTTAGAAAAAGCATGCAAAATATTGACATACAAGATGTTATTGAAGCAAGTACAAGATGGAGGGCTCAAACAGGGTTGAGCCCTTGATAAAACATGGAGAATGGCTCAAAATAGACCTAGTTTCAGTTAAGGTCGCAGCCCAAAACAATAAGAAAATAGGCTTAAGAAAAGAGGCAAGAAAGTGCTACAAAAGAGAGGGATTGAGACTTACCCTTGAAGACCACACTTTTTCTACCTCTTGGCTTGAGGAATGTTACTTCTAAGCCTCTAAGAACCTCTCCTTGCTGCTGGAAATGGAGTGGTGATGGTGGTGCTTGATGATGATGAAGAATGACACCAAACTTGGAAGAAATGAGAGATGGAGATGGATATATGTTTGTAAGCTTGAGGCAAGTTTTCTAAACTCTTGAGGGAGGGAGAGAGATGTATGCATGCAGGATGGTGAGCCAAAGGTGTGCAAGAGTGAGCCTTAAGGGAATTAGTTTCCCTTGCTCACAAAATATCCCCCGAATACAGATCTTTTTTGGGGGAAACAGCTATACAGCTGTAAACAACACATCCCAAGGAGCATGGCCGGCCTGCCACTTTTTTGCAGGTGGCCGGCCGGCCACCCCCTATGGCCGGCCGGCCAAGGGTCAAAAATGAAAACAATGATTGCTGGCCGGCCACCACAGATTGGTGTCCTCCCATGTGTGCTGACAAGACCCTGTGGTTCAAATTGGCAACTCTAAAACAGAGAGAGAATAGGCCACTTTAAAAGGGGTTCAAAAGGGTCAAAAAATTATAATTACTGGCCGGCCATGTGTTTTTAGGGTCCTCCCATGTGTGTACAACACAAATATGTGGTTTTGGCTCGAAGAAAATGGCCCTAGGGTGTTCAACATTAGCCCGGAAGTGAGAAAAACGGGCGCCGGGGGGCGCCGGAAGAGCATAACTGGTTGCTGAGACAATTGCTAGCCTCCCACCCTCCAGTGATCTTCCTGGTGATAAAACAGAGGTACCTGCCAAAATAAACGAAAACCGATGCAAAACGAATGCTCGGGGACCAAAACACGCAGTTCGGGTCCCGAAAATAGGCCGTTAAGCACCGAAAGTGGCATTCGGCCACGAAGTGGGTATCTAAGACCCCAGTGTCCCTCGAAAGGGAGTAAATGAGATGCATGCCAAAAACCGGAGGAATCGGAGATGGTTGGGTGGTCCCGAACCGAGGCACACGGCCTGACGGCTCCGAAAACCGGGAACCGGGCTCCGAAATGGGCAAAATGGCCTACGGCCACGAAATGTAGCCCACGGCCACTGAGAGATGGTCTACGGGACCTCTCCCTCCCCTCAGGAAAGAAAACAGAGAAAACCGAGTCTGGTTCGCAAACCGAGGCAAGGCACAGAAGAGAGTTCGGAAGTCCGGAGGCAGGGCGCACGGCCGCGACTCTGAGACTTCTGAACGAGCACAATATGCAACATCACCGAGCGCTCAATCGGTGACGTCTGAGTCTTAAGGTCGGTCAAAAATGGGGTGTCTACAGTTGCCCCTCTTTGACAGAACTCGGAAGTCACAAGTGACGGGAGTGAATGTCAAAGCCCAGAGACGACCCATTTTTGACAAGGCCGAAGACTTAGACAATCATACAAGATGAACAGAGATATGCCCGCAGGCGTGCCCGCAGGCAGGGGGGGCAAAATGCAAAGCGACATGCACAGAGCCAAATGATCATGCAAATGCAGCAAGCTGTAATGAGGCAAGTATTCGCAAATAGATGCAACAGTTTTAAGCAAGAATGCAAAGCAACAACTACATTTCATGCAGTTAGGAATGCGGAGAATCATTCAATTCTCGTCGCGTCTCACACGGAAAAGATACGATACCTGCGCGATTCGTCTGGTCGCACCAGCCTCAAATGAACCGTACATACAATATCGTGCCTGCAAAAGAGAGAAATTCAACAAGAACAATATGCTAACAACATATATTCAATGTGATTCCTGTGGTTCCGAAAGTTTGACACACGCAGTGTCGGCGAGTGAATGCAACACAATGCAAGAAAGGAACGTGCGTGACAACGCATGCTCGAGCACAGAGGTATGGTACACCAAGAAATCATGCATGACAATGCAAAATATTCATAAGAATGCAAGTTATATAAAGCAACGTAAAATGAGCACGAATCAGGGTGCCCGTTTGTTGCGAAATAACGAGTAAGAAAACGCGCATTTCGGCGAAGACAACTCAATCGCAGCCTCTGGTTCACCTCCCGGAGAGGTTACAACATGATCAGAAAGGATACACCTTGATTTTGATGAGTGATGATGAGACACATGTCAGAAATTGCAGCTGAAGTTCCGGCGGAGCAATTTCGCGACCGAAGTGCACTTTTCTTGAACTTTTTCAGGTCCCGGGAACTCCAATCTTCCTCAAAATTTGCAGGAGCTAGAGGGGGAGGTGGGGGACATGGCCGGCCAGGTGGTTGCCCAAGGGGAGGCCACCGGCCCCAAGACCAAAAAGCAAATGGCCGGCCAGCTAGGAAAGGTGGCCGGCCGGCCACCTGCACAAAAGTAGGGGCAATTTTGTCTTTTGCCTCATTTCTATATATATCCTCATCCATTCAATCCGAAATCACTCCCACAGCGTGTGAAATTTTCTCCTCTTGCCTCCCAAACCATTTTTTCTTTCAGATCTGCACTTTATACGCGCTTTTCAGCCTTTTTTGCAAGTTGTTTTCGCGAAATCTTTCAGTTTTAAGCACTTTGAGTCGATTAAATTTTGATTTCGGAGCTTCTTTTCTCATTTTCACCACTTGAGGTAAGTTTGTCTCAATATTTGGAAGATTTTCTCGGGAGTTGACTTTTGTTGACTTTTTCATTTCCCGGGAGTTGACTTTTGTTGACTTTTTCCAATTTTGGCTCATTTTTGCTCATTTTTGCTCCTTTTGAGATTTCTTGATTTAAATGGCGGGTGATTCCCTCACGGTGGAGGTCCTCCAGGTGCCGGAGATGATTTTGACATATCATGGCACTCCCCCGAGAGTCCGCCCTTTTATTCCCGGGAGATACGCCCCACCGGTACATATGCTTCCGCGGGCCGTTTTTCGTCGTTTCATTTCACTGACTTCAATGACCGGGCACCCGGGGATTTACTTCTGCGAGAGCCGGAGCAGCACCTCTCTCGAGCACGAGAGGTATTTTACTTTATTTCCTGCATTTTTCGTGCACTTTGTAGCTTTGCCATGCTTAAACACACAGTTTTAGCTTATGACATAGTACTTTGTTTGCATTCTGAACATGTGACTTAAACACTTGAATTGCTGAACACACGGCTCACTGACTGATTGATTGTGAACCACGGTACACATTAGTTAAGAATTGAACCACGGCTCATACACTGATTTGTCGAACACACAGCCCGAATTTGAAGGTGAACACACGGCGCACACTGACTAAGAGTAGAACACACAGTCCCAAACTCTGATTTTCTGAACACACAGTCCAAGTTGATGGTGAACACACAGCCCACTGATTAAGATTAGAACACACAGTCCCAAACTCTGATTTTCTGAACACACAGCCCAAGTTTAATGTGAACACACAGCCCACACTGATTAACGAGTAGAACACACAGCCCAGATATAAATTAAAGTGAACACGCAGCCCACTGATTAGGATTTGAACACGCAGCCCAGATATAAAATAAAGTGAACACGCAGCCCACTGATTATGATTTGAACACGCAGCCCAAAACACTGATTTACTGAACACGCAGCCCAGATTTAAAGTGAACACGCAGCCCACTGATTAGATTTGAACACGCAGCCCAAAACACTGATTTACTGAACACGCAGCCCAGATTTAAAGTGAACACGCAGCCCACTGATTAAGATTTGAACACGCAGCCCAAACATGATTTACTGAACACGCAGCCCAGATTTGAAGTGAACACGCAGCCCACTGATTAGATTTGAACACGCAGCCCAAAACACTGATTTACTGAACACGCAGCCCAAAACATAAATTTACTGAACACGCAGCCCAGATTTGAAGTGAACACGCAGCCCACTGATTGAGATTTGAACACGCAGCCCAAAACTGAAATTTACTGAACACGCAGCCCAGATTTGAAGTGAACACGCAGCCCACTGATTGAGATTTGAACACGCAGCCCAATTTGAAGTGAACACGCAGCCCACTGATTAATTTGAACACGCACACGCTACTTCCATTCATTTGAATTGAACACAGCCCATTTATTTCATTTGAACACAGCCCATTTCAATTTTTGAACACCACCCATTCATTTCATTTGCACACAGCTATTCAATTCATTTGCAACAGCTCTTCATTTCATTTGCACACAGCTACATTCATTTCATTTGCACACAGCTTGTATTTTATTGCGTACTGAACACATGTATTCATTCTGAATGCAGGTTGGCTCTCGCGCCGTGCGAGGATATGGCTCCACTGCCGCGAGGGAGTGGTACGCCGAGCTCCCGGAGGCTGTCCGGGATTTGGTTGACGCACAGCGGGTTCGGAGCATTCTGCATGTGGATTATCACACTGTCCTGCCAGTAGGACACTATTAGCTGTTCTGGTGGAGAGATGGTGGGACACCACCAATTCTTTCCATTTTTCTGCCACCGGGATATGACCATGACCCCGCTGGATTTTGCCGTACTCACCGGCCTAGACACAGGCGGTTGGCCCATACCTTATGACGAGAGGATATGGGTGAGTGGGAGGCCGCATGGATACATCTGTTGGGGCTCGCCCACCTGTAGACAGAGCTTCCGGAGAGTCCGGTACACCTGGTTCTCTTCCCCGTTTTCGGAGGCCGGAGATGGAGCCTGAGTCTCCTGAGGAGATTGAGCAGTACACCCCCGAGGTTTCCTCATGTTCCTCTTTGGCACCACTTTGTTTGCCGATAGGGGGAACACTGTTGGATTGTATCTTCTGAGTGCCCTAGTGGACCTATCACAGGTCATCGGTATGACTGGGGTGGCGCTGGCCTGGCTACCCTCTATTGTTACATGAGTGCAGCCTCTCGCGGGCGGGAGACTTACTCGGCGGCTATTGAGAGCCTGGGAGGTACGTTCTGTCCTCTTGATTTACATTTCTGCTCCTCATTACTTGTTCATTGCACACACGGCGCACTTTGCATTCTGTATTTGCCTTTAGCACTTTGTATTCACATTCCGCACTGCTTTTCTCAGCTATGGGTGTACGTGTATTTTCCCACGTTAGCCCCGGAGATGGAGGTGGCAGGGTTTCTTATGACTCCGTTTTCACTGGTATTCGGGCCCGCACCGACCGAGACCTCGAGAGACTCTCTTTCTACCTGCGACAGTATTTTGATACTGTGCGGACGACAGAGGTATTTCAGAACTCTCAGTTCCTTTCATTTTCATCTTTGATCTGCCCTGTATATTCCTGATTTCTGATTGATTTATGCACTGGTTATCCGCAGATTACTTGGCAGCCCTGGGCGGTCTTAGGTGATGGTCTCCGATATCAGTATCCCGGAGGATCGAGTAATTCCCAGTATAGGTTTCTGCTCGAAGGACCAGGTAGGGCATGGTTCCTGGGGGAACGCTTTCTGCGCCAGGTGTGGGGGTACGATTCTCAGGACCCTCCTGCTGTACCTCCAGCCACTATGCGGACTGCGGATAGACTCTCTACCCAGGAGGTCACTAGTGCTATGCAGGGCACCGATGCTTTGTTATATCTCATGGAGGGGGACTACGCCACCTATCGTCGTATATATCTGATGCCCCCCTTGACGGGAGTGCGTGCTCCGACACTGAGGCCTACTGATGTACCATCTTCGAGTCGTGCCCATGCTACGGATATCCCTTCCTCTAGCAGGGCTGGTGCATCTAGGGTAGAGGTAGTTCGATTCCTCCGATCCCTCCGTCTCTTCATCATCATGGGTGGCCAGACATGCCGACCGAGTTGACGAGTTGGCGGTTCGGGACTCCTTACCAGGTCTCGCTAGAGCCTCCTCTTCCTGACCACAGATATGTCAGAGACCCTGATTCACCCCCGTATGTTTTACAGCTTTGATTTATCAGTCGGATATTGGACATTCATTCCTTTACTGATAGTTTTGCATTTGTATTTTAGCCTCCAGTTGAGTACACGGACGAGCTGCTCGGGATGCTGGCCACATTCGAAGGCATGATCCTACGGAGGGAGGCACAGCTAGCCATCATGGGCGTGCAGGTACTGTCCATCTTTCCCGTATTAGCATATTTCTGATAACATACTGGTTTTGAACATTCTGCTGTATTGATAGTCTGTGTAGAGCACATCTGACACACACACCTCACTCACATTGTACTTGCATCTGCTTTTCATATTTGAACTGATGTATTGAACTCTTCTTTTCAGATGCCTCCCGTATATGCTCCGTCGCAGGCCAGGCCACCGGGCCTTCTCAGAGAGGTCGAGGTGCTGGGCCATCTGGGCCCTTTCGAGGAGCTGGGCCATCCAGGCCTTCTCAGGGAGCAGGGCCATCTAGGCCTGTGAGGAGCTCGAGGAGCAGGGTCGTCTCGCAGACGTAGGCACCCATTATTGAGGAGGAGGAGGAGGAGGTCGCAGACCGTGAGTCAGAGACATCTGCTGGGAGGGAGGCTCCGGTCTTGGTTCCGGGAGTGGAGACGAGGCTGAGGGGGATCCGGAGGATGATAGCTCTGACCCGGATGGTGATGATGGTGCAGAGGTTGTCCCGCAGAAGAGGATGAGAGGGCCTCCTCATTCCCGTTCCCGAGGATATTGATGCTATTTCCTGCTTTATTTTACTTTTTGCAGTAGTTTGTAGCACTTTGCATATTGTTAGGCAGTTTTATTTTCTGTAAACTTGTACCTTTATTTGTTGTAAAACATGATGGAATGAAACAGCTTTTGAAAAGATGTTTGTATTTGAAATTCTTAGCATCGCATCGCATCATTTTGCACAAAAATGGAATTGAATGAAAATGTGCTTTGTATTTACCAGGTCAGGTAATGAACCGACGCAACAAAATCAAACAACTCAACTCACTAAGAAATAACAGAATCTTAGCAAGTTTACAACTCGATAAGCAAAATACAACAATGTTAACAACTCAATAAACAAGACATAACAAAATTGCGTAAAGAAAAGTAATAACTCAAAACACAAAAATGCGACAGCTCGACAAAACTTACAACTCGATAAACAAAGCAACAACTCGATAAACCAAAGTACAACAAAGCGTACTTCGGACGGACGATCTGGATGATGGAACGCATCCGAAACTGAGAGAAATGGAGGCCTTCGACATCCCCGCGTAGAAATGCCTCAAACTTCCTTCCGGAGGGCAAAACAGGACCAATGCAGGCCGAACACATTTTGCATCTGGGGACTAAGGGTGGCCGGCCGGCCAGTTTTGTGAAACAAGGGTGCCGGCCTGCTAGAATAGGTGGCCGGCCGCCACCTCTCCCGCAACTTCAGAATTTTGACACGTGTCCTTTGAATAGTGTTTCACCCTCTATAAAAGCCCCAACTTGGAACTTATTCATTTCATCACTGTTTCTCACAAAAATGGAGGCATTTCTCGCAGAAAATCTCACATCTTGGATCTCTTCTCTAGACGGCTCGGAAAAGTTGAACTTCCGGGGTTTCGGCTTGAATGCACTATTCACGCTGCGCCGGACTCCGCTACATCTTCCTTTCCTCCATGCCGCGGCAAGGTTTTGGAACCCGGTGACGCATGTCTTCAGCTTCGGAGGGCAAGAGGTATGTCCCACTTTCGAAGATTTTCAAGTTTTGATGGAGTCTGAACGCTCAGAAGAGATTTTGCCTCAGTCCTGCTTTGGCCACGCCCAGCTTTAGGGCGGATGTGGTTCTCAACGCGCATGATGCTCGATCTCTGATTCGGTAATGGGATGTTGGATATCCCAAGCCTGATTTACCGATTCTCTGATGCCGGTGACCGCAGCGACCATCATTGGCAAGGTTTCCGACAACATGCCCTCTGCTTGTGCATGCTATCTCATTTTTGTTTGTCTCGGGCCCGGAGGGCTAGCATCCGTTTGATTGAAGTCGCTCAAGGCTTGAGGAGAGGAAAGAGCTGTATCGCCATGACATTGGCCGAGACACTGCTAGGTTTGGATGCTTTCTATTGCCGGAGACAACTAGATTTGCAGGGAGTCCACTACTGCTGCAGGTAATGTTTCCCACCCGATCTCACATATGTATTTGCTCACATCACTCGGCCCTCAGGCTCGGTTTTTCTCACAAAACCCTCATCTCACTTTTCTCTCATCGCACATCTCTCTATTCTTTATTCTCTCATTTTTTTTCATCCCTCCCCAGATATGGTTGATGGATAAATTGCAAGTTGTGGACTCTTGCCCTGCTTACTCAGCCCGCGGCTACTTCTTTCGACAGCGCCTAGTCGACGCCCTTGATGAGGGATGGTGGTTTGAATGGATGTGCAATTTATCTGCCGATCACATTGCTTGGCGCTGTCCTTGGCTTAACCTTCCGGCGATGAGCTATAGCATGTTCCAGGATACTGGGATCCGTCTGATCGGCTTGACTCATTGTGTATTCTATTTCCCATTCCGTATTCTGCGCCAGTTTGGTCATGATCAGACTTGCCCTCCGAGGGAATTGAGTACCCGGTCACTTCCCGGTTCGAGGTGCACACCTTGCCCGACGACACTACTACGGCCTGGAGGACTAGAGAGCTCCTACCCCCTGCCCCTTTTTTCAGTTGCACTTGTCTGACGAGTGCTGGGATTGGCTCAACGAAGAACACACAGGTCGGGCCTAGGTTGGCATCAGAGGCTTCAACTAGCTCTGGCAGGGGGCGCAGGGACACCTGACTTGACTATGCCCCGGATTTATTGCTTTACTAGTACTTTCAAGTTTTCTTCCTGAGTGTAATAAAAAGCAACTTCAATTGTATGCAAGAGCAAGAGAACTCTGTTTTGAAATCAATGAAATTGAAGGTTGTGGTACTGAAAATTCTCTCCGCTTTGGTCCAAAAATGGTCTTAGTTGTAAAAAGATTAATTTGAACAAAGTCAACTTTTATTAAAACTTTTCAAAACTATTTTCGATATGGATCAGAACTGGACACGCCTGCCTGGATCTGTCACTGAGATGCACAACCCAGATCCTAGCAACTGGAAAGTTGCCCCTAGTTTGAATGGTACCGCAGCACTTCATTGCAACGGAAAGTTGCCCCTAGTCTGAATAGCACTGTACCGGAGATCACGATAAATGCTGATGAATAGAGATGACTGAGATGATCAACATGGACAAAGTTGATCGGGGAAAAGTTTATGGCTGAACTCCAGGGTGAAGTTGCCTACGTATCCCAAAGATGGGAATCAAGCCTTACGTAGTTCAGGCTCAGGTTCGCTCGGGTATTTTCACTCTCCTTTTGCGCTCTAACTTTTGCCAAGGCCGCCCTTTGCGGGTTTTCAACCTTGCGAGCTCAGTTTTTATAATTTCAAATTTTCTATGCTCTGAGTTTTGCCTAGGTCGCCCTTTCGGGTTTTCGGCCTAGCGAGCCTCTCAAGGGTAGTATTTCTTCAACTTGTCCATGTTGATCGGTTGGGAAAACTCTAAGCCATCTAGATCCATCAGAACCACAGCTCCACCAGACCAGATTGACTTGATGATGTAGGGACCAGTCCAATTAGGTCTGAACTTGCCCCTTGGGTCGTGGATGGGAGCTCGGTTGTCTTTGAGCACCAAATCTCCTTCTTTCAAATTCCTGGACTTAACCTTCTTGTTAAAAGCCCGGGCGATTCTACGTTGATAACTTTGGACGTGGTACTGCTTTCAACCTTCTTTCATCATCTTTCATCGAAGAGCATGAGTTCCTCAAATCTGCTTTGTTGCCAGTCTGCCTCAGCTATTTGACACTCGGCCAATACTCGTAATGACGGAACCTCAATCTCAATAGGTAGAACGGCCTCCATCCCATAAACCAACGAGTACGGAGTCGCCCCAGTAGAAGTTCTGATTGAAGTCCTGTAGCCCCACAGAGCAAACGGCAGCTTATCTGGCCAGTCCCGGTAGGTTTCCACCATCTTCTGCAGTATGCGCTTGATATTCTTGTTGGCGGCCTCAACCGCTCCATTGGTTTGCGGCCGGTAGGTGGACGACTTATGAAAAGCCACATTGTATTTCTCCAACAAATCAATCACTTCCTTCTTGAAGTGGGAACCATTGTCTGAAATTATTTCGTTTGGGACCCCATAGCGACAGATGATGTTGTTTCTGATAAACTTTGCGACGTGCGAAGCCTTCAACACCGCATAAGATTGGGCCTCAACCCACTTTGTAAAATAATCTATCGCTACCAAGATGAACTCATGCCCATTCGACCCCTTCGGCGTAACTGCTCCGATTACATCAATTCCCCAGACTGAAAACGGCCATGGCGAAGTCATGTTGTACAGCTTTGTTGGCGGGATGTTCATACGATTTGCATGAATCTGACATTTGTGGCATCGCCGGACGAAACTAATACAATCCTCCTCCATGGTGGACCAATAATAACCCTGTCTGAGGATCTTCCGTGCCAACATTACCCCATTCATGTGTGCACCACATTCACCTCCCCCGTGATGGCTTCCATCAGACGCTTTGACTCTTCGGCATCAACGCACAGTTTATGCATTCCCAGATGACCTCGTTTATACAGTTTACCCCCGCAGATGATGAACTGAACTGCCATTCTTCTGATTGCCCTTTTGTCTTTGGCATTTACCCCTGGCGGGTATGCTTCTTTCTCCAAGAAATTCCAGATGTCGTAATACCAGGGGTGTTCGTCCTGAACTTCATCTATGACTGCAATCGACTCATAAGCAGGTGCGAATTTCTGGTCAATGATGACTGGACGCATCCGGACTCCACACGGGATGTCTATCATAGAAGATAGAGTTGCTAAAGAATCTGCGAACCTGTTGTTCTCTCTTAGTAGATGAGTGAAACTTAGCTTCTCAAACCGAGGAATCAGCAAATCCAAGGTTTGGTGATACATCATCATCTTTTCCTCTTTTACTTTCCAGTCTCCTTTAGCTTGAGACAACAAAAGAAGAAAAGAGCTTGCCCCTTCCAACCGTCTTCCAGTTCCAGGGCTGCTTCTAGACCAGCGATACATGCCTCGTATTCTGCTTCGTTGTTCGAGACTTTGAATCGGAGTTTGAAGGCTAGAGGGATACGGGAATTGTCGGGTGCTATCAGCAACACTCCTATCCCATACCCGTGTTGATTTGACGCTCCGTCAAAGTACATCGTCCAAGTTTCATCGTCGATATGCAGAATTGATTCATCCGGGAACAGGTACTCAACTGCTTCATCCCCCTCAACCGGGTGGTCGGCAAGGAACTCTGCCACTGCTCTTCCTTTCACTGACTTGCGTGTTACGTACGTGAGATCAAATTCGGAGAGCAACAGCAACCAACGAGCTAGCCTACCCGTAAGCGCTGGTTTCTCGAAAAGATATTTGATGGGATCAAGTCGTGAAACCAACATTACAGAGTGAGCTAACAGGTAGTGCCGCAGCTTCCTGGTAGCCCATACCAAAGCTAAGCAAGCCTTTTCCAGCGGTGTATATCGGGTCTCATACTCCAGCATCTTCTTGCTGAGATAGTAGATGGCTCTCTCCACCTTGTCTTCTGATTCTTGTGCAAGCATGCAGCCCATCGTAGTTTCAGTTACTGACAAATACAAAATCAACGGTTTCCCTGGTTCTGGCGGTGACAACACGGGTGGGTTCTGTAAATACTCTTTAATCTGTTCAAATGCAGCTTGACATCGGCCGTCCCATTGGAACTTCTTTCCTTTCTTCAGGAGACCAAAAAGTGGTTCACAAGTCAAGGTTAATTTTGAGATAAACCGTCTTATGAATTGCACTTTACCCAGAAAGCCTCGCACCTCCTTTTCAGTCCTTGGTGGTGGCATTTCTAAGATGGCCTTGATTTTGGAAGGATCGACCTCGATGCCTCTTTGTGTAATCAGAAACCCTAGCATTTTTCCCGCTGTAACACCGAATGTACATTTCTGAGGGTTTAGCCGCAACCGGAATTCCCTGATCCTTTGGAAAAACTTATGCAAGGCGGTGTAGTGGCCCTCTCTTTCCTTGGACTTGACAATCATGTCGTCCACATACACCTCAACCTCTTTGTGGATCATATCATGTAGTATTGTGGTCGCGGCCCGTTGATAAGTAGCTCCAGCGTTCTTCAACCCAAACGGCATTACCCGGTAGCAGTATGTCCCCCACGGGGTGGTGAATGCAGTCTTTTCCCGGTCTTCTGGCGCCATCACTATCTGATTGTATCCTGAGAAGCCATCCATGAATGAGAGCAATGCATGCCCTGCTGTGAAGTCTACCAACTCATCGATGTGCGGTAGGGGAAAGTCGTCCTTCGGACTAGCTTTGTTCAAATCCCTGAAGTCTACACACACCCGGATCCTGCCATCTTTCTTCGGTACCGGAACAATGTTGGCCAACCAAGTCGGATACTCTGATACCAGCAGGAAGCCTGCGTCAATTTGCTTGGTGACCTCTTCCTTAATCTTGAGAGCCCAATCCGGGCGGATCCTTCTGAGTTTCTGCTTGACAGGTCGGGCCTCGGGGTCAAGGGGGATCCGATGCTGTACAATCTCAGGATCGATTCCAGGCATGTCTTCGTAGGACCACGCGAAAACATCTTTGAAATCTTTTAATAAAGCGACTACGCTCGCGTTCCTCCGAAGACAACGTGGACCCGATCTGGACCAGCCGCGGGTCCTCCTCAGTACCAATGTTCACGGTAGTGATTTCATCCATTAAGGGTTTAACAAATCTCTCTTGCTCTTGCTCAATTAAACGTTGTAAAACCGGAGGAACTTCGTCCTCGTCGTTTTCATCAAAGTTTTGAAAGTCTGAATTAATACAATAAATCAAGGGCACAGAGAAATACTCGGAAACCACATTCACCTCATTCTCATTAAGTTCATCCAAATCGTCCAATTCTTCTGTTACAACAGACTCAAAAGAAAAAAAAGACGACCTAGACAGGACTGTGGCATCCGGGTTAACATCCCCAGGAGTACCAGACTCAGACTCAGTCGAGCTGGAACCTGATTCCGACTCACAGGACTCGGTGGAATCAGATTCCGGCTCACTACCTGACCCGGTGCTGCTGGACAAAAATCCCTCCTCGTACTGCCAAGTGAGAGAGGTGCGATTGATGCATCCAAGATAGCTGCTGGTCGGCTCGCAGCCGTTTCATCCCCAATCATGGAAACCACGAAGTTATCCCCCAAGCACTCTTGGTCGATCGGAGGATCAGAGAGGAGACATGCCAGTGCTACCCCCATTTCAAATTCTGTGCCCTCAGGATCCCCTGCTTATTCTGCTCAACCTCAGTTGGTTGGTCTGTCTGCTCTGTGGCAACGTCATCCCCGGATAGTTGCAAGTCAAAGAAGATCTCGAAGCCTGGGACGCGCTTCTTCTCCGCGTTTATCCACGGCTCTGGGAAGCCGCAAAATGGAAAATCCTCCCCCTCCCGGACGAAGCGTCCGTTCAGGGTACCCTGAATGGGCCTGTGTATTAGGTCAAAAGGCTTCCCAGCCTGCTTCGCTCTGGCTCTGCCGGCCATTTCCTTTCCTTTCCTCACCCAGTCTTCTTTGGTGGGCAGAAACCCAGTCCAAAGGTATGCGGGTTGTGTGGCACTTCGGCCAATGCTGCGACTCCTTTCCTGCCGCTCCTTCCTAATCCCATCCCGGGAATATGTTGTAGCTTGTTCATGAGGTAGACGGATTGAGCACTAACGTACACACCTTCATTCACAGCCATAATATTCTGTACTACCCGGGCCTCAGCCAAAGTGAATCCTGATAAGAATACATCTTCTGTGCCATGCTCAATTTCCAGGACTGGCGTAGATACCTCCGGAGGCGGATGGATTGATGAGTTCCCAAACACAGTGGCTACTCCCTTTCCATAGGGGTATTTCACCATCTGATGTAGAGTGGAAGAGACTGCCTTTACTTGGTGCAGCCACGGCCGCCCCAAGAGTAAGTTGAAGGTTGCGGGAACGTCCAAGACATGAAATTCGATGTCGTGTTGTCCTGGACCAACCTTGGTTTGAATCTTGACAATCCCCATCACTTCCCTACTCGTATTATCGTAAGCTTTGATCACCTGAGTTGTTGGTGTGAAGTCCGCGGGCTTCAACCCAACTGCATATGCTGTTCTGACTGGGCAGACATTGATGGCGGACCCGGTATCAACAAGTACCACCGGCTATCCATTTATCTCTACACTCCACGAGACGTAGAGAGGTTTGTTATGGTTTGTGCCCTCAGGCGGTAACTCCTTGTCTGAAAAGGTTAATGCCGGGGAACCTCCTCCCGGAAAAACCAGCCCAACCAGCTGCTCTGGCGTAGTGTCTATGGAGAGTTTGGCCTTGTCCATGGCAGATAGGACGGCCTGTCTGTGCACCCTTGATGCCATAAGCAGTCCCCAGATGGAGATGTCTGCTTGTATCTTCTTCAATTGTTTGAGCACAGCTTCTTCTTCGATCTGTTTCTCTCTCTGCTTTTCAGCTTCTTTGTCTTTCCCAGATGCCTCAGGTTGGTCCAAATGTTGGGGCTTGAAATACCGCCCACTTCTGGTCATATGAGCGATCTCGTCAATATACCAGGTATCATCTGGTTGGTTACCTCCCCAGTCTTCATCTGTGTGGGCAAGACATAAGTCATCATCGTCTTCCACCACATTCCGTCGGCAGCCGACAGACATCTGTCCGGCTCCGGTATGATCGTGCTCGCAGCACCTTCAGTCTTTATGCCCACAGCATTTTCGTTTCCTGTGCACACAGCACTTTCGACCCCACATGGGCCTTAGCTTTTCTAATTCTCTCGGAATCGTCAAACTTTGTTGTTCCAACTGCGTCAGTACAGCTGCTGGTTGTTCAATATTCCCTGTATTTCAATCCCCAAATTCTGAGCGAAATTCTTAACGCCGGCGCTCTCCGGCGGTGGATTCTGACCCTCGGCCCTTCCGGCCATCATTGATACTCTCTCCCCCTGCCGGGCCCTGTTCTGATTGAAATTCTGCAACGTCTGGCTGATCATCTAACCACCCGACAACTTCTGCCGACTCCTCATAGTCGAACCAGTTGATTGCAGCATCCCCTGATTCTTGGTCGTTGAAGAACTGGAAGTTGGCAAAGTCCTCTTCCACTGTTGTCAGATCATCTGCCCCTTGTTCAAGTCTGTCCCCCCGAATCATGCACAGCTCAGCTTTTTTTGGCAGCCCCACACTCAGTTTAGACTGGCCCACTGATAAGATGATGTACTCGCTTGGATCATAGGCTCCTCCAGCATAACCCAGGCTGTTCCATCCCAGACTCAACAATTCTGCTCTCCTCTGAAACCTGCCCCGTTCCATCTTCGGTGGTCACCACCACTGGCTTAGATTGGGTTGTGAAGGTGTCCAACATGCACAAGTCAGTGCAATCAGGAAGGATCACCTCCGGCTTGGGTAGGTGAGAGGGAGTAATATAGATACTAGGATCGTAGGACACGACCCCAGTTTGGATGAGGTTGACTCTTTTGGGAGGAGGGGCTTGGTTGTGTGGTGGGAGAGGATTTGTTGTGACGTTGGGTTTTTCAGGAGGCGCGATCACCTGCTTGTCGATAAGATCTTGGATCTCATGACGCAATCTGAAGCAGCGGTCGGTGTCATGACCGTGCTGTTGGTGGTACGCACAGTACTTTGCTGGGTCATGAGAGGGAGGGAGTGGATTTGGCAGTGGCCTCGGCTCTAAAGGTGTCAGATGCTTCTTTCTGATTAACACCCCGAGAGCCTTGGACAAAGGCATGTATAGTGGAGTGAAGGTTCTTTGGCCTCTGGGCTGAAATCTCGAGGCTTGGTTACTGCTCCCGGAGGTACTGGAAAAGGGTGTGGCCGCTGCGGGCCTTGGTTGGGAAGGGGGAGTGGTGGTGACCATACCGACCTCAGAAGTCCTTGTGTTTGCAGCGCCACTCGGGCCTGCGTTGTTATTGCGGTTGAATGTCCTTCGGGGCTGCTCCCGGTCCTGGTCAATCAAACCTTGCTTCATTGCATCTTCGATCTGTACCCCCATCTCGTGTAAATCTGAGAAGGTTGGAAAGGGGAGTACAATCATCTTCTGCATGAGTTTCGGTTGGAGATTGCGCACAATCATCCGGATTTGGTCTTTGTCTGTTGGCCTCAAGGTCATCATCGACGCCTTTGCCCTCCATCTAGTTACAAAATCGGAGAAAGACTCCTTGGGTTCTTGCCTCGTCGTTTCGAGATCACGTGTTGTAATCTCGATCTGTGTATTATACGAGTACTGCGCAACGAAGGCCTCAGCCATCTCATCCCAATTTCTCTTCACATCATCTTCTAACTTGGCGTACCAGATGGCCGCCACCCCCCGACAAAGTTCTGCCAAACAAGGAAAGCTTTTGTGGTCGGGTTAGGCCCATTGGCCTCAGATGTCTGAAAATAGCCGAGATGGACCATGGGATCCCCGGACCCATCAAAACGGTCGATCTGTGGCATCTTAATCTGTCTGGCAATGTTACGCGCCACGTCAGTGTACCCATCTTCGATGTCTGGGATGGCCTTCACCCCCTGCGATTTCTTGAAAAGCTTCTCCAACTTACTCAGCTTTAGAGCTGTATGATCTACCTCGAACTCGAAGGGAGAGTCCGGGTGGTTGGGTGTAAGATTCTTGGACAGTTGAGGCAGAAGCGGGGGCGGAGCCAGCCCCGTTGGAAGGTTGGTGTCCTCTTGGATATTTTGGACATTGGGTAGGGTGTTCTGGGTGTTTGGGAGGGTATTCTGAGGGTTTGGCAGGGTTTCTGACCCATAGGTGCCTGCTCGGGTAGTGGAGCCGCTGGTGGAGGAGGAACCTGATGTGAAGCAGACGCTGCATTCTGCTGTTGCAGCCTAGTAATCAGCTCGGCCTGCTGGGCCATGACTGCGGCTTGTTGTAGAAAATTCCGCTTGGCGGATGGAATCTTCTTGCATCTGCCTCATGCTTTCTTGCATCTGGCGCATCTCATCGCCTCTACCACTGATGTATTTCTGTTTTTCCATCTGATGACTGGTAAATGTACTTCTATGGCAGACACAGAAATCTCAACCTGGCTGTTTACTGTCAAGGTAGCCCTCTGTCCTGGTAATCCCTGCTCTGACACACTGTGCCTCCTTGGCCTTCTTCTGGCAACTGGGGGTAGAGAGTGGAACACTGGATGTCCGTCAACGAGATCCTCGGATCGGCTGAGTCGGCGACCTCGTGTCCAGAGTGCTTGGGGAGTATCTGCTGGTTCGGAAGCAATCGTGCTAAAAACTGCCCCTAGCAAAAAGATAATAAAGCAAAAAGGAAATAAATAACCAGATAAACGGGCAGCATAACAGCTTAATATACACACAACACACAGTCGGGCATACAACACGCAGTTGAAAAGCTGAAAATACACTGTCCTCAATCACTGATCACTGTTCTGTATCACTGTTCCCAAAACTGAATCTGATATCCGCAGACAACTGATTCTCAGATACTGACTTGATGCCCGCAGGCCTGATGCCCAAACTTATAGACTGATACATGCATTCCTGTAGAGACGCACTCTAAAGCACATAACAGATAAGTGAGAGCCAAAACACCCCTATGTTGGGGGAAGGGTTTCCCTGTCCTATTTTGTCAGGAGCTAGGGTTTCACTACGCACGCAGCGGTTTCAAACAACCTATAAACGGGTAAGCAACCTGTCCTAGTTTGGAATGGTCACTATGGATCCGAATATGCACTAGGTCGAATGGTCAAAAAGGGTGCCCCGGTAAAACCGGGGTTTGTGTTCCCATGCTGTCAGAGCCCAGAGCCGATCAGCCTTATGGACATGCCTTGACAAGACAAGCCTCCGGCAATCGTTCGGGAATGGCAATATGGCAACACGGTGTCCTAGGCGCACCAATGCAAATGCAATGCAAAAAACACAAATGTAGTCAAAACAGATATCATGAGTTCGAGTCAAGTTCTCTAAATCCCCAGCAGAGTCGCAGAACTGTAACAAGCCCGCGGGGGACCTCGCTACAGCTCGGACTCGATTTGTGTCACGGTTCTTAATCTTGAACCAAAGAGTCCAAATCCGGCAAATCGTTTTGAGAAACAGATTTTTTGAAAGAAGTGCCAAACATGGACTGCTTTGCCAGATACAGAGTCGCCACCTAAATTTTTAATTGGGAAATTTAGGAAACCCTGACTCGTTGCCAAAGGCCACGTGTCCGTCATCACCAAAGTTGCCTCGGCTCGGGAACTTGGGTACGATTGGGGAAGGTCACTTCGTGAGCACCCCCGCTCGCCTGGTCAAAGACCGGCCTCTACTAACCATGATATCTGATTTTGAAAACATTGTGAGTTCTTATTCCGGTTATTAGCCTAGGTTACTATGTGATGCTCGCAGCAAACAAGTATAGACTGAGCCGCCTGAATTGGAACAAAACATTTCATGTTTGTTTGTTTGAAAATGGTTTGATGGTGCTACCCGCAGGTAGGCTAAGACGTGGATTTGCCACCCTCAGGTGGGCTTAGAAAACATGATTTTGCCACTATCTAGTGGGCTTAAAACAAACATTCAATGAATTGTCCCAATCCAAGTAACTCAACCTCCACCCACAGGCATTCAAGGCAGTTATATCACATAAGCATAGCCTCATGGTAAGCATGCTATTCATGGCAACACTCACACGCATGCAAGGATGCTAAAGCATAAAACTCACCGAG